>JARHVA010005843.1:0-45000 GCA_037957365.1 Torreya grandis
TGAGTTTATATAATTCCTGTTATTTTTATTTTTTGTATAATACCCTATACTTTACATTTAGTGGTATATTAGTGTTCATCTTACTACAAAAAGGAATGAGCCAATGAATCATTGGTCTATATAATAGTCTATTGTTATCCATGTTATTGTAGTCATTATAATACCCTATATCTTACTTATTTTCATTATACCCTAAACATTATTTGTAATGGTCTAAATTCGTCCATCTTGATACATAACAGAAATGATTTTATGATCCATCAGTCGGTATAATGGTCTATTGTTTTTCATCTTACTATAGTCTATATAATGCACCTATATCTTTATTTTCTATATAATACCCTATACATTGTGTCCAATGTTATACTTTTATCCATATTTATACATAAAGGAAAAAACCATCAATTTTTATAATAGTTTATTATTGTCCATATTATTATAGTATGTATTAGGCCATGCATCACGCTTGTTTGTATTGACCCTGCACATTCTTTTTAATGGTCTACTATTTTCTAGTTTTCTACAGAAATTATAGGAAACAATGAAGCTATATGTGATTATATTATGATGTTTGTGTTTGTTTAATATTGGATAAAAATAAATACAAATGGAAATGAACCAATTAAGATGTTAAGAGGAAACTGATTGACAATCTGAGTGTAGATTATCATCCCAACAATCAAACTTTGGGTGACATCCCTTCATAGGATTAGATGTTTGTTTATTTTGTTAGTATCATATACCTACTAAATCTCCAAGGTTTTGCTTCTATGTATCTTCCAAGAAACCCAATCCCACTTCACTAAGCAATTTGATGGACCAATCTGAAGGTTTTAAACAAATTAAATCAAAAGTGGATGACAGTGTTCAAGAATGTGAATTAAGATATTTGAAGACTAAGTTGTATGTATGGGAGTAATGATACTAGGTTATCATATAAAGGGAGGATATATTGAAGGAAAGCATTTAGGGAATGAAAAAAACCATATCCTCTTTGAAAAATGAGAACAAATAATTAAATCTTTGTATTGAATGTGTAAAGAAATAAAAACTACATGATCAGATATGGCTAGAGGATCAAATCACATCAATGAGAGCATATTAGGTTATTGCAAATGATAGTGATATTGCCTTGGAATCATATTATTATAGGAACATAAGACAAAAAAATATTTATTAAAAAAAGATCAAAATGTGGACAAACTTTGCAATCCATCTTATGACTTTCCCTACAACAAATCTGATTATATACATGCTTCCTAACTCCAACACCGATAAAAATTACCATAGTTTATGTGTTCCTTTAATAAGATACATTTCACTCAAGTTTTATAAGTTTACATATATATGGTTTATTTCACAATATTTGTTAACTGTGTAGTTATTATATTTTATGAAAATTTTAAAATATGAATAGACATGCCTCAAAATATTGTTAAATTTGAAAATTATCCTAATACCAACTGTATTGAATTGGCTAAATATAATACTTTCAAATAACAACACCATAATTAAACCAATTTTATATTTACATAGTTTTAATTAGTTTTGTATATGTCAATCTATTTTAATGTTTTTCCACATATCTAGAATTTAGATTTACAAGGATTGAAAATTTTATGACATATAACATCTAATTAGAAATAAAAACACAACCAAATAACTTTAGCTCAATGTAGATACATATTTATTCACAAAAATTATTGTTGGCATGCATATTTTGTAGTTGTTATATCCAATTCATCTTGAAAAGTAACATGATTTGATCACATTTTAAGTTTAAAAAGGAATTGGTCATGTTTAATTTCTGGTGGTGAATGATTTTTGGATTACCATATTCTCCAAAAAACATCCTTAACATTGTATACTAGTCCTAAAACCATCTTATACAAATTATAAAGGTTGTGTATGGGAATTATTCACCTCACCACAATTGAAAATTGACTTTCCTTAAAACCTATTACAACCATATTCAAAAAATATTCTTAACGAAATTAAGACTTTTCTTATCAACTAAAAGAGTGAGAACTAATTTATCTAGCAATCTACAGATCCTAAGAATTTGTAGATCATTTTAATCATCCACATCAGCAATAATATTATCATTTACAAGAACATTATCAACATTGTCATGGTCAAGGTCATCAAAAGTATTATTGGCATCATCCTAAACAATTCACAAATATATGCTTGTCAATAGCCATATAAACATCCATGAAAATCATTTACAACTTCAATAAAATAAAGAAAAATAAAAATAAATACACAAATAATACTTAAATGTGCATCAACATTATCTCTTACTGAAATTTCCTTACCAAAATTATTTCTCAATCCATCGACATTCAACAAGTTCTTGCACACATGGTCTTAGGTTGACTACATATATTCACACATTATAAAAGACTGACTCACCATTCTAACCTTATCAAATTTTTCTTATTTTCTTTAAATTTTCACCCATGCTACATCAAGGTCCATCATACTGAACATCACATCACCATCAGGGATGATTTGTGATTTCATCCATGAATTTTTCTCTAACTACTCAACCTTGAAGTTCTTGTAAAACACATTTTTCTTACACATTTGGATTCACCAATAATACACAAATACAATAAACACCACTTCTTCACTAACCCATCAACTCTTTTAATGGGATGAAACTCTAATTTCATTTTAAAATATACGTTTCAAATGAGATTGATATACTTTTATAGAAGCATTTGTATCCTGACTAACATCTGGGATTGTATGCAATCATATTTCCCACATGCCAATATGGTGGGACCAATGATATTTCCAATTGTTGATGACTGATTCTTGAGCCATATATTATTGGATGAATAGGTTTGCATCATAAACTATTTCCTCTATAGTAGGTAAACCATGAATTATTTCACCTAAGATTATAAACATGTGTTGCCTTAATTCAACATCAATGACTATTGAAATCAAGTTTTTTAGATACACTCTTCTCACATGCCAAATGTAGAGATATAACTTGCATTAAAATTCTTCATTGGACTCACAATAATAATGTAAAGATAACTAAATTAAAAAATAAAGAGTTGTTTTCAAAAATAAACAATATAATTTTATAATGGACATGGGTTAAACTTACCTAATAAAAATAATTTTTTAGCAAGCATCATCCACCATGAAATTATTTTGATTTACATTCCAACATATGATAATGTGCACTGATCACTAGCTTTGTCATCCACAATGTCAGGTCTAGAATAGTATCCCTCAACATAAACACACATGCAACAAGAATTACATTATGCATACTATCAAATAGAAGAATAATTTATGACATGAATAACATCAAAAAACACAAACATAAGTCTTATATAATAACAAGTGTGAAGTTTCAAATTTATAAATTTGCAAGTACCTCCTATGCATTTGTCCCATATGTAGAATCCATTGAAAGTATATTATTGTATGCATAATTTAACATCCATTGATTTTTTTTAGGAAGATTGAGGCCTAGGATAAAGTAATGCTCCTCCATTCTTATTTTTTCAAATTCATCATACATAAATACTTTTCCAAAATTTCTAATTACAAATCTTCGAACACTATCTGCATCACTAGGCTTGAATTTATATTATGCTTCCTTCATTCTTCTATGAATATTGAAAATTTCATCAGTAGTCATAAAATCATCCCTCTCTATCTAAGCTTCAAATAATGTAAGTATTTGATGCACCATGTCATGATAATTCTAGTGAACAAGTTCAGGAGTTAGGCCCAATAACAAAAACCTCTCCACCCAATCCTTCGAAGCATCACTAATGAAAGAAGATAGAGTACAATGACTATCCCTAATGTCATATACTTCTTTCCCATGGAAAATAATGCCCTACCAATCCATATTTCCCATGTTATTATATGTAATAAAATTTTATTCTTTCATCTTTATCAACATAGAGATAGAAAATTGACATTGGTATCTATGACATAAATGCTTACAGCTAGGTCAATTTCCCATACCAACATTCAAAACATTTAAAATGTCATAATGTGATTCATCTTCTCACCTATAATCATCAATTCCATATGTACACCATTACATATATAATACATACATCAATTATAATTTAAAAAATGACCAATTCATATATTTTTTTTAAAAATAACTATTATAATGCATAATACCCACACTATGTATTCAATATATCTATCAATTATCACTTTCTGCAAGTCACATGGCACATAATTGAATATATTTTATTTTAAATAGTAGGTATTGGATTACCTCAATATCTTCCGTTCACATTTTATAATTCTTCTATACGTTTTCTTTGTATCCAAGAAACAATATATTGATCATTGCCCAGATTGTACACCACCTCATTCCACTCTAGTTCATTGTAAGAAAACTAGTCATTACATCAATTTTTCTCCATAGGAGATAACAATCTCTTCCACTTGGATGTCATCTATGAATAGAGAAAGACTAAAAAATATATACTTATTGATTTTTTTATGAACAACGGGCGTTGATAAATAATTTAAATTCATAAACATGCATCGTTGATAAGTAATTGGCATTGAGAAACAAGGGGCAATTACCTCAACTCTTTGATAGGGTTATCCTTAGAGAACATTGATACTAAGTACTAAGAAATGAGAAACATAAAATTGAGAGAAGACATAGTACTAAGTTATCCACCACCTATGCTACTCTTTCCATTAGTAATAAGAAATTGAACATTAAAAACATCCATCAATATGAAAATTTAAGGGAATAGCTGAGTCACAAAAGATAGATGGAGTTTTAAAGAGAGAATAGGATAAGATCCTAAAATGACTCCCAAATAAACATACCACCATATATAATTAGTCAAAAATATAGTTAACGAGTTTCTATGAGCCTTTTGTTATCAACTTGATTGAGTTATTAAGAAAAAATAAACACAATATGTGTTTTGTAAACCCATAATAAATAGTCATACATGCCCATCCTTCACATTAACACAATTATCAATTAATAACTAAGAAGTATTATTTTGACTATATTATTTATTTAATTGAAAGAATTAATTATTATTTAGTTCATAATAATTCATTCAATGCATAATCATTGTCTTCATTGTTAAATGTCTAACCCTTGATCATAAAATTATTCCCAAAGAAGCATACCAACAGTTTGAAGTAGTCAACAATACAATCAATAATTTTCCATGATACTTTTATTATTATCTTGATAAGTGTTTTGCAATCCCACTAGAAATAATATAGTAAATACAAAATTATGATAAACATAGCAATAAGTTATCCACCACCTATGTCACTCTTTTAATTAAAAATAGGAAATTAAGCATTAGAATCATCCATCTATATTATCATTTAAGGGAATAGTTATAACCACTATCAGTACTCAGTCATAAAATAGGGTAAGATCTTGACGTCATTACCAAATAGGCATACCCTCATGGATTAAAATAGTCAACAATAAAATCAATGATTTTCCAATAGCCTTCTATTATTAACTTGATTGAGTTATCAAGAAAAATAAACATAATAAGCCTTTTTGCAAGCCCAAAATAAATAGTTATTCATTCCCATACTTCACATTAACATAAATATCACTTAAGAATATTGTAGTTTTATGTTGACTATATTGATGACTAATTGAAGAAATTAATGATTATTTAGGGCATAATTTGTTTTATGTTTATTGTATTGTTGCCTTGTTAAAGGAATTAATCATTATTTACAGCATATTCATTCATTCAATCAATAATTTATTTAAATAGTTTGTATGATTATGATATGCTACATATAATTCATTTAATGCATAATGCATTCAATGTTAGTTACTAGTTCAAACAAAACTCACACTCCTATACTCTACCTTATGCAACAAGGCATTTATTATATTGTTAACTATTTGAACCCTTGACTGTAGTATATTATTGATCTCAATATGATGGTAGTTATAACTATAATTGACTATATGTACACAACAAGAGTAAAACTTACAAACACTCTTTATATTAAATCTAGAATACAAAGGTATAGAAATAAAATTACTTTATATGTATCATATACAATAATGATTATGTATTGAATTCATAAGTGTTCACTGAATTATATGTATCATATCCTAACTACACAAATTATTCAATAACCTATGCATTGCATGAAATATTATGCCCTAACTAATCATTACATCCTTCATGTAGTCAATAATATACTAAACATAAAATAAAACCAAATTGAAATGTAACAATGCAGATAATGTAACTCACTATAGCCACCAACATGTATAGTTAAATGCAACCCTAGGGATGCTCCTATGATTCAGACTTCTAGAATTGGGTAATGGTGAACAAGATCATGAACAATTATAGAAGGAATATTATAATGCCAATAAATAAATGGTTTACTCTTTTAATAGGTTAAATTTGAAAATAATAAGTGTACATATATTAACATTTTATTTCTCAACTAATGTTTCACTTAACCATTGTCGTTTGGCTTAATCGTTATCATTTACCTTAATCGCTATCCATTTCCTTAATCGATGTTATTTGAATTAAAATTTTATTAATAGACATTATCCCCATTATGAGCATTAAACTTTGGCCAAATTGGTGGGAAAAATGAACATGTCAACTACAAATGAGAATGCTACTACTAATTAAGGCACTCCCCCATCAACCACCTTACCATTTTCTCACACCACTAAAAAATTTAGTGCCTCTTATTGTTAGTGGCATATCCTTGCCTCCCTCCTCCTCTTATTACTAGGGAGATGAAGAATTAACATCACTAATAACACCATGTCCTCCTTCTCATGCCTTATCTAATTCCTTCTAATAGCTCCTTCTGAAAGGAGAGTCATTATTGCCACTTCCACCTCCTCTCTCCTTACTCAATTTGGCATAATTTAAGATGGAAAAAAAATCATCGTTAAATGCAAATGAATCATTTAGTTTCAATTTATTTTTGGAAACATATGGGAAAATTTTTAATATAATATAATGACATAGCCATGGGCATTCAATGGGGATGATTTATTAGAAAAAAAAAATTAAGAAAAGGCTACTATATATGGGATCAATGGATGTAAAAGATTAAACCATCATTTTAATTCCATAGTGTCGAGGCCATTGACCATTATATTAAATTTAATTTTTTTCAAAGGTTGTTATTAATACTAGGTTTGACCCACGAGGTCACCTCATTGGCTATCTATTTTTAACCCAACTATTATCCATTTGTAGGTAACTAAGTTGTTTGTGTTTATGATTCATGATAAATATGTGAAATATGATTATTAGTGAAACAATGTGACGTCTAAAATATAAAACTCCCTCACCTTATGTTAAAGCAAACCTTTTGGATTACTAGATTGATAAATAGTACATGGGTATGTGGTAGCTAAATAAAAGAGTTATCAAACTTATTAATACTATTATTATAAATATAAAGTATACAAATGGTTTAAAGTTTAAATAAATGTGGTGGGTTGATATTTACAATAGTGAAATAACATTTACATCTTTTAGAATATAAAATTATTAATTAGCAAAGACTAACAATTAAAATATCAAAAATAATCTCTCAAAATATAGCACTTTTACTTGGGCGAGATCAATAAACAAACATCAACTTTTAACAAATCCTAGAGAATAGAGAGAAGAGAGACCACAATAAATACATACATAATTACAACATGAATCAAGGGAACCAAGGGCATATAGCCAGTGTATCCACTAACAAACCTAGTTGTTGCAAGAACTTAAAAGAAGCATTCTTACACACATAGCATAACACATCTAATAAAAGTACAAATATATGATGTCTAAAATAATTATTGAAATGTATATCTATAGAATATTAATAGTTTACCTTAAAATTGATTAACAAAATATATTTTATTTTCTAATCTTTTTCATTTTTTTTTATCTTTTTGCTTATAAATGGCTTTACATTAAAATATAACACGGATATCATTCTAACAATAAAATAACAATTTAAACTCCAAGTAAAACATTAACCATGTGAAATCTATTTTATTTAATATTTTTCCCTTGTCTCCAAAAGAATCACTTTTTTAACATTCATTCAAATCATTGTGAACATGGAATTATTCTTATTTTGATAATTAGGTAACTATATGTAAAAATAGTAAGGAAACAATGTATTTTCTTTGGGATTGTATTATACTAGGGAATAAATGATCTATCTTGCTAAATTTCAAGCACACTCTAATAATTGTAGTAATTCATAGTCTAGATAAAATAATATAATGTAATGTGTCACTATCATGAATATACCTTGTGATCATATTTTTACCAAAGTTTTTTTAATTTAAGTAGCCAATAATGACCATGATTTCACCATATTTTAGATTCAAAATGGGATAAATATCTACATGAGATTTGTGAATGACATTTTTTTCTCACTTGTTTTTAAACTAACATTTCAAATTATTCACACCAGTGCACCATGTGTCTCAAGATGAGTCATAGTTTCTAATATAATTTATATCCATGTGACCTAAATTAAAAATCAATTATAGATTTTGGGTTTTGTATCACTCTCAAAATTATAGATAGTCACCATTGTGATGAAACACATAGTATGGGTGAACCACCTTCAAGTGTTATAGGGAAATGTTTAGGGGATGTGAAATGCATTTACACCTCATTGGTCATAAATTTGAGGAAGATGATGTAGATCCTCACTAATGTAAATCACAAGTATGGAGCATAAATATATGATCAAAAAAAATGGACCAAATATCAATTCAACTAATTATGGTCCATTGGAGGATAATTCCATCACCATAGCTCCAAAACCTATGAATAACTTATATAAACACATTTATATGGGTTGGATGTAAGTGGAATTTATGAATAAATTATATCTCTCAATGCCCTCCATAAATATTACGGGCTAATATACTCAAATATTCTTCTTGAATCATCTACAATAGTTTTTTTCCATGTGATGAATTAGCTCACAAGTCATAACTCTTAGTCCATTCTTGTAATTTTTAGTTGTTTATCATGATCTATACTTCCAACTATATTTACCTAAATTAAATAAAAGAATTTTAAAAAAATAATAGTAATTTTTTATAGATATGACTAAATGATATTGTTAACAATGCTAACCTAACTACTTATGTAACATTCCATTAATTGCTACATTATTTGTTGGTTTTAATATTAAAATAGCTACATTAAATTACAATTTACTTAATAGGGGACCCAAATAGTTATGGATTAAGTTATCACCTATTTTTTAAAGCTAGTTGTACAAAGGACACATTTCATTAGACCACTGTTAACATATAAATCAGTACTTTATCAAAGAATGTTGACATTTAGTTTTCATAACTTGTCACATTAAATGAATTTTCAAAAACATATACATGATTTTTAGTGTTTCAACATATATTCACTTTTAAGTTTAATATATTTTTGGATATTATATATATATATATATATATATATATATATATATATATATATATATATAATTTTCATATGTAAATATGTCATATATTGTACATCCTTATAAAATACCCAATATAATAAGTATATTAATTAGATATAAATAAATTATGGAATCCACTAGTTTATTGATTAGATGTTTTAAATATGTTTTCCTCCATTTTATAATTTGTAATCAAAGGATAATATCTAGCATTGGCATAATAGAGAAAAGACTATAATATATATATTTTTTAAATTAGTTTCATACTTGCGACAACCAAAACTAATAAAAATAGTATATATAATCAAATTGCCTTACCTAGAACTTGATCCCTGAAAGACTAATGGTGTGAAAATAACTCCAAAAAATGCAAAATTAACAAATTCTCAAATAACATGCTCTTTCATATATAAAGATTAGTTTATATAGAATGTTACAGTTATAGAAATTTGGTATATAATTTAATTTTATTTAGGAATAATGGAGTTTTATTCCTAATTTAGCTAAAGGTTTGGATTAATAAATGAGTGCAAAATATATAAATAATTAAAGTCCTTATTTGTATAAATTATTTATCTTTTTTAACCTTTCTTAAAATAGCAATAAATAAGGAGAAATATAATTTCTCTTTAAACAGGACTGAAATAGATGATACAAAATTTAAAACTGGTTGTGTAAGACTGGGAAAGTATCAATTATATGTATCTAGCTTTTATTTAGTGAAAAGATAAGAGAACCAAAAATAGGACACTTTGGTGTTTGGTATTGCTGTTCACTCATATAATTGTTTCCAAACTAGTCGTAGAGACCTAAAACTTTTTAGGTATTTGCATTATGCCTATGTGAGCCTACGTGTGAAATATTTAATGTTGATTATTGATGGAACTCGATGTAGAGTTGATTTAATATTTAAAACCCTAAACCTCTATCATGCTTGATAAAATGATGTTTAAATCACTTGAGAAAGGAGTGGGTTAGTGTATAAGATGTACTGAACATGAAAACTACACCACTTGTGTGGGCACGCTACCTATATTCCAATACTCTAAAGATGGATCAAGCCATATGTAGTTCTCTCACCTAATGTGATTTATGAAATAGTGTGATGCAGATGCAAAAATGCCAAATTGAGAGTGTTTGAGGTGGCTAGGGACTGGTATGAGGATTTGAGTATGTTTATAGCTATGTTGGGTAACTGTATGCAAAGAATAGGGAGGTTTCCATTAGTTCTTTGTTTGTATTCTTTATTTCTTTATAATATTTTTCACATCCCTTGTAAATGAACTTTGAGTGGGCTTTTATAGGGAACAATTGGTCATGGGTCAAATGTATTTGCATTAAGCCAACATGATTAAGGGTAGGGGCTGGATGAAAATGACCATTAGGGATCAATGTGTAAATAGATAGGAGCACCAAAAATATGAAACCCTAGGGTTTAGTGCTATATTCCAAATATGTTGTTCCTATCCTATAGGATCGAGACCTGGGGGAATATGATTAACCTAGGAAATATTATCTATCTAAGGTGGAATGATCGTTCTTAAGGTTTGGGATGACTGGAAATGAGTAAGGTGTCTAGAAGGGTCACAAGAGAATTAAAATAGGAGATATAGATAGGGTGTCACAAGCCACACTCAAACAACCAATTTAGACATTTTATATGACTACAATATCCCATCTACCAAAATTTATTTTATCCCATTAAATATTTTCTATTGACATGGATTGAAATCTAAAATTTGGATATAATTATTAAAATTTGAATAACATTATGTATATGTATATATTTTCACTAAAAATTTTAAATTTACTTACACATTAAAAATTTGCATAAGATTGTGATGTTTTATAAAGACATTTAAATTTTATGTAAACTCCTTTAAACAAGCAGGTGTTAAATAAATTTAAATAAATATAAGATTATATTTTTTAATGATAACATAAATAATAAAATATAAGATTTCTTAGATGGAAATTATTTAAATAATTTTAATAAAATAAATAAATATTATACAATCAATAATTGGGATCCCCTTTCACAACAAACACAATAATTATTACATCCTGTTCTATTATTAACTTCTTCATCACATATTTTTTCTTAAATGAACCCTTAAATAAAAACTCATATTTTCCTACAATTAAATACTTCTTTTATGTTATTGTTATTTTTTAACTTTTATAAAACTCTAATCTTATAATTATTTTTTATTGTTACTCCTAATGTGATAAAGGTACATGAATTTTTGGGTTTATAATATGTCTAAATTTATTGATAAAATCATCTTTGAACTAGATTAAATAAAATAAGGCTCACTAAACACTATTTCATATAATTGAGAAGGAACTATCACTTTACCTAAAGGTGTACGCAATGTTAGAAAGTATCATAGACATTATCAAGGGCACATGGTGTGATATGGTTTGACATTGATCCTTGGTGGGGTAGTTTGGAAAATGTTGTCTAATCTAATGAATATGGGGGCTACACATGGCCTAGGAATGATTATGACTATATAGACCACTTGAGCTCCATTTTTATTATATTTTTTCATGAAATATCACCCATACATTAGTCCACCTTATCCACTACTTATTTCAATCATGTTTGACACTCAGTTTGCATGTAAACAAATTTACATATCTCAATATGCAAATGGAATGTTAGTTTATTATGATAAAATGATTTGCATTTATACACGTTATATGTTTACAAATAGTATATATAAAACTATAGAATAAATTAGAAAATAAAATGATCATAGTCTTTCATTTTTTTAAATTACATTAAATAAATGTATAAAACAATATATTATAGTTAAAGATGATACAAATTAAGTGAAAAATGAAATTCTCTCAGTCTTTCTTCCTCTGATTTCACTACATGTACATATTTAAAATCCTTCATTCTTGTAAAATGTTTAAATGTAAAATTAGGTGTGTGTGTGTGTGTGTGTGTGTGTGTGTGTGTGTGTGTGTGTGTGTGTGTGTGTGTGTGTGTGTGTGTGTGTGTGTGTGTGTGTGTGTGTGTGTGTGTGTGTGTGTGTGTGTGTGTGTGTGTGTGTGTGTGTGTGTGTTTAAAGGATCATACTCTTAATATAGTAGTGAATTCCAAGCAGTGATGATCTATGTTGCCAATATCAAATTTTGTTTTTATAAGAGTCATTCCTTATTATTTATATATGGTTAGGCCCCATAATATTTTTATAGGTATTTTTATACAATTGCCTTGATTAATAGGAAACATTTTTATAGGTATTTTATACAATTTCAAAGGATTTTTACTAGACCATAGACAATGTGAACAATTTATCCAACTAATCCATTAACCAATCATGATTTCACCCATATTTTTATTGCTAGCATGATTTTATATCCCTTGCATAGAAGAGGTGATTTAAGTTGACTATATTTTTGGTGGTGTGTCTTTGTATCTTTACTTTTTTCAACTTTAAAGATTGCAACTACATCATTTAAGTATTTTATCATTTATTTATTTTACATTTTTTCCACTATGTTATTTAAATACAAGTGAATTGAATCTTTAGAATAATGTTGTTCTTATAAATACATGAATTATGACATCCTTTACATGAGATCATAATAGCTTTTTTATGTAGCATTTGCATTTTTTATATTTGATAGAAAAATTCTCAACTCATGTTGTTGTTCTATGCATCCTTTATACTTGAAATTTTTTTCCATTGTCATAACTATATCAATTGTGTACCATAACATATGACCAAAAGACCTGACTGCATACATTGTAATGTCATTTATAGCTATAATTTGTCCTAATTTCCCAAATAAGTATCATTGAACAACCATTGAATTTTTTTGTTTTATGGTGTGGAAAGGCTTCACGCATTCAACTATTTATATAACAATACATATTTGGGCGTATGAAGTTCATTTAATTTATGAGTACATATTAAATGTATCTCATTTCCTCTTTAAATTTTTTTATTTGTTTCCCATCATTTGGGTGTATTTATTTTATAGGAATGTGGAGGGATGAATATATCATTAGTATAAGTGATGTAGAGCATCATAAGGAGAGAAGTATGTAAATATATCTAAGAGATTAATTGTGACCATTTTTTATCCTTGATAGTTTTGAGGGGTATTATTATGAGTCATAGGATGTCTTAGAGTGATATAGATTATTATATTTGTGTGCTCATAGGTCTTTTTATATTTCTACCAAAAAACTTGATTTGAAAGTTTGAATTGTTGAACTAAGATTTGAGAGGTGTTTGGAGTTTTAGGTGAAATATAAGGGTTGATAAATGTTGCTGATGGTATTATTATATTATATTAAGTTGTGTAGATGTATTTAAACATCTAATTCATGGAACGGAGTAATGAAATTAAAAAATAAAGAAGTGTAGCTGCCACTCCTGCGTGGGAGATGGTAAGAAAAAGAAGTTCTTTGCATGTTTTGACATATTGAGAAGGTGATATGCATGTAGAGTTAGAAGGTGTTTGTATTAGTGGAGATATAATGTTGTTAAAATACTATAGGTCTAAGGAAGAGTGAAAAAATATAAATTATGGAGGAAATATTCCTACCTTGATAAAAAAAAATTAGTATAAGTTTGTTTAGTGTGCAAAGAATCAATAAAGAAAAGAATGTTGAAGAGTATTTATGAATTATTAGTGTTTTATGATATATAATCATTGCTATGTTTTTTCTCCTTGGATTAAAATATAAAAATTAATGTTAATCTACAATTTTAAGATACAATATCTAAATTGTGGTACAATTTGGTCTTGAACATAGTCAAGAAAGAAGAGAACAAGGGAGTCTTAGAGGATCATTCAAGTGTTTTTATGAATTTTTGTGAGTTATTAGGTATAATATCATTACTTAATTAATATTTAATATATTATTGTGGATACAACATATCCTGAAGGTTATTCTACATCATCTTAGAGAACCCTATCATTGACACAATCAAAAAAGTCCCTAGATTTATGCTAAATGTTGAATATAAGTTTTATAGCATTGGGTTAAGGTTTGGAAATTAAGGGAGAGGTTGAGATGTATTTTTACAAACCCTATAAAATCATCGTATCCATTTTGATAACTAAAATCCTATTTGAATTACTAAAGACCTTTTAGACAATCATATAACTCGTCAAATGTATTCAAAATTTTGTGTTTTTTACTTGTTAGAGACATAAGATGGTCAATATTGAACTTTAAAAAATTGTAAAATTTGTATAATGTTAATACATACCTATTACATGTTTTATAATTTTTAAAAATGATTTAAACCTCATTTTAACCCATTTTTTTGCCCTCGGCTTGGTACAAAACTATTTACAACTAGCTAGGGTTTTGAAACTATAAACTTGAATAACTTTTATTTTAACCCTTATAAATTATTTTTAAAAATGTAATAATATATATTTTAATGTGTAATTGAGGATTAAAAAGGATTTAGAGTGGTACCAGTCCATATAGTATGGCATCCATGATTGTGGGGTTGTTTTAGGCCTAAAGAGATCTAATTAGGAGAAGGGGGTGTTGAGTTAAGGGCTGTAACATTAGAGTTGAGACTTGAAACTTTAGGGGGAGTTTAATAAGGATAGATAGTATAAAAATATACCCTTATTTTATATTTAACCTATACATATTGGTCAAATCATCAATATTAGTGCTTGAGGAGGGTTGTAAGCTAAGATACCTTAGTTGGGTGAAGAGTTATGACCTTGAGAGTGTAATATTAGATGAGATGAATATATTAGTTGTAATAGGCTATTGGATGGTATTTAGAGTCCTTAAAAATTAAAAAAGTCTTGAAATAATGAATGAGGCCTTTAGGCCTATAAATCTATATGGAAGGTGCAAGTTTGAACTATGAAAAGAGAGTGAAGATATGGATATGATGTATGAGATGATGTGGATGATGGTATGGATCCTAAAAATAAAGAGTTTAGATAATGGTGATGAAGGTGATAGATCTTCATGATATAATAACTCTATGCATGTTTAGAAGGCTTATGATCCTATAAAAGAGATATTGATAAAGAGAGTTCAAGGAATAAGTAGTGTACCTATAGAGGAAAGCTAATTCATAGATGATAGATTTCCAATGAGAAAAAATCATAGATAGAAAATTGAACATGGATGTTGTAGGCATAGGTCCCTACATCAAGTGGTATTAGAGAAGCTTAGATCTTAGATTAAGTTTATGTTTTTGAATGTTGAAGGTTGCTATTTGAGTTTGCTAAAGATTACTATGAAGATTGCATGAGGATAAGTTATAAGAGTGTAGTAAGTGATATGTTAAATATTTGGGGTACAGAAGCACTAAGAAGAGAACTATAATAAGTTGAAGATAAAAAAGAGAGACTCCAAGTGAGAGTCATATTTCCAAGGTGAAAAATATTGGGATGAGAGGGTTCTAGATTGGAAAATACTTGGATTAGTGAAGATGAAGATAGAAAATGTAAAATAGAATAAGGGCATGGCCAAGTTAGACTACCATAAGGATATGAAAGAGGAAAGATGACCCAATAAGAAATGGGGTAGATGTTGAAGAATGAGTGAGATAGATAAAAAAATAGAGAGAATAAAATTCTTTGTGGAACTCACGTAAGAGGAAGAGAGCAAAGGTTATGGTTGAGTTATGAAAAATAAGATGTTTAAGTGGCCTATAAGACTACTAATGGAGAAAAGAAGTAATATTTTCATGAGAGATAAAGAGGAAAAAGAAGTTTCTATATATGCAGTTCAAGGAGAAAATGAAAAATTTTGTGATGAATGAACAAGAGGGAGGTGAGCAACACCTTGTGAAGAAGGATATATCCATGAAAAAAAGTAACCTAAGATTGAATAGATGGAGCTAAGAAGTCCTAAAATTTTTAAATCTAATTATTTATTATAATTTATGAATGTAGGTATAAGAGTAAATAAGGAAGTAGTCCATATGGAGGACATAAAGCTTGAAATCATGTACAAAAGTAAGCATGAGCAACATGCTTATGTTGAAGAAGAAGCTAATTGGATAGCCATGTATAGAGAATGTCTCATATATTGCATATAATAATAAATATTTCATTAATAAGATGAATAATAGAGGTATGAAGGTTAAGATTTATAAGTTTCATTATATGAAGCAATCAAAGAGATAGATAATATTTAATAAGAGTATATAGGTGATGAAGAGTTGCAAGATGAACAACATGACCAACCATTTGTCTATGAGAGTTGGAGTCAATTACAAGAAGAATTAGTAACTTTGAAGCATGTCATAAATAATTAATAAAATGAAAAATTATTTCCTATAATATTAGGTGAAGAGATTAGTAATGTGCATGAGTCTTTGGGGGCTCAAGGGAGAGAGATATTAATGGATGTACAAACTAACTTGTAGCATAAAAAAGTGTCTATCTTGAAACATGAATGAGATGTATTCAAATATCAAGACAAGACACAAGATTTGAAATAACACCATAAATAATAGGATTTGTGGGAAGCATTAATACAAGAAGTTGAAGTTAATCTAGTAGAGTTATTTTTTCAAGGAGAAAATAAAATTGGACCTATCACAAATGAGATAGAGGCATAATTTAAAAGTGAAGGAAAGAAGATAGAAAATACAAGAATCATGTTGCTTATAAGAACACCTTAAGGACATGAAATTTTAAGTTACATAGGGGTAAAAAATTAGAGGTAAAAAATGAGTTAAAACCAATAATATGGACCAATATTAGTACAAGATGAATAAAATCAATTTGCAAGCCAAGATAAGTATAAACCCATCAACAATAAAGTATATTTTTATTTTAAATGATCAAATAACTAGTAAGGGAAACTAATTAAGTAATTAAATAGTAGAAAAGACAAGATAAGGGATGAAAGAAGATGAGATAGAAGCCTAAAAAGGCTTAGAAGAATAAATTAGAAGCAAGAGAGAGTACAAGGCATGATGAAGTCCAGTGAAGAGACTATCAAGTATCATGATTGTGTATTTATGTATAATAAAAATGGTGGATCAGGTTTGAAGATGATAAATAAGAATTCACTCCATGATCACATGGAGGAAAGATACAAGGAAGTAAAAGAGCTCATGATTGAGAAATAAAGAGAGAAGAGTAGCCAAGAGGGTAGCTTGATGGATTATGTACAATTGGAGGAGGATGAGATAATTCCTAAGGAGATCCAATAAAGGAATGAGAAAAAGCTAGCATGGAGAGAAGAAATATAGGGCAGTCATTGCCTAAGAACTAGTCTAAAGAGTATGTCTAGAAGGATATCTATAAGCAAGTAAGCTAGAGAACAAGTAGAATAATCCAAATCAAGGTAATAGGTTGACATATTCAATACTTAATATCAAAATAAATTTATTTATTTTTAGCATGAAGATAGGAAGACAAGAAGTTGACAAGAATTATGGTGTTATGTTGAATATGATTTCATCAATGAGTTATCATTTCAATATAAACAAGAAGGTTATGAGATGATTCATTATGAGAAGATGGATTTTTAGGAAAACATAGTGAAATATGATATGATGTAGCATATGAAAATTTTGAATTAATAACTGAGGCATGATAATCCATTAGAGTATGATTTAAAGTAAGAAGCATGATTGATAAGCGAGACCATCTAGGGGTGCATGAACCAATCATAAAAAATGTAAAAGGAAGCTATGGAGGAGAAGTTAAAGTGAAGTGTGAGGATAATCCATTGGATTTATAATATGAGAAAGAGAAGATATTTATGGATGAGATAGATAATGAGGTAGATAAGGAGTTGTATCAGATCATACACCTCGTGAAGATAGAAGATGAGTATGCAAAGAGACTAGACAAAATAAGAAGGCAAAAATATAAGATCTAGCTGAGTAGAAAGTAGAAATACAAAAGGACAAGAAATAGAATCTCATATGTTCATAGGATAAATAATTTTAAATCAATAAATAAGATATAAAAATAAAATTTGAGTAGGATATTAAATTTTTCCTCACTTTGGGAATATGATGTAGACCATCACAAAGTGAGAAGTATGTAAATATGTCAAATAGGTTAATTGTGACCTTTTTTGGGTATTTTTTATGTGTCAGGGGTATTATTAGTTACCCTGATGTTTCATATAGTGATTTAAACTATTAGAGTTATGTGTTCATAGGTTTTTTGGTTTTCCTACCAAAAACCCTAATTTAAAAATTTGAATTATTGAACTAAACTTTGAGAGGTTGTTGCAGTCTCAGGTGAAATATAAGGGTTGTTAAATATTGGAGAGGGTTCTAATATATCATAATAAGGTTTATGCATGTATTAAAATTACTAAATCATGGAAAGGATTAATTTAATTTAATAATCAAGAAGTGTAATTGTTACTCCTACATGGGAGATGGCAAGAAAAAATAGTTTTTTGCATGTTTTGGCATCTTGAAAAGTTGATGTGAATGTAGATTTATAAGGTGTGTGTATTATGTGAGATATAAGGTTTTTATTATATTATATATCTTAATAATAGTGAAAAATAATCAATAATTGAGTAATTTTTCCTACCTTGATCAAAATTTAGCCTGTGAATGTTTAGTATGAAAAGAATCAATAAAGAAAAGAAAGTTGAAGAGTATTTATAAATTATTAGTGTATTATGGTATATAATAATTGTTATATTTTTTTAATCCTTGTATTATAATATAAAATGGTGTGAATCTAAATTTCTAATATACAAGATCTAAGTTGTGGAACAACTCTATCTTGAACACAATTAAGAAAGAAGAGAATAAGGGAGTCTTGAAGGTTCATTCAAGTGTTTTGATGAATTTTGGTGATTTTTTAGGTATGATATCATTATTTAATTATTTTTTAATATCTTAGTGATGATTCTTTTTGATAAAAAAATATCTTTAATATTATTCTACATCAGCTGGGAGAACCCTGTCCATTGACATAGCTAAGAAGGTCCCTAGGATTCTACTAATTATTGAATATAAGATTTAGAGAATTGGTTAATATTTGAAATGGAATGGATAGGTTTAGGTATGTTTTTTCATACCATATAAAATCATCATATCCCTATAGATAATTAAAATCCTATTTGAAGTACTAAATACCAATTGAATTGTCATACAATCCTTTATATGTATTCAAAATTCTATGTTTTGCTTATTAGAGCTATAAGAGGATTGATATTGAACTTATATAAATTTAAAAAGTCTTGAATAGTTAATAAATACATATTATAAGTTTTAGGATAATTTTAAGTTATTTAAAACTAATTTCAACCAATTTTTTCCCTTGCCTTGGCAAAAAACTGTTTACAGCTAGCTAGTGTTTTGAAACTAGAAACTTGTATAACTTTTGTTTTAACCCTTGTAAATAATTAAAACTGTGTAATAATATTTTTTTTAATGTTTAATTAATTATTAGATATGTTTTATAGTGTTACTATTATGTACAGTATGACATCCATGACTATGGGGTTGGTTTAGCCCTAAATAAACCTAATTAAGAGAAGGGGGTGTTGAGTTAAGGGGCCTACCTTGGGAGTTTAGCATTAAAAAATTAGGTGGAGTTGAATAAGGATAAAGGGTATTAAAATTTTACCTAATTTAACCACTTATTAGTGTTCAAACCATTAATATTAGTGTGTAAGGAGGGCTATAAGCTAAGAGACCTTAAAGAGAGAAAAGATGATTGGGTGAAGAGTTCTAACATCAAGAGTGTATGATTAGATGAGAGGTGGATGAGAGTTATAATAGGATAATGTGTGTTAATTATAGTTATTTTAAAGTAAAATAACCTTAAACTAATGAATGAGGCCTTTATTCCTATAAACCTATATGAAAGAAACAAGTTTAACCTATGAAAGTAGAGTGAAGCTATGGAAATGATGTATGAGATGATGTGGATGATGGTATGGATCCTAAAAAGATAGAGTGCATATAATGGTGATGAAGGTATTAACTCTTTAATATATAATAATTATATGCATGTCTAAAAGGATTATGGGCTTAGAAAATAGAGATTGATCATGAGAGGTCAAGGACAAGTAATGTACCTACAGAGGTAAGTTAAGTCAAAGATGATAAAAGGCCAATGAGAAAATGTCAGAGCCAAAAGAATGCACATGCAAGTTGTAAGAATAGTTACCTACATCAAGTATGGGATATTTAATTATATCTTCAATGAAAATCAAGCAATGTTTTATGGTTCATATAAGGAATGTTTTTCCTATACAAGTAGTTCCCTATACAATCATGCTAATCGAGATGGATGTTATCTTTTTTGGGCATGATTCTCAATTACGTTGAATGAATGTTGATGCATAGGTAAGAGCCTATGCATTGATGGGCTGCTTAGGGAACCATTATCCATGTATGTTGCATATGTATATTACCATTTTATAAATGATTATGAAGATACATGTAGTCTATGGTATATCAAAATGATTTAAGTTGATTTTATTGTCTAAGTCACATTGCCCAAGCATTATAATGTCATATATGTAATTTTTCCATATGTAGTGCATTCATGACATGACTTCCCACTCACTCATTTACCTATCAAAATTTCTTATATCCTTATCACTTTTAGTGCCATCATTAGTGGATTCAAGGGTCATGTCAGCATCTACACATGATCGTTCAATATTTCATAGATCATAAGAGCCTTTTAATTGCTTCTAGTTTTATACTATTTTTTACCTATTATAGTCAATGTCTATAGAAAAATTACATAATGGTTTTTAAAACAAGATATATTCACACCAAAAATTCTCAAACAAAGGGGAATAAATGAGGGGTTTAGAAGAGAATCAAATAAATATTTGAAAAATAACTTGAGTAGCTCTTTATCTCCATTGATTATTTTTTCTCCTAGTAATCTTAGATCAACTCCCTGCTACTTCAATGAGTGGGATGGACTCTAATAATGTTAGATGAGATACATATGAACTAATGAAAGATGGTAGGCTTTCCTCTTTTTGTATGCTACACAAGACCTTATTGATGGTCTATTTTCCAATGGACAAGGTAATCAATGTTTGATTAAAATTTACTAAAGGTAGGTTTTACAACATGTGGAATGTTTCTTATGAACATATGTCTCCATCAATAATTGTTTAGATAAAAAAAAATTGTGTTAAAAAATTGTTTGGATATATATTGCAATAGTAGATGATATTAAAATTAGCATATGGTGGTATCATTTATATTTTTTTAACCTTAACTGCATACTTTGATATATATATTTAAGTACAACATGGAAACAAATAACTAGTTTTAAATACAAATTTTCATGCCATATTAAAATCATGGTTGCATTTTGGATGTTGATTCTATCATCAATCTATTCTAGGAGATAATTTTTGTACCCTTCATTATTGATAAACATGATTTAGGTTGGTTGTAGTAGCCATGGGGATTTATACCTATATTGGAAAGTAGTGACATTTTTGCATAGACATGTTGACTCATTACATTTTTTATGGAATTGTAATTGATTCAAAATTTCCTCAAAATATTAATCAAGATCAATATAAAAATATGATTGATGGTGAGCAATCATGGATCATCAAGATTAGAACAATGAATTCTAGTATGTAGTGATTCAATGTTGCATGAATTCCATGCAATTACATGGTGCTCAAATAATTTCCTCGAAGAATCACATTGAAATAGAACCTCCCTCCTACCAATAGACAATAAATGACTTCAAGTTTTGGATATTTAACTTAGAATTGTATAGATAAAACTCCAATCGAATATGTTTTAAAATTCATGTACATGGATCATTGGGTATTCCATTGGTAGGAGTCAGGTTCTAATGGAGGTAAAGATAGAATATGAGGTTGTGTGTTCCTTTTTAAACTATTATAATGTGTTTTATGAGGAGGTGAGTTTGGTGTTGATGGCGAGGGGAAATATTATCCTACATGATATAAGAGATTAGTGTAGCTATTAGATTTGCTTGACTTAAAATCATTATAATTGGGTTCAAAGTTTAAGGCGGTGAGTTATTTGATTGGAAATTTTATATTTATAAGGATGAGTGAGGATGACATGAGTTTTATTTTATTGTGTGAAGGCTTCACATTTGCTATGCTATTAAAATTAGTGTTCTAACATTATTGATATGGAAACAAGACATTGAGGTTCCATAACCTATATTAAAACTTATCTTCATTTATGATGAAAATATATTAATTCCTAGTGAAATTAAATCAGGGTTAAAAACATATAAAAACACCATATTCACACCCATGTAATAAAGGGAAGCCCAATAATAACATCTAAGTGGTGAAATATTTAAAATTGAGGTGGGTGGTGATGATGAGGGGAAATGATAGGGTATATTGTATACAAAATGGCTTCTATCATATATATACCCAAACATCAAGGAAATAATTGGATTTACATTTAGTACACCCATTAAAATAGGTTTTTTATCTTAAAAGGTGGTGGCATATTTTATGGACTATATTTTATTTCATTACAAAATCACTCTATATATGATATGTAGATTGAATCAATAATGAAATGTTGTTAATTTTGGGTTTATACATCGATGTTATGAAGTATTTACTGGTTATTTCATTACTATTAAATTGAGTGTCAAATATTTTCCAAATTACATGACACATTCATACATAAACATGCATAATTGGTGATATAGTGCAAATGCCATACTGGAGGAGTTATTGTTTGAGAGAAAATGTGGTTGATTGGAGGTTGGTCTTAGATTCATGTGTAAATATAAATATGATGTTCATAATAAAACATTAAGATCAAATGAATGATAATATTGATGTAAAATACCATGGTATTGTTGTAGACATCAATACCAACATCTAAAACATGACACATTAGGTCTAACTGCAATAATTAGCATGTACACTTCTCTAAACATGATAAAAAGTCTAATAGTTATACAAGGCAAACACATCATGATAGGTGTACCATGCATGATTAAAAACCTTATAAGGATAATCAACTACTAATATAATATAATATGATGTATGATATTCCATAAACTGGCATACTTTTAAAAAATAAAGTTAAGCAAAAAAAGTGTCACATTCAAGCCATTGTTAATCACCTCAATCCTAGGTCTTTAGGAAGATTAATCCAATATTATTTTTGTTTTTTCTTAATATTATGTATTTAGGTATATGTTTTTAATAAAATATAATATTACTAATAATATATCATAGTGTTACACACACACACACACACACACACACACAGATATATATATATATATATATATATATATATATATATATTACTCTAGTACTATAAAATCTAATATTAATATAGTATATAATATTTTAATATTATATTTTTTATTTGATAGGGTGAAAAACATGTTTTAAAGGTCCTAAAACTTATTATAAAAGATATAATGATAAATCTCAAATGAGGCGCCTTAATAGGTGGCCCATGAAAAACAAAAAACCAACAAGCAACTCGACCAAGCCTCCCAAAAGGGACAATCCAATAATCAACAAATAACCAAAATAAAATAGAGATACTTCTAAAATACTCTATTTATGAAATACCATCACACAACTAATGAAAACTAGTCTCACTCTAAGTAAGAATATGAGGGGCCAAACACTAATATTTTTCAACTCCTTCGTAGAACATAGCCCCTTGGGCTAAGCTCCAAGCAAGGTTTCTAACTTTCATAGGCCTCCTATTGGAAAGTTGTTAGTGATGTCATGAAGGTGTCCTGGTGAGTGAATGAAGTGCATTATAACCTAAGTAATAATGACAAAGTGTGCAATATGCTTGTTCTAGTGTGTTTTACGTATGGTTGGTTGATATTCAATATTGACATAGATAAAGAGGATTAGGGATGATTATGGTGATTTGATAATATGCAAGGGGTCATACCAGAAGTCGAGAATGCTTTGCATTCTGTTATTCATGAGTAGAATTCACCTGGTTCATCATTGTTCTCATGTAGACACTTTGAGTCCAATGAAAGAAATTTTAAATAGGATGTTTGATGACATCACCATTACCATGTGTGAATGAGTCAAGGGGAATTGGTCATATGGTTGTAATTATATTAATCCCTAGTTATTGTGTGCCAAATATCAAGTCATGAATTGAAGTGTGGTTAAATATATGAGGGTGTAAAGTTAGCTTCTTGGTTAGAATTCATTGTTTTCCCACACTCAGCCAAATTTACAATGTGGCTAGAAAGACAAAAGTAAGCAGTTTGATGATGGAATATCTCACATGTGTGGACATTTCAAGAGAAGGTGATCATATGGGTTTGTTCAATTTTGAGCTTAATTTATTGTGCTAAATTTTAGATCATGTGATGAAGTGTGCTAAAATATTTTAATATGCAAAGTTGGATTTCAAGGCAGTTTGACTATGTTTTCCCATACTTAGCCAATTTTGCAATGTGGCAAAAAGAACCGAGTGACTATTTTTATAGTGATATATCTTTCACATGTGAATGTTTCAAGAGAAATTGATCATATGCGTTTGTTTAGTTTTGAGCATAGTTGATTTCTGTTAAATTTTAGATCATGTATTAAAGCATAACAAAAGTTATACAAGATCAAAGTTAGTCTCTCAAATAAATTCTAAGCATGGTTGGCTCTATGATAGAAGATTTTGAGAAGGCATTTTAATGGAATTATATCTCACATGTATGATGGTTCTAGGAGTTGTTATCACATGTTTGGATTATCTTATGTGAGGAGTTCATATGGTCTAGATTTGAGATCTTGCGAGTGAGTATAATATAAGTTATTCAGGTTCAAAAATGGCTACTCAGACATATTGAAAGGGTTGTTATACTTAGTCATTTCTACATAACTTAAAGTTTGATCAAGATTGATGGTGCACATTACTCCAAGAAGTTAGCAAGTAATGAGATAGGGATAGGTGCATGATGTTCAAAGACTGAGAAAAGGTATAGTATAAGTATCCAATGGTGAGCAGTTGTTTATATAGATTGATCAAATGGTGAGAATTGATAGTTAAAGACCTGGTTAATCGATAGAGATTGATAGAGCACATTGAGTCAACATTCAAAATTAAACAAGATGAGGTCAAAGTGACTGAGGTTTAACATTTGACATTGGTAGACTATGTGTTAAATATTGAACAAGATCAATGGTATGTATTTGATTTGAGTTGAGAGGACATGAGATGTGAGAACTATGTTCTTAGGTTAATAATGACTGGTGTCATTAAAATATTTGAATTTAACACAACAAAAAAATGGAGATCTATATTTTATCCATATCTTTTGATAGAAGTTGAATTTTTTGGTGTTGTAAAAATCAAATATGAATAAGACTCCATGGTGCATCTAGTGAACCTAATTTAAAGATATGTAATTATGTATAGTCAAATATATGATGATACAAATTTGATTGTGTTTTTATATATGTTTTATAAGTCACCCAAGAAAGATATTCAATTTTCTATTGATTTTGTTTTGATGTCTCATGATGTCTTAGATATTTGGGAGTGTTGTAGACTCCATGAATATTTTGGAGGTGTGATTAATCTATATTGAGTATGAACAATGCTTAATAAGTTTACTATATGCTCGATAATGGTGTCCTTATGTATAAGGTCTTTGTTTGATTTGTTTGAGCATATGTATGTAAATATGAACTAAGATGACTATGATAATTTGAGGATCTCCAAGGTGACATAAGGAGTGGAACCATGTATTTGTAATTGGTCCTATGTTCTTATATTATTTAATGGTGAGATAAATGGGTGATAGATCTCCATGAGACCTATAAGAGCTACAAGGGCCTTATTAAAAGTTATAGTTGTTTAAGGGTGACCCATAGATGTTATGGCTAACCTATGAATATTTTATAGAGTCATGTCATTAAGTGAGAGATACCTTAAGGGATAAGTCATGCCTAATGGCTGACCAAGGTGTTGATTATCAATTTTTCTCTATAAATAGTGAAATCAAAGATGGTGATTTCTAGACTTGGTGTGAGAGACTTGGGGTAGTTTTGAGAGAGGCTTGTGTTTTTATGGATGAAAGGAGGAGTAGAGTACCCCAAGGATGATTTAAAGAGTAGAAAAAATGTAAGACTATTTATATGACATGTAGGTCATAATTTTATTAGTAAAATAGTGCTCTTGTAGATTAAAGGTGAGTGAAGGTGAAGAGTGATAAGCATAGGTCCATCATCAAGTGTTTTTGACATCAGTTTAGAGGTGGATGTACTCATAGGTATTTCTATGTTAGTACAACATCTAAGGTGTTTTCAACATCTTTGCAGGTGAAACTTGCTAAATGGTCTAGTTGTTGTAGCTCAACGAGATCGGTGTAGTAACACCTTATAGGATTGTAGTCTCACTAAATAGGGATAGTAGTTTCTTGATAATTTTTAGATGGTCTAAATTGGATATTATTTTTATAATAAAATAGATCAATTATAGGTTCTAGTGGGTTTTATTCCCCATGAGGGTTTCCCACATATGTCATGTGTTGTTTGATTCATCTTGAATTAACTCTCTTGTTCATTGCTATGAATGATGTGTACACTTCATAAATATTTTTGGTAACTAATTAAATATTTTTAAAGATCAAAATTGAAGTTAGATTATTTAGGATCACTGATTTAGCCCCCTCCCCCACCTTGGTGATTATATCTTTAAAAATTGGTTTCAAAGTAGTCCTTTAGAGGAAGCCTAACAACTTGAAGGTGATCCTAAATATGTACAAAGATGGATAAGTAGTTGAATAAAGAAAATCAATGGTGGAAGGATATGATAAAGGTACTTGAAGAACATATATGTACTTTGAAGATATAAGCTAAATAAGATGATAATGTTATCAATGATGTCAAGGTTCATCTAATAGATGCCACGACAAGTTTGTGTTCAAAATAAAATGACATTATGTTTGATGAAGAAGTTTTCCATGATAGTATAAAATAATTTGATTTGGAAGTTGAGCTCATGAGTGAACTTGGTAAACTGAAAGAGTAGAAGAAGAGGAATCATAAAATGAGGAATATGATCACTAGTATTTAAGCATAAATTAGTTCATTTGAGGGAAGTTTTGTAGGTTTTTACAAAAAAGAAGAAAGTATCAAAAATATATCAAGTATATTGAAGTGTAGTCATATATATTGAAACAAATGGCCAACAAGGCCAAAGAAGATAAAGAGAAGATCAATATTTTTGATGATCAATTAAAGATTGAAAATACAAATCTAAAAGTAAGAGAAGATGAGTGTAATTAGCTGAAGGTTGAAATGGATTCATTGAATAGTGAGCATGAAAAACCTGAGTAAATGAAGGAGAATGCAAACTTGAAAAGTAATTTTATAAGGCCAATTAGACAACCTAATGCAATAAGGTATGGAAGTTATTTTTAAGGTCTTTTTTATACATGTAATAAGTATTGTCATAGAGCTAAGAATTGTAGAAGGAATTTAATCAAGTATGGATATTCATAGAGCCATGATAGAAGGATTATTAGGCCAAAGATTCATCTTAGTTCAAATATATCAAAAGTTATGAAAGACAATACTTTTTTGAATTGATATAAGGTCAGACACTCTACTAAATTTTGTCCAAGTGGAGGTATTAGGTCCTCAAGGTATCTCAAAGGACATGGGGTAGATGAAAAAAATTGAGAGAAAAAAAAGTTACACAATGAATAATATAAAGCATTATCTGTAAAGGGAGTATGCCCTTTTCAAAAGGGTGTGTGCTCTTATTTTTAAAACATAATCCAAATGTAAATAAGGGTCAGTCTTGACCCTAAAGGGCATACATCCTTTTCAGTCCAAAGAGAGTATACCCTTTACAAAGGGATTATGCCCTTTGGAATTCAAAGGATGCATGCCTTTTACAAAGGGTGTGTATCTTTTCTAAAGAGTGTATGCCCCTTTTGGACTATATTTTTTCTATAATTTTTTTGCCATAGAGGTATTGTTTTGCAAGCATATATTTAGTAAAATAAATGTTAATATAAGTTTAAATTTAATTTTATATTACATTTTATATTTTTATAATTAACATTTATTTTACTAAATATAACAAATTAGTGCCACTCAACATCTTCTAAAATTGATTACAGAGTTATAAGAGTTACCATTTAGAATATATTTATTAAAACTCCATTCTAGCCAATACTTAGTTTTCATAATTTTATGATCAAAATATAGAATGAGAAACAAAGTTACAAATCATGTTATATATGTAATAGATTTATACTATTGAGGATTAAATATTTTTAGACCTACTTAAGTATTCCCTATCAACTTTATCTACTTTAGTATGCTCTAACTAGTTAAATAACTGAGCCATGAATTGATCTCAAGGAGTATGCCCTACCTAAATACACAATCCATATCTTGATATATTATTCCCTATTGGTGTCAAATTAAGTGTTACACTTACTCAACTTAGTCTACTTCAAAGTCCATTATAAACTTTTTTGAAATTAGGTCTCTTCCTAACCTTAGATTATTTCCTAGTCTATCACAAAAGATCTTCTGAGTATTTATATTGAGATAATAATGACCTTATTCTTTAAAATTATCTATTAACTTCTTATACTCTATATTCAAATAAAAATACATTTTTAATGACTTAAAATAGGGTACTCAGTCTTAAGATAGTAATCTACCTTCAACAAAAATCCTTCTTTGACTCCTAAAGCACTGAATTGTACATCCTCACTTCTTTGAACAATACTATGAGGGTGTCACAAATAATTTGACTTAATCTTATTAGTTCATTCATAACTTCAACTCAAAACTTAGACAATAATAACTCTACCCTTTATAGGCCTATTAGGCCAAATGATACCTATTAAAGACTTGATACAAAGAGGTCTACAACTACCTTTTTTTTTGGACTCATTCAATTCAAAATCACAATGAACATATCAAGACTGATACAAGACTCATAGGTATCTTTACACAATATCAAGATACCAATTAGATCATCAAAGTTCCCAAAATGTTTACTAAGTCCTAAGCACTACTATAATATTATGTATAGGCATGTTTGGTCTTGAAGAGGTGTTATTAATCTAAGCTTATCAAAGGATTCTTATAAATATTTATTAAGATGTTTGGATACTATCTCTGAGGATAATAAATGAATTTACCTTATTTCTTTCTTAAGAATTAGAATCCAATGGAAACTTTGCTCTTTAGGCTCGGATGACCTAATCTACTTACTTGGAAGGATATTGACTTGGCTTAACTATCAATTACTTTGAATCACTTTAATTTTAAGTATTTTATGGTGTTTACATATTAACATTGGACCTTCATAATAGGCTTATGCTCAATCGACAATGTTGGAGATGTATTATGCTTGGAGTTTATTATCTTTTCCTTGAAATCTTCTTAACAACCTTGTTCTCAACATAGAAAATGAACTTTAATTAATGGGTCTATCAATATGAATAAAGGAATACCCTGTAACATGCAACCTATACCATATATATAGTAATGATATAGTCATTCATATATTACATCTACCACATACATGGTACTACTTGTAGGTATTTGGTCACTCATACATGACATATTCATGTGGTCATGATATGGTCACTCATATTGGACACAAATGTAGCTAATAACCCTAGTGTACTCCATTTCCACCTAAACAATTAACCCCCAAATGCCAAACCCCTAACCCTAAACACTAAACCTTAAACTTTAAAAATTGAAACCTAAACCCTAAACCACAAACCCTAAGCCATAAACCATAAACCATGAACACTAAATAATATACCTAACCCCTAGACCCTAAGCCCTAAACCTTTAATTTTTAACCCTAATATATTATCCCTAAACCAAAAACAATAATCCATAAACCCTAAACTATAGACCCTAAACACATAAACTTAAAACATTAAACATTATACTTTATACCCTAAATCCTAAACCATAATCCTAAAATCCTAAATATTAAACCTAAAACCTAAATGTAATCCCTTAACCCTAGATCCTAATCCCAAAATAATAAACCATAAGTCATAAACCTTAAACATTAACTCTTAAACCAGAAATTCTAAACCCAAATCAAAAATCCAAAACCCAAAACCTTAAACACTAAACCTACATTCCTAAACCCTAAACCTTATACCTTAAAACCCAAAACCCAAACCATAAAATCTAAATCATAAACACTAAAACCTAAATTCTAAACCCTAATCCCTAATCCCCAAAAACTAAATCCCAAACATTAAATACTAAACACTAAGTTCTAAACCCCAAACCCTCAACCAAACCCTGAACCTTACACCCTAAACCCTAAGTGTGAAACCATAAACTGAAAATCCTAACCCCAAATACCAAGCCCCAAAACCTATATCTAAACTCTTGGTCACTTGAGACATAAACCATTAATCCCAAATATTTAAGCATAAAATATAAATTATAAGCCCTAATTCTTCATCCATAAGCCATAACATTGAAACTTAAACCCTAAACATTAATCCCTATACACTAAACCCTAAGCTATGAATCTTGAACCATCAACCATCAACCTTAAGTCCTAAATTTATAAATCCTAAACCTTTATTGATAAACCATAATCTTGAGTTATCACCTATATAGAGAAAGGAGAGGGGGCATTAGTTAAGCCATATATTGAAAAGATAGGGATCATTATAACCTATACAGATTAAGGAGTGATAAGGTACATTCATGTAAAAGGCTTGAAGGTGGATTAAATATGAATTCATAATAATTTGTGGGTTTTTAAATTAATGGGTGTATCAATATGCATAAATGACTATCCTATAGCATTCAACTTATAGCATAAATATAATAATGATATAGGTATTCAAACATTACGTCTACCCCATACCTAGTACTACATGTAGGTATATTTTCACTCATACATGACATATTCCTTAATTCGCAATATAGTCACTCATACTAGACACAAATGTAGCTAATCACCCTAATACACTCCATTTACACCTAAACCATTAACCCTAAAAACTAAACCCCAAACCCTAAACTCCATAAACCTTGAATTTTGAACCATAAACCTAAACCCTAAACATCATAAATCTTGAACGCTTAACCCTAATGACTTATCCCTAAACCCAAAATAATAATACCTAAACCCCAAAGCCTAGACTCTAATCATATAACCTTAAACCCTAGACTTTATATCATAGACCATAAGCTGTAAAACCTAAATTTTAAGCACTTAACCCTAAATCCTAAATCATAAGCCTAAAATCCTAAATACAAAACACTAAACCATAAAACATTAACCCTATACCCTTAATATTCAACACTAAACCTTAAACACAAAATTAAAAATCATGAACCTTAAACCTTAAAAATAGAAACCCAAACCCTAAACCCAAAATCTTAATCCCTATACTCTTAACACTAAATCTTAATCCTAAAACCCTTAGTGTTAAACTCTAAACCTTTACAATTGAACCCTACACCCTAAACCCAGATTCATAAAACCTCAAACCTAATACCATAGACCCTAAATCCTAAAACTAGATAAACCCTAAACCTTAAAACCTAAATGCCAAGACCCAAACATTGAACTATAAACTTTAAACCCTAAAACCTTAACCCAAAACCCTAAAAATGAAACCTAAATGATAAAAACTAAACATACATTATGGAGACCACACTGAAGAGGAATGATACAAGCATTTGGTTGTTTATCTCAACCCCCTCTCCACTTTCCTATCATAATTCCTACACAAGCACAAAGATTTCCAAACAAGGAGAAAACATTCCATAACAAAGTCAGTGGCACAAATGCTAATAATTTATACTCATGACCCACATCATTCTTAAGATTAACTCATAAACATGATAAGATCCAAAATTCTCTAGCCCTTTCAATCAATAATTTGGAAAAAATTGTCTAAAAGAAGTATTTCACCTCATACAAAACAAACACAAAGAGGTGATTTTTGATCTATCATCATTTTTCATCATCCTTCACCATTCAAAATGAATTTTTTCCATGCAAGTGAAAATATGATATTATCTTGTTTATACCATGTAAAGCATTCAATAATATCCTTATAGTAATCCATCATGACCCTATCTAATCTACTAGACATGAATGAGAATAATCACCCTAGTACAATCCAATCAAAATAAAAGGAATTTAAACACCATTCAAGATTCATCTAAAAATGATATTATTTAGTATGAAATAAATTTATATTGAATATTGGATTAGAACACACTCTACTAGATGAGTGAGTGGATAGGGATGATGATAGAGTGATTAGGTATGATGAAGGATAATGAGGGAATGGTTAGGGACAATTAGGGATGAGGAGAGATGAGGAGGAGGTGATTAGGGCTGATTAAGGATGATGAGGGTTGATGAGTTAGTGATTAAATGGATGATGAGGGGTCCAATGAAAGATTATTATGGATTGACTAGGGATGATAGGAAATGATGATGGTTAATGAGGGATTTATTAGCGATGATGAGAGATAATGCTCAGGATGATGAAAGAGTGATTAGGTATGATTAGGGTTGATGAATTTTGATGAAGGAGTGCTTAGGGATGATCAATAACAATTAGGGATGATGAGGGAGTGACTAGGGATGATGATGGTTGATAAGGGAGTGATTAGGGGTGATAAGGTTCAATAAGGGAGTGTCCTATTTGAATTTAGAGTGTTACAATATGACTTTATTCTACATGGCTTTGGAATAATATAAGAGATTGAAATTAAAGAATGCATGGATTGACCACCTAATTTTTTTTAGAGTGAATGGTATCTTCTTAGAATGAATTTGAATGGTGTTTTGATTTATTCTATTTAAAATGGAATCTATTAGGGTTATTATCTACATTCATGTCAACTATAAGTTATCATATTATGTTTATAAGTATATGTCATGTATGAGTGAATGCATTCATATATGTAATAGGTATGAGATATATGCCATGTATGAGTGACTGTATCATGATTACAGGTGTGTTAAAATTTACATGATATAAGATAGTAATTTATAGCATATGGATAGACCCATATATTGAAAAACCCACAAACTATTTAATAATACACCTTCAAGCTCAGGTATTCAATCGGGTAGGGCATACTCAAGTAGGTAAAATAGGTAGGGCATATTCAATTAGGTAAAATATTGGGCATAGTCAATGGTATAAATATATTACATACTTAACATTATTTTTTTTCATGTAGCTAATGAGAGGGGTGGGGTGAATTAGTAGACAACAATGTTTATTCAATTCCAAAATTATTCCATCATATTAAAACTTAATCTAACAACATAAACATGAAAGCACATACATCCAAAGCATGAAGAAGAGTATACATCACATTACCACATTGTCTATGTGAAAAACCCTCATGGGGGATAAAACCCACTAAACCCTATAAGATGGACTACTATCCTAAAAAGAAAAGATTTAACAAATTGACCAGTACCAACTGATCAAGGAGGACCTACTCTATAATTTAGTCAAGCACCCACTTGAGCTTTAGCTAGCTCTAACTAGAAAGGAGGCCACAACCCCCTACAGAACCAAGCACTGACTCAGCTACCTCCAATATGATTTCATATACACCTGATGGTGGACCTATAAAACTCAAACACTTTCAACTCTGCCTCTCTACCTTATATAATTTGCTTACTCTCATTCGCTCTACTTGGTCACCCTCTTCACAACTTTGTCATTCAACTTAGCTAGAAACCTCCTTACATACTATTATACCTCTCCCATAGATTTATCAAGATATTTTTATGGTTTCCATGTGCTTACATACCTATTAAAATCCTTCTTTTATTTGCTTTTCACCATACAAGCTCTACTCACAAATAGCCTAAATATGCCTAGTATATATACCATACTCTCATCTAACTCATCTTGGTCAGCCAAGATGCTTTCCATCCTTAATAAATATTTTAAATAGGTCTTATAAATTTTACATGTAATAACCATACACCCTTTTGGTTTTCCATTACCTTTAATGCCTAAAACACCAATTAGGCCTACTCACTCACATGTTACAACTTAGACTCATTTGTCCACCTTAATCTTATTCAAAAGCTTTATACACATCAAAAAAATCACCAATGGACTCTTTCTCACTCCATAATAGGTCTATTCCACCTAGAACACCATTTCACACTTTGAACCTAGCAATTAGGTTTTCTTGTTCTTTAGGCCTTGTAACATAGAATACACTATCATAAAGCACTGAGCCATATATTTATTTTTATCAAAAATCCACATAAAAAATCTCATATATATTTTATAAATTATTTCATAAACAACATCAAATCCATTTGGTTTCACTATTCAAGCTCCAATCAACCAAAAACATCTTTGTCACAAGCTCACTGAAATTTGGTAAAACATAATCAAATTATAGTCAAGTATTTTGACTCTCAAAATATTATCAAGGAAATAATATTAAAACAAATTACTTATAAAAAATATTTATTACTTATATAACAACTTCAAATTCATTGTATTCTCCAAATCATCTTAGAAAACCTCCAACTAACCTCTACAAAATGACCACTCAGACTGCTTGTAGCCTTCAAGAACACATCCATGAACAAGTTATTATATAAGACCTATAAGAGTGTTTACAATTCATATAATACATATCTATAGCTCCTTTTTTATCTCTAGGTAGACCTATAATAGTTATTTCTTAAGTTCAACTAACTTTCATTGGTCTAACAGACCAATTCCTTAGGTCACTATCTCATAGTCTTCACTATATAGATGAGCTACTTTTAAAGCACTATTTCACCTATGTATGAGAAACATCACGACTTTAAAAAAAAAATTACATAGTTATTAGGTATTAATTAAATACCCCAAGTAACCTTAATCACCTAGAACACTTTGCTAAACACATAATCACTTGACTAACCTTTTTCCCACTGTTATCACAGTCTGCATGTTTTAGCAATAAGACATAGTGAATCATAAAATTGATTGACACAGAAGTAAAATATTTATCAACTATCATCATGGAATTTTATAACAAGTCTCTATATTTATCTTCCATAAATTAGTAACTAGGTCTAATGTACCACTTGACTGATACACCTTCTTTTCTGGAAACAAGCACATTACTATATCTTTTGCTTATTGTAAAGACAAACCAATGCCACTTTCAAGTACTTGAGAGAGTTATATAAAATATCTAATAATCACACTAGATCATCAAATCCATTATGATCCAAAACCATCATGATATTCTCCATTGGGTCTTTTATAAGTTTTTTCAAGCACACAAACCTACTTATCTTCTTAACATTTGTTCATAAACTTTAGGGATTAGTTTCTATCAAAAATATTATAAAATATTCTTATGACCCTTTATAAACTACTCTTAAAGGCTCAGGTCACCATGAAAGCTATAAATGTGCCAATGAGCATTATAACTTTATTTATGAGCTAGGAATCCTTCATCCTGCATGCACAAATGTCTTTGAATATACTATCTTGCTTTTTATTCATCCTCAAGACCTAAAACTTGGTCAACACATTTGACCAACCTTGTCATACCTCATTCCATGATTACAAGAGTTCTACCATATTTTAATCTCATCTTGACTCACTAATTGGACCTTATTAGGTCTCTATGCAATCTAGGTCTAAAACTGTAGACTATATCTTGATTAAGTAACCACCTTAAAACCTCTTAAAATGCACTCAAAACCTTATATACATGTCATAAATCTTCATGCCATGATCTAAAGTTGTCCTCCATGATCTCCTTAGTCTCAACAAGCTCAACATTCTAGGCTACCAAACCTATACCTATGCTACTGTTCATAGACTTTTCTTCTTTTCTTGACTTTAAACAATAAAAACAAGCCTCAAAAAATTCTTACCTTATCTCATATTCATCCAAACCCAACTTTCAAAAATTTAGACTCAAATTCATCACCATCATGACATCAATGATACATGACATCATCCTTTGACATCAATGAAAACACACCTCCAATAGATTTTTAACCTCATTTATCATTATATCTTCTGATCCTAAAATTATAAAAACTAAATATTGGTTGGAATTGAATTTTAAAAACTAACTTCTAAATGGCAACTCCTATAACTCTGTAATCAATTTTAGAAGATATTGAGTGGCCCTAATTTATTATATTTAGTAAAATAAATTTAAAGAATAGGAATGAAATATAAATTATTATACTTAACATTTATTTTATTAAATATAAGCTTGTAAAACAATACCTCCATGGTAAAACAAATTAGAAACTAAGGTTCTTAACAACAATCTCTAAATGCAAAAATACACACACACACACACACGATATATATATATATATATATATATATATATATATATATATATATATATATATATATATATATATATATATATATGTATATATATATATATGTATATATATATATATATATTTATATATATGTATATATATATATATATGTATATATATATATATATATGTATGTATATATATATATATGTATATATATATATGTATATATGTATGTATGTATATTATATATATATACATATATATATACATATATATATATGTATATACATATATATATATATATATATATATATATATATATATATATATATATACATATACATATACATACATATACATATATATATATATATGTATATATATACATCTATATACATATATATGTATATGTATAAATGTATATGTATATATGTATATATATATATGTATATGTATATATATATATGTATATGTATATATATATATATATACATATATATATATATATGTATATGTATATATATATATATATGTATGTATATATATATATATATATGTATATATCTATATATATATATATATGTATATATATATATATATATATGTACATATATATATATATATGTACATATATATATATATATACATATATATATATATACATACATATATATATATATACATACATATATATATATATATATATATATATATATATATACATATATATATATATATATATATATATATATATATATATATATATATATACATATCTACATATATACATACACACACACACACACATGTGTGTGTGTGTGTGTGTGTGTGTCTATATATGTGTATATCTCTGTGTGTGTGTGTGTGTGTGTGTGTGTGTGTGTGTGTGTGTGTGTGTGTGTGTGTGTGTGTGTGTGTGTGTGTGTGTGTGTGTGTGTCTTTAACCAAACTCAAATTGAAAAAAAAAAATCACTCCAAAAAGGGCGTGCATCCTTTAAAAATTTTAATTTTTTTTGTCTCCCTCCAAATCTGCGTTGGGTACAGGCTTAGGGAGGTCCAAACCTACCTTAAAAATGTTCATGTAATCACCCACTTAGTTTTTAGGAAATTTAGTATTTTTTTCATCTTTGTTGACACATCTGATTAGGAGGCTTTTATTATTTTTGAAAAATATTATATGGGTTTGTAGAGGAGAAATTTTGGTTCTAGAATATATAAGTTTGTTTAATGTTATAATATTATTTATAATTATTACTTAGTTTATACATAACATACCTCATTATGGACTATAGCCATATCATCACAAATTCCCATATAAATTTTTAAATATTAATCAAAAGTTTATAAAATGTATATCTCAACAATCTACACATTGTCAACTATGCTTTTAAAAATTTGATTTTCATGAAGTTATGGTAAAAAGTTGTGTTTATACGCTTGTAGTTTCAATTTTCTAGTTGTCTTGACTTGTAAAATTATTTAAAAATTACAAATAATGACCAACATATTGTCATAAATGCATATAATTCTCACACTTTTATCATCTAGGTATTTTATATATATATATATATATATAGATGATAAAAGTATGAGAAATATATATAGAGAAAAGGTGTCGCTTTATACCCCCTTTTGTCCCCCATTATCATACATCTACCCCATGAAGCTTCCATTGTGAAAAATAAAGGTTATTCTTGGTTATGGAAACCAAATATTATCAATGTTAATTACACTAGTCAAAAGGTTGATAAGAAAGTTTCTTTAGAAGAGTGTGGTGTAGATCAGTCTAAACTCAAAGGTCAAATTTTTAAGTTAGTTGATGAATATGAGAAGAGTCAAAATATGGTATGGAGACCTGAGGTAGTACAAACTAAGGAGACTAAACCTATTGATTGCAAGAGTCTTGATGGATTATTTTCTAAGGTGGAAAAAAGATTAAAAAAAAGGAGAGTCAAGAGTTTCTATTAACAACATTTATTAACAAATTTGAATAAAATAATGAAGTCAAGGATTTAATTAAATTCAAGTAAGAGTGTAGTCATAGAAAGACATGTAGATATGGGAGTCTCCTAAGTTTTGGGACTTTTATTCTCACCATGTCAAAGGGTTTGTCTTTATCTAGGCTTCAAAGAGACACTTGTTACTCAGAGGAAGCTTGGTCGTTGTAAGATATTGTTTGATGAGTTGGTATGAAAATAAGGTATGTTTGTGTATTCTTTTTATATATCTTATGCTGGAGTAAAGAAGCTTGTGAATAATCTTAGTGGTCCTATCATGATAATCATCTAGCTTGTTGAGCATTGTTTGGATGCTTTGTTATAAAGTATTTGAGTACTTGTTGAAGATGTCATGCTCTTAATGAAGTATGAATTTAGGGGGAAATTTGTAATTGGTTAGGTCTTAGGACCGGAGGACTGAGTATTTGAATCTAAAAAATAAGGTGTAGAGAATAAATTTTGTGTACTCAAGATAATATTTCCAATCAGAGAAGGTCTTTGGTTAAGGGGGAGGAACAAGTTCATGAGTTTGATCTAGAGGTTTGTGAAGGAGCTATGCAGTGACAAAAATGGGTGTCTCCAGATGGCCGAATGGTTTGATCCAATATCAAGAAGTTTTTTGTGATTAAAAAGGTTTGTGTATTTAAGGTATGAGGGTATTTTTGACCAATTTTTAGCTTTTCAAGCCAAAATTGGTCACCCCCTATCTAAAAATTTAGGTACCTAAGTCCATATCTTTGCTCAATTCCAGTATACAGGAAGTGTTTTATACAATCCCATAACAAATGTGCAAGCCTAATTTTTTCAAAAAGTTCTTTTAGTTTTTAACAAGCCTTTGAAAATTTCTTTCAAGTTTTATGTCTTAAGCCTTTGAAGAATTACTTTGAACTTTTTATCTGAGGCCTTTTTTTGTTAAGTGTTTTCTTCCATCCAAGTGACGAATTCTTTTGGTTAATTTGTCTAAAATAGATCTCTCAAGGATAAAGTGGTCTCTTTAACTTTCCCAAAGGACCCTTTCAAGTCAAAAAGGACATTTTCTAAATTATGAAGGGTATGTTTCATTTTTCCAAAGCTTATCTTTGAGGCTAAGTGGACCATTTCCAAAAGTCCAAAGGATAACTACAATTTTTTTAAAGGACATTTTTAATTCTCCCAAAAATTCACTTCCATTTTCTAAAGGGCACTTTGTAGAAAGTCCATAGAAATTGTCCTTTACAAAAAATCCAAAGGAATTGAAGTGAAGGGACAAGTGGACCATTCCAAAAAATATGAAAGGCACTTCATCTTTTCCAAGGGCTATGTGAAAAATTTCCTGAAGGACCATTTATTTTTGAAGAACCATTTTAATCTTTCTGAAGGACCATTTCAATCTTCCTGAAGGATCATCACAACTTTTTTGAAGGGTCATTTTCAAGAGTCTGTGGGAAAGTAGATAATTGCAAAAATGTCGAAGGGTATGTTATTTTCAAATGGGAAGACCATCACAAGCAGAAGTTTGAAGGATTGTTTTAGGGAAAAGAATATGGACAAAAATAGAAAAGATAAAAGGATCATTTTCAATCTTTTGAAGGGTATGTGACACTTTTCCAAAGGGTATCTTTAGGAAGTCTAAAGGATCACTTGCATTTTTCCAAAGGGACATTTACTCAAAGACAAAGGGTAATTTCATTTTATGAAAGGCACTTAACAAAAATTCCAAAGGAATTCTTTCAGACAAATTGTCTAGAATAATGTTGAAGACAAGAAGTTAGAAGAAATACCTGAGTGACAACACATAAAATGTCAAGTTTAGACTATGAAAATTAGCCATTAGGATTCAAACAAAGGAGTGATAGCCTACAAAATGTCAATCATAGACTACAAAAAATAACCATTGAAGTTTAAAAGAAAAACTTGATTAGAACTAGAAGGCAAAGATAAAGGTGACAAATGGCATAAATCCTAAGTTTTGATGCATAACAAGTAGAAATAGGCAGGTTGATGGTTCAAGTTGTTGAAACATTACATAGATAAACAATCTAACAAAAAATAGCTAGCATTGAAATAGCATTTCAACAAATGGACCCATCTATAGCAAAACATAGTTTGATATATCTTGATTTTGTTGGTGTAACCATAAAGGGAGTTTCTTATAGAATGCAGCGTAACTATTTATTTTCTCAGAGTGATAGATTTCTAGGTGACCCTTGAACTCCCTTGGCTTGATCTCTCTCTCAAGGATATATATATATATGTATATATATATATATATATATATATATATATATATATATACACACACATATATATATATACATATATATATATATGTATATATATATATATATGTGTGTGTGTGTATGTATGTGTATATATATATATATATATATATATATATATATATATGTATATGTATATATATATATGTATATATATATATATATATTTATGTATGTATGTATGTATTATTTATACTAATGTTTGAAATCTCTTAGCCTGGTATGGCAAATCCCTACCATAGTTTTAGCTTTAATTAATAAATATAATTATTTTCCCCCATTCAATGAGTGCATTAAGTTTACATGCTTGGTATTAGTTTTGTGCTAGTGTAATTACTATTTACCTTCACATGTTAATTTCATTAGTACCTAGTGAATTATTATTTCCTTCTTACAGGTTAACAAGAAGTGTCTAAACAAATAGAAGAGATAGTGAATAGTTAATTCAATAGAGTGTCTTGGAAATACATATTGCTTAAGTCTTCTTAAATTTGTTCCATCTCTTGAATCCCATGTTGAAACACTGATGTGAGAGAGTTGATATTGAGAGAATTATATTTTGAACCTATCCATATTTGAAGTGTGTATTCAAGGTATGAGTAGATCATTTCCTTTGGTGTATCACCTCCATTGGTTTAGGTTTGATTTCAGTATTCCACATTCTTTTTTCACCCCAACTTAGCAGCAGTCAAGTGGTATATCAAGGGGAGCTAGACCCTAATATAGAGATTCATCTTAATAGAATTGTCACCCAAAACAACAGATATGATTCCATTTTTCCACATGGATGAAGAGAATTGAGCATCTCTTCAAGGGTGCAAATCCAAGTGTTAACAGTTTTTAACACACCTAATGGGACAATTTGTAGGAGCTGAAGAAATCTTGGTGTGTTCTTAAATCAATCAACCTTTTGGAGTAATTTTAATCAGCACCAATAGTGAATCTAATTAAATAAATTGGTCAAGTAGTCCTAGTACATCAAGAGATCATATTTGGTATGTATAATCCTATTGTTGAGTAGTATGGATCTTGTGTTCCTTCATATTTTTTTGATCAAGATCAAGTTGTTCATGCAATCACCTCAAGTAGCCCTCCTAATTATCATTCTTCTAGTGAATCCAAGAGTGATAGGAAGATAATATTGGAGTTTGAAAAGTAGATGTTGGAAATAGATAGGTTGAATGAGTGAAATAGATATCAACAAGAACTTATGTACAAGGAGGAATGCTTGTTTAAGCAAGCTCAAGTCACACAATCCATGGAAGATAAACTAGTAAGGTGGAAAAGCCAATTCACTTAAGGTAGTCAGCCTTGATCCCTTCTTCCATCCCAAAATAACCTCCCCCTATACAAAATAAACCCTCCCCCTTTACACCATATCCTTTTTATCAAATATCACTTGCTCACCAAATTAAAATGAGTCAACCTTCTAACCCATCTAATGCATTAACTACTCCTATTGTTAATCATTTTCACCTAGCAATTCAATAACAAAGGACATTAGAATGACATTCTATGGAAACTAATTTTTTCAATACCTTAGATTTTGAGCCCTTATTTTAATAAAGTCATCCTACTTCTGCTGGAAAATAACACATCTATCCTCAAGTAACTCTTCTTATACATGTGTAAACTCTTCCTTATTCTCCTCAACCTCCTCAAGTCTTTCAACATGATGTCAAGATTCCAAGTTGGAGAAATGTCTATCATGAACCAGCTTAAGACCTTGAAAAAGATGAAGTTGTTGCATATCTTCAAGAAGAGAGTTTGAGTCCCAAGATCGTGAGTTGGAATGAAATAGTAGAATCATGGGGTAAGAAAGAAGAGAAAAGTATTATTCAAGAGTATGAAGAAAAAAATGAATCCACTTCTTTTCATGATGATGCATATGATCACCAAGAAAGACTCTTCCAAGAGAATCTAGCCAAGAAAATTGAAGAATTGGAATGAAGAATGAGGTTGCTTAGTCAAGGTGCAATGGAAGGTTTAGACCTAATCGAAGATACCATGTCTAAACACACCCCATATACACCCCTTCAAGATAATTTTCAAGCTACATATTTTGTGGATGAAGTGCTGATAAAGTGGAAGAAAGAGAATTAATTCATTTTAGTCCAAGGTTTACCTCCTCTTCCTCATGAGCATCTTAGAGAAAACCCCACTTCTCATTCCCAATCTGAATTTGAGATCACTAGTGCTTGCCTCTTTCCTAAGTCCTCTTTTTTATCCCACACTCCATTTTCACTCCCTTTACCTTTAATTACCTTCCATACTCAAAATATTGCATTTTAGACTCATAAACCTATCCATTCACCCTTCATTTCTTTCCATCCTAAAGAGGAACCAATTTTAAGGGAGGCAAGTGAGCAAGAGAAAATGTAATTATTTGATGATCAAGAGACTTTTATGAGAGAGAATGAAGATGAAATCATCATAAGTACTCCATATGAACATCATCATGGTGGTTACAATCTTGATCATGAAGTGGAAAGCATTATTAAATATTAATAACATAGTCAAATCATATCTCAAAAGGTGGTTGTTTTAGGAGGTTTTCATGAAAAAAAAGGTTAAAGAAGTGACTCTTGAAGGTGACATGATTTAAGGAGAAGATAAAGGTCACACATACACGTAAATTTTCTAGAAATATGAAGATTAGATTGACAAAATTCACTTGTCAATGTTTGATGGACAATGTAAGCATGGTAAGCTCTCTTTCCCTTTGTTTGATGAACCTTCTTGTTACTTTAATGAAGATAATAACTAGACCATGGTACTCGAGTTAAATGAGTTTCAAGAGCATGTTCTTGACCAACTAGAGACTTATATTTTTAAGAAATAAGGAGAGAGGTTTGATTGTTTTGATGGGATCTTTGAAGGAGTTCTTGAGCTAGAAAATGATGATTTCTGGAATGAACTAGAAAAAAATTGTCTCGGCTCAAACATGACACTAGCCACCCTTCTTTAAGAGAGCCATGATGAAACAAGAAATCAGTTTGACAAGCTTCTCAAAGAGATATAAAATAATGAGTTGGTCTATGATACATACCAAGAAGACCATGAACCAAGTGAGCCCTATGATGATGAGGTAGTAGCCATTGATCCATTGATGGAATACACTAGTATGAAGGACCAACATGAGACATGTTTCAAAGATAAAGACAAGTATATGTATGTTGGAGACATATTTAAACTTGATCCACTTAGCCACATGCCAATCAAGGTGGCAAAAAAGAAAGATGAGTCACCAAGCTCCTATTCTAACCAATCACTTTTCTAGTACCATGAAGTTTCTTGCCATGGAAGAGACCTAAGAGGTTTTCCCTTTGATCCAGGAGGGAAAAGAGCATATCTAGTTAGTTGTACATAATAAGTTTTTTTTCTATTTTTTCTTGTCTTTTCCTAAGTGCTAATTAGCACATGTGTGTTTGTTTTGGTATTTTTATGTGTCTTTTTCCTTTGTGTGTTTGAGTTTGTCTTTTTTATCAAGTTTTAAATCATGCCTAAGGTTTCTAATTTAATTCAGTCCTTAAATGACTCCATGCCCAATGAAATATATAGGCTACTGGTCTGGTTAGTATAGTAGGCATACTACCCCTATGAGTCACCATTTTGTTGGCCAATTTTTGGCTTTCCAAGCCAAAATTGGTCACAGCCTATCTAAAATTTTAGCTGCCTAAGTCCATATCTTTGGTCAACTCTAGTATGAAATAAGTGTTTTATGCAAGCCCATAACAAATGTGCAAGCCTAATTCTTTCAAAATGTTCTTCTGGTCTTTACCAAGCCTTTGATAAGTTCTTTTGAGTTTGGTGTCTTAAGCCTTTGAAGAATTACTTCAAAATTTTTATCCTAGGCCTCTTAAGTTAAGTGTTTCCTTCCAATCAAGTGACAAATTCTTTTAGACAATTTGTCCGAAATAAATCTCCCAAAGATAAAGTCGTCCCTCTAACTTTCTTGAAGGACTCTTTCAAGTCAAAATGGACCTTTTTAAAATTATGAAGGGTATGTTTCATTTTTTTGAATGG
>JARHVA010005843.1:50000-75000 GCA_037957365.1 Torreya grandis
GTTTCTTGGAAATGTCTATTGCTTAAGTGTTACTAAATTTAAGTTTTCTCCTAGAGCCTATGTCGAAACACTAATATGAGAGAGTCAACATTGAGAGAAGTATATTTGTAACTTATCCATGTTTCAAGTGTATGTTCAAGGTATGAGTACATCATAAATTTTGGTGTATCACCTCCATTATTTTAGGTTTGCTTTCAATTTTCCTCATTCCTTTTTCACCCCAAGTTAGTAACAGTTGAGTGGTACATCAAGGGAAGCTAGCCCTTAATCTAGAGATTTATCTCAATAGAATTGTCACCCAAAGCAAGAGAGATCATTCCATTTTGCCACTTGGATGAAAATAACTGAGCATATATTTAAGGGTGCAAATCCAAGCGTCAATAGGTATGTTTGTGGCCAATTGAATAATTTTGAGTGCTTTTGATTTTCTTAATTTATGGCTCAAGGGAAAGTAGGCCTTAAATGGGTAATAGGATTTCATGGCTCCCAAAGGTGTGAAGGCTCAAATATTGGTCTAGAAGTGTTTTATGGGTGTCTTTAGGTGCGCAAGAAGTTTCAGAGGTGTGTGTTCACTAGAAGGAGGTTTATTGACCTTGATTGTTTTGGGTTTCTAAGGTGTTGAGCTATGATAGAAAAGTGGTATGCCTTATGAGTTAAGGTATGATGCTTCTTAATATGTTGAATGGGAAAACAAGTGGTAAAATCAATCTTCACATAGAATTAAAGGTTTGTGGTTCTCAAATTATTCAAGATTTTATCAATATGGAGTGTTAATTGGCTAGTAAGTTTGTGAAGGAAGTATGTTGCATAGGATGAGCTTAGTGATACAAATTTGTATGATTGAGGGAGAATATGAGAGTGATGAAAATATGAATTTTTAGTTGTTAAAGATGTGTCAACTAAAATATGTGGGCTCTATAAGTTCCAGTTTTATGGGTGGTCCTTGTAGTTGATTGAGAGAGAAGGCTAGTTAGCATATGTAGTGATTCTTCATGATGTGTGGAGATCTAAATATGCTCAAAATTTTAAATTGATTAGAGTTTTATTGGGAATCCCTATCAGATGATTCTTGAGGTGTTCCAACAGATTTTTGTGGTTTTGTGTGTTATTTCTTTATTGGTTGCAGTGCTTGGTTGAAGAGAGTGTTAGCATAGAGCAAGAGGAAGTTTGTCAAGGAAATAAAAGGTAGGTTTAAGGTAAGGGGGAGTCTGTATCATATTTTTAAGTTTGACCTTTCCTATTTCTTTTCTATTCAAGTCCTTAGGATCAGTTGGTGCCCACTTTTTCATTGTGTCAAAGGGCAAGAAATTTCTTGTTGTGGGAGTGCTTGGAGATAAAAGGAAGGTGAGATATATATTGTTGTATATGATGATTGTTGACATCAATGAAAAATGGGGATATTGTTTGAGATTTTTTATTGATGTCATGGTGATGTGATGAATGTGTCATGTTGAGTGGATGAAGTGATTTGATAGCCTAAGAAATAATGATAAAGTGTGCAATGTGATAGTTCTAGTGTGATTTATGTATGGTTAGTTGATCTTTAGTATTAACATGGCTAGAGAGGATCAAGGATGAGTATGGTTATTTGAGCATATAAAATGGGTCATATCATAAGTTAAGAATTATTTGAGTGCTTGTGTGCATAAGTGTAGTTCACCTAGTTCATCATTATTCTGATCTAGACACTCTAGGTCCAGTGGCAGAAATTTTGAGTAGGCAATTTGATGATCTCACCATTGCCACATGTGAATGAGTCAAGGGGCATTGGTCATATGGTTGAGATTACACTGGTACCTAGTTTTTATATTTTAAATATCAAGTAATGCATTAAATCATGATAAAAAATATGAGGGTCAAAGTTGGATTCTTAGTTACAATTCATTATTTTCTCATACTTGGCTAAATTTACAATGTGGCTAGAAAGAGTTGAGTAAGCAGTTTGATGATAGATTATCTCACACTTGTGGATGTTTCAAGAGAAGGTGATCATATGGGTTTGTTAATTTTTGATACTATTTTATTTTCACTAAATTTAAGATCATGCAATGAAGCGTGTCAAAAGATATGCAAATTTGGGCTCCCAAGCAATTTGACTATGTTTTCCCATACTTGGCCAATTTTTTAATGTGGAAAAAAGATCCAAGTGATAATTTTGATGGTGTTATATATTTCACATGTGAAGATATAAATATAAACTAATCATATAAAATTTTTTAGTTTTGATCATATTTGATTTGCTCTAAATTTGAGATGATGCATTGAAGCATAACAAAAGTTATGCAGGAGCAAAGTTGGTTTCACATACATATTCAAAGCATGGTTGGCTCTATGATTGAAAATTTTAAGAAGGAATTTTAATGGCATTATATCTCACATGTGAGAGGGTTCCAAGATATATTTGTAACATGGTTGGAATCTCTTATTTAAGTAGATCATATGGTCCAAATTTAAGATCATGTGAGTAAGAGCAAAAGAAGTTATTAAGGTTCAAAAATGGATACTCGAGCATATTGAAAGGGTTCCCATACTTAGTCATTTATACAGAAGTTAAAGTTTCAACAATATCAACGGTGTAAATTACTCTAAAAAGTTAGAAATAAATGATATGAGGATAAGTGCATGATATTTAATGACTAAGCAAAGGTACATGATATGGATCCAACGGTGAGTAGGTTTTTGTACAGATTGATCAAATGATGAACATTGATAGTCAAAGACCTAGTTGTTCCACAAATATTGATGGGGTGTGTTGATTCAACATATCAAGCTTGAATGAGATAGGGTCAAAGTGACTGAGGTTTAACATTTGGCATTGGTAGACTATGTGTTAAATATCAAACAAGATAGATGGTTCATATTAAATCTGAGCTGAGAGGACACGAGATGTGAGCATTATGTTAAAAGGTTAACTATGATCATTGTCATTAAAATATTTGAATCTAACATAGGGAAAAACTAGAGCTTTGTATTTTGTCCATATCTTTTGATAAAAGTTGAATTTACTGGTGCTATGAAAATCAAAGATGAAGAGGACTCCATGGTGTATCTAATGAACTTGATTTGAATATTTGGAAGTGTGTATAGTCCAAGATATGATGCTCTAAAGTTTATTATGTTTTCATATATGTTATATAAATGAATTGAAAATGATATTTGAGCTTGTATTGATGTTATTTCAATGTTTCATGATGTCTTAGTTATTTTTGAGTGTTGTAGACTCCATGAGGATTATTTGTGAGTATTTTGGAGTTTTGATCAATCTATATTAAGTATGAACAATGCTTAATAAGTTTACTGTATGTTCAATAATAGTGTTCATGTATATAGGGTCTATCTTTGAGTTGTTTGAGCATACGCAGAGGTGAGCTAAGATTACTATGATCATTTGAGGATGTCTAAGGGGACATAAAGAGTGGACCCATGTATTTTTAATTAGTCCTATGTTATTATTTTTTTATGGTGAGCTAAATGGGTGAATAGGTATCCATGAGACCTGTAAGTGCTATAATGGCCTTATTAAAAGGTGTAGATGCTTAAGGTTGACCCATAGATCCTATGACTGACCTATAAAGATTGTATTGAGTCATGTCTTCATGTGAGAGATGTTTTAAGGTTTAAGGAATGCCTAATGGCTGACCAAGGTGTTGATTATCAAGTTTTCTCTATAAATAGTGAAATTCAAGATGGTGATTTCTAAACTTGGTGTGAGAGACTTGGTAGAGTTTTAAGAGAGGCTTATGTGTGTTTTGTGGAGTGATGGAGGGTTAATCTACCCTGAGGATGAGTTGAAGAGTAGAACATATTGAGGACTATTTATATGACTTTTAAGTCATAATTCTTTTGACAGAATAGTGCTCTTATAGATTGAGGGTGAATGAAGGTGAAGAGTGATATGCAGAGGTCAATCATCAGGTGTTGTAGACATCAATTCAGAGGTGGATGTGATCATAGGTGTTGTTGTGGTAGCTCAACATATAAGGTGGTTATAGCTTCCTTATAAAGTGAAACTTTATAAATGGTCTAGTTGTTATTGTAGCTCAACTAGATAGGTGTGGCAACACCTTGTGGAATTGTAGTTTCACTAAATAGGGATGGTAGTTCCTTGATCATTTGTAGATGGTCTAAATTAGATCTTATTTTTGTAGGATAGTAGTCTGATTGTAGGTTACAATAGGTTTCATTTCCCAAGAGGGTTTCCCATGTATGTCATGTGTTATGTGATTAATCTTTTATTGTCTCTCTTACTCATTGCTATGAATGATGTGTATGCTTTATGAATGCTTGTGGTAACTGATTAAGTATTTGTAAAGATCAGAATTGAAGTTGGATTATTTGGGGTTATATTTGAAGATTATACCTCTAATACCCAATTAAATGAAGGGTTGTATTTGAATATTGTGCATCTAATCTTTTGTTATTTTTCTTTTTCTACACATTGGTCCATCCAACCAAGTCTTTTATAATTTCATGGTCTATAGGTATGGAGATTTATATTTCACTAAAGGACTAAGATTTGTCTTTTGTTAAAATAACATCCATTGGTTTTTCCATTGATATTTATATCTATAATTTAGCTTCCTTAGAGATAGATTAAATAGAGGTTTCCAACACGAAATTGAACTCCATCTCAAATAAAGTGAATGGATCAACCATAGGATCCCCTTTTTTATGAGGATAACTTATAGTGTCCTTATTATCATAAATTACAACTCTAGTCTCAGCCTTAAGGGCATTCACATTGAGGTGGTTAGGGCTAATGCCCATCAACCAAGAGGTTTCCTTCTTTCTTATGAGGTTTCTATAGTATTTAGTAAAATTACTTATGTTAAATCAACTATGATAGTTAAATAATATGCCTTCATCATAGCATTTGGACCATGAGCGGTCAACAACTTATAGAATAATTTTTTAAGGGAGATCCTTTAAGGTTCAACATTGACCAAAATTATGGTAAAGGTGGTATGGAAAAAGGTAGCAGTATCTTGGTGAGCTTGGAAAACTTTGCCTAGAGATTTACTTATGGATTTCAAACTAGGTGTCAAATAAAACTAAATTGGAAGGAAGGATAGGTGAAACTAGATGAGTCTTTCATTTAAACATTTAGGTAGTGGATTAAATAAGGGGGACCAAGGTTTCATTATTAAGGGCTAGTGATTTAGTCTCTAGAACCGGCTTAGAATCAGATATGTATCCTTAATGCAATAAAAAACAATAAAAAAACCTCTTTCTACTCAATTAAATTTTGATCCTATCTTGAATCAAGCATTTCCATTGCTCTAAGATCCAGGCATGCAAGACTTAGAGTTTTAGCTAGAGGTTTAAAAACTTATAAGTAATTCCATTGGATGAGATCAATGGTATATTGGATGCAATTATAATATTATATGAGATCAATTGCTATACTAATTTAAACTCCCTTTTTTAACACAAAATCACTTTATGCATATAAAATATTATATCAATTTTTATGATTATATTTCTATACAACTACAAATTTGATGTACAACGTGAATCAATATTTCATTAAAATTGATGTTGGAAGAAGACACTGATGACCCGTATTCGATATTGTAGGTTCAAGTCATCCATATTGTCAATATATGGACACCTAGAGAAATTAATTAGGTTTCATAAAATATGTGTGGGTAAGTGCATAAATTTGGGGGATTAAAAGGGGTATGCTCATAGACATGATTTTCCTAAAATTTTAGCAATCTGAACTTTTATAGATAATTTGAGATATCTACACTCCAAATTTGAATATGGTGTAAGAACTTTAAATGTAACATTTCAATTCTAGGATCCAAAACACTATTTTTTCTTTAAAAAATGGTTAAGTATAACTATGTCAAACGTCTAAAATTTGAAAATGAACTCCTTTTGTTTTGAGAAAATGGATTAGATAGACAATCATGTAACCCACCATTTTTTAGCAGCATTTAATTTTTTTGAAACCCTTTGGTGAACATTTAAGTTATATATTATAGTTTGTGACCTAAATTTTTTTATATTTTTTAAATAATACTTTTTTATGAATTATTCAAGTAGATAGATCCCAAAAACTGATAAAAAATGGATAGTTGGTCGTGTGACCCCCCTAACTACCTCAAAATCAATATTTTTTAATGTGTCTAGAATTATGCATAGTTTGTGACCATATAACCTGTTTGGCACTTGGATATATGAAAAAAATACATGAACATGTATAGGCATGTATATTTATGGAATGTAGTGGCCTAAAATGGTATATTTATAAATCAACATAGTTTAAAACCTTAAATTACACAAAAATTTATTAAAACATATTTTTGAAAGGAGGAGAGAGTGATCATTGTGATGGTATTAAATTTTTGAATTTTAACATTAAAATTCATAGTGTTTTCTGAAATCAAAGTTGATTTTTGTTATTTTATATCAAAGCTTTCAGACTTGACTATAGATTAATAGGTCCAAGCTTTTGGCTCAGGAATCTAAGACATTCTTGAGGTAAAAGGCTTGGTGTTTGAATTCAAATTCAAATAGTGTGATCACATTATATCTTCCTAACACACAAAAAAAATTATATTGAACTCATTTTTTATATATTTTCTTATATGTTCTTGAGCTCCCTAATAGTGGTGTTCTTTCATGTGATATATGAAAGGTCCCAAACCTTGGATAGTGAATTAAGGTGTCATGGTATCACATTAGACTTCAAAATAATTATGGTAATTTTAATATATTGATTTAACTACTTATAATTACTTGGTTTTAAGGTGTAACTCATTATATATTTTATGATATAATTGATTTTATCATAAGAGGTCATAAAATGCATTTTTGAAATCTATGGCCCAAATTTAACCTTTTGAGTATCGATATAGCTATGAATCTAAAGTAAATTGAGACTATTTCAGTCCCCTTCAACCTAATTGCATGACAATGAAATGTGATTTGGGGTTCAATCATACCTAATTTCATCAAATCGATTGAAACAAAGAAACATTATTTATTTATGCAAGTTTTACTTGTATAGAATGTGGTTTTGATCTCAATAAACTTGAATGTCATTTGATAATTAATGAAAATGTTGATTAGTTAAATTATGGAGGTAAATAGGGCCAAAATTAGCCATAAGAACCTATTTTATATTGCATATGATGTGATTTGGATTGGAATTCACTCTAATTTCATGTCATATCTAATTAACCAAAGAGTTAATTCATTTAGTAAAGGAGGCATTTGAGGTCAATTTGAACCCCTTCAAGAGCAAGATATGATTTGGGTTAAAATTAAGTTATATTTGTCATGAATTGATCCAATTATTCAATTTCATAATTAGGAGCATGATTTGGCAAAATTTAGCCCTATTTATCAAATTTAAGACTCAATCAATTATATAATGTCTGCAACATGTATGGCTTAACTGAATCTATTTTTATTGGAATTGCAAACATGAAGTAAATTGTCATAAATAGCTTCAAGCAACTCAAATTTTATTCAATTACCTTAGTGATTGGACCCTATATCCTATACCTTAAACCCTAAACCATTTACCTTATACCCTAACCATAAGCCCTGAACCCCAATCCCTTTAAATTTTAGAACCTAAACCCTAAACTAATTAATTTATACCCACTTAACAATCCTTTATAGTAAGAATTAGTGGGTTCACAAGGATAAAATTGGTCAAAATTGCATCACTCATTACCACAATTGACTAATTGGCTCAATCTATGATTATGAAAAGACTAATTGAGCCCAAAATCACATTATTTACTCATGTATCTAGATCAAATTAATTTAAAATTATCCCAATTACCTTCATGATTATACCTTGTATACCTTAAGCCCTAATCCCTAAAGTTACTAATACCTATTGATGTCTGAATATGTATCAAAGGTGCCCAAAGTGTTCAAGGACACTTATCATTTTATAGTTCTAATAATTCAATGCATGAGTTGCAAGTTATTATAATATTCTTATTTGTTGATGAAACAGAGGTAAAGCAAGTGGACTATTTCGTAATATTTATAAAGTATGGTGGTTGGGAACTACCATGCCCAAATAGTTGATTTATGAAAAATATGAAGTATGTTATGCTAAGAATGGTGAATTATGATCAAGAACTCATCTACGGAATAATTTGAGATGGATATTTACAATGAAAATTAAGCTAGAGCGATCTAGTTAGAAAGGAGAAAAAATAAGGGTAGGGTAGAGAAGAAATGTTGTTGATATTCATTCTAAACATCATGATAAAGTTTAAATATCAATTAGGCATGCACTTAACTAATGTATGACATGAAGTAGTGTAAGATCAAATCCTATCACACATCACACAAACAACTAAGGGATGTGGGAAATAATGCAAACAAGAACTAAGTTCACTTTAAAGATTTACGCCTACAAGCAAACATCATTAGCTCAAATGCAAAAAGAATAATAAAACAAAATAAACATAAGAACTTCTAATCAACCTAGCATTAGCACAAGTTAATAGATCTGTATTCAAATGTACACACCAAGAATTAATAATAACCATTCAGATCTGGAAGTCAGAATAAACAAGCGAGATAGAAGCCATGATAACAAAAGACACAAGCAAATTTGGAGAAACTTTACATAATTACTTGATTATATTAATTTTTTAAAGTTTATAAAGTAATTTTATCTCTAATAACTCCCTCTCTTTTACAATGGGAAATACCTCTTTATATAGAAGGCTCAATGAGGTATGCCTATTAGTCATATCTAATGACCACTACACAGGTGTCAAGAATAGTTGTCCTTATACAACATTCTAGAATCAAATAATTTACAAATGGATTGAACCATAAGAAATGTAATTTATAAATTGCACAATCTTTTTACAAGATATATTAATTTTTCAAAATGATTTATAGAGCTTTTATACAAAAGAATATGTTGTGTCAACCTAACTTTGAGACTCTTTACAATTGTAACCTTATTTATCTTTGATTTTAATATCTTTGTTGCATTGGTTCATTAGTAAATCTAGCATTTCTAACTGGTTCCCTTTAAAGTTCTTCAAATACTCGACCCTCAGCATCTAATGAAAAATATAGCTCCATTACTTTCGAGTATACTAGATCTTTAAATTAGAGTTATCTATTTATATGGCATCATCATTTTCCTTTGAACATGTGTCCCTTATTATTTTGAGTTCTTTGAACATATATTTCTTAGCTTACACCATTAGATCTACTTGGATGTATCAATGTATTCCATCGATCTCTACATACCAATCCCAATCCTTAGATCCATTGACCACTAATTTTAAGGCTGAGTTCTCGAGATGGTGACACTTTTCACCCTCTCACTTGCTCTAAGCTCCTTCACATTTCAAATCTTTGATCTTTATTATATCTTTGAGCTACCCTCAAGATGGTGACACTTATCATTATCACAGGGATCTTTAAAACATTTGATAATTTAACATTGATCTCACGTTGTTGAATTAATTATATCTAGGCAAATGTGGATCATTAGATATATTCTTTTGACTTATTGACCTATGTGAGCTTGACACTTATTGATTTCATGTTTGTTTTATTCCTGCAACATAAAAGAGACTTAATAAGGTCCTAGGAAGTATAGAACTTAAGACATAATTTTAGCCTAAGATTTTATTTGTGTTAATAAACACAATATAAACCTTAGGATAAAGTCTTAGGCTAAGTTTAATAAATATATGAAAAGAGATTCACTTAATTAGTCCATGTGAAAAAAAAGACATAAAGGACTTAACATAAAGACTTTTGATTAAGGTCTTAATGGCATTAATAAATACAACTAAGACCTATTTAAACTAAGTCTACAATAAAGTGCCTCCCTCATAAATGCAAATAAAGGTGACCCACATAAATTTGAATCTTATTTTAAAAGACCCAACCTAAAGACATTTTAGACCAAGGTTTTTTTACATGATTTAGACATAGATTCAATAAGACAATGAAGGGACAAAAAGTCTAATCAAAGGGGTTAATTAATCATTAAAGTACAAAACCCTAGATAGTGTTGGTTTAAATGAGATTCCATTAAAGCTGCAACCTAAAACACAAATACCAAAATTAGACAAGATCAAACCATAATCATGTGTAAATATGACAATATAACCATGGTGTGGATGATCTTCAAATGAACATAACATGAAAACATGCTAGTGGTCTACAGTTTCATTCCAGATCAAATTAGGGCTTTCATCTTTACTATGGATTTTCTGGAGTTCAAGTAGGTTCACATGAAGCTTTGATGGTGGCCATGAGTTTAAATCATAAGTTTTATGCCTTATATTTTATCTTAAATTGTATATTTATACCTTTGTCTCCCGTAGGTCCACAAAATATTAAAATTTATCATGTTTTGCTTATGTGGCATTTCTATGGCATTCTGTTCATCAATATTTGAAAACATGACCATTGCCCTTTGAAAAAACCTATTTGATCTCACATCATCTGATTAATCTTATATGTATTAACATAGACCATCGATCTTGATCCTAGGATTTAAACACCATTGGCTTCTTTTGCTATGTTTATTTTGGTTATGACACATGTCATTATTGTGTTAACTCTGAGTTTTATTGAAAAGTTAATGGTGATCTCACACTATCAGATATTTTTTGGAAGAGAAAACACACTCCATCAGATCATGATCTGAGGGGTGCACTATCATTGGCTATTCAATATCCTTTCATTGAAATGTTGACACTTGTCACCTTCTTATTAGTGCTAGGCTCAATTAAATTCTTGACTTGACTCACATCATCCAATCAATCTTTCCTAAGAAAACATGAGCCTTTAATCTTGGGGACTTGCTCAGACTTTAACATTTTGATCATGGCTTGAATTTTTAACTATGATTATGTGCCATTGGATCTTCCCCATCTGATCAAACATACACCATTCAATTTTGATCTATGGGGTTGAGAGAGATTGGTTCTTATGCTTAGTTTCTCATTTTGATCTTGTGATATTAGATTAAATTTGCTTAAGTAAACAAGGGTCCTTGATCTTACAGATAAACACAATGTTTAAGTCAGGCTCAGGAATAATATAAGACTTAATCTAATTTTTTAGATCAAGGTTTTAAATTTTATTAATAAATACAAATAAATTTATAGGCAAAATTTTAAAACATATTAAAGTGGCCTTGTGAATTAAAAAAGACTTGGCATAATTTTTGGCCTAACTTAGAAACATAATAAAAAGGACCCTACATTTATTTAGACCATGATAAGATAAAAGGGAACAAAGTGGGGCTCAAGATATGAAGTACTTAGGATAAAGGTTTCAGACTAAGGTCTTGGTCATGTTAATAAACACAACTAAGACTTTAGGATAAAATATCAACTACGTCAAAATAAAAGCTCCTACCAACATTTCAGTAAAAGATCCCACCAAATTTGGATTCAAAAGGAGTACTTAGACTAAATTTATAATAAGACTTTTAGAATTTTGAATATGAACTCCATTAATCAATTACAGACCAAAGGCTAATAAAATATAAATTTAACATTGGAGCACAAAATGCTAAGCATGTTTATTCCCAGATGAAATTCATTGAACCTGCAAAATAAAAACATAGGCAACAATGTTAGCAATTTTAGATAAGATCAAACTAGAGACATGAATTAATAAGCTAAATAGACAATAGCGTAGATGATTTTCAAGTAAATATGATGTGTAAACATGCTAAAGACACTCTGACTAAGTGAATTTTCAATTTAAGGTACAAATTTGCTCAATTTGATACAAGGGTCCCTAGTTTAAGAAATGGGGGTATGTTGACCTCATCAACAATACCTAAACTCTAAACCATAAATATAAAATATTTAAACCTTGAACCAATCATTTTAACCCAAATTAACATTAAATAGACTAATAATGAAATTCATAGGGCTCATTTTGACCTAAATCACACAACTAATTGCCCCATTTAACTAATTCACTCAATATGAATGATGATATGTGGTATAATGACAACCCAAAAATAAATTATATAGTCATAAATAGGTCTAGGTGATTCAAATTATCCTCAATTATCTTTACAATCAGGCCATATGTACCCTAAACCTTATACGTCTTAAACCCCAATCCCTAAACCATAAACCCTATACCCTATATTTTAAACCCTAAACTAATTAGTTTAACACTAATTAACATAATTTAGAGTAATAATAAGGTAAAAATTACTTAATTTTCCCCAAATCACATTAATCATTGTCCTAATTGACTAATTGGCTCAATTTTTGATGATGTGGGGGCTAATTGAGCCTAAAAACACATTAAACCCTATGTAAACCCTAAACCATGTATACATTAAACCCTAATCCCTAAACCATAAACCCTAAACATTATACCCTAAATTGTAAACCATAAGTTCCCTATTTACCAATGATTTAGCCCCAATTAACATCCTTTGTATTAAGAATTATGTTCACATGGCATAGAGTTATTATAACTTATATACACACTTAAACATAAACCATATGCCCTAATCCTTAAACCCTCAAACATAAATTGTAATCCCTATGCTCTAATTCCCTAATGCCCTAATCCTTAATCTATATTAAGAATAACATGATCATGTTATTCAATAATGTGATCATGTTATTCTTTATATATACAAAACTCTCTTTTAAACATCTATTTTTAACCAAAAATGATAACTTTGTCCCCAAAAACATTCTTTGAATACTTTTGTAGGACCTATGGGAACTATGTACTTCTTTTTTCCCCACCTTTGAAATGCTATCAATTATTTGATGGGTGATGGATCACATTCAAGAAAGAGGAAGAATCTAAAGAATAAAACACCAGATTAATTAGAAGAGTTGAGAGAGAAACATAAGATACAAATTCAAAAACTTCATTTTAGACAAGGTATAAACCCTAATCTTGATGAACCAACTGCCATAGATAATAAGCCAATTAATAAAAATTTATTAAAAAATGATGAAATCGACCATAATGAATTGAATAATGATGAAATTAATCATAATGAAATGAATAGTGATGAAATTGACACAAAGGAGTTAGATAATATTTGAAGTTTACATTTAAAGTTCCAAGTTTTGGATTTTTTGATGATGAGTCTATGTATGATGCTTTACCCCTCATGAATGAAGAAAATTTTATTGAAACAAATAATTATGAGATTAACAATCAATAAAAGTTAATGGAAACATATAATGAAGAAATAAACAATGAATAAAATATCATCCCACCTTTAAACAATGAAAGTAATAATTATTTTGAAACACCCTCTCAATAAATTCCAACATTAGCAACACCTCCAAGAATTGTGCATAAAAAAGGCAAGTACTTAATTGAAGTTGATGAAACTATTTAAGAAATAATGCATAAAAAATGTCTGGTCACCATTAAAGAAGACCTGCTAAACAAATTTTGGATGGTTTCTTTCATGATTTATATTTTAGTAATCAAGGATGTCAATTATTTGTTTTGTTGACAAAATTTATTAAGATAAGATATATAATGTACACATTAAGACTAATAACATCTAACATGGATGAGGAAAATAATGAAATTTTTGAAAATTTACATGACACATCTTAATGTGGGCTCAAAATCATGCACCAAAGATTGTAATGTTGTCTGATGTATACTAATAACTTGTGCAGTAAGTGGCCAAACAAGGAAAAAATGAATGCTTTCAAAAATAAGTTAAGAACTTTATAAAAATAAAAACATTAATGAAAGTATTTGAAATATGTTAAATATTTAATGAACATAATACCAATGAGCTATGGACATTCTCTAGTAGACTTCCACGAAAGGTTAAGGTTATATCAAATGCTCTCATAGAGTTACTTGCTCAATTTTGGAAAGATAATATAAGAGTTTCACACAATGCAAGATATGTAGAAAAAAGAAGAGTTGGTTATTGTAACCTTAAACTACATCTGAATCATTTCATGGATATGAATCAAACACAATTATACTCTAAGTTTTTACAAAAACATCCACAAATCAATATTTGTCAAAGATATTTTGAGATAGCCAAAACTTTTTATGTAATAATAAATCACACATGCACCACTTGTTGTAGGCAACATGTTGAATTTTCAATGCACTATGATGTTTTTTTCCATATTTATTCTACTTTGAATAATAGAAACTTTTTCATGATTGTCGCATTGAAGTTCCACCAAAATCATCCATGGAATTTATTCCAAATATTTTTTGTAAAAAACCAAATTGATAATTATTTTATAACAAATCATGTTTAGATGGAAATTACAACATTTGTGGTAGATTACCAAAATAAAAAAAAATCATCCATGAGGAAAGTACAAGTGCAATTGGACATGAATTAGTTGGTTTAGGAAAATATAAACTAATTACTTTTAAAGTGAAAGATGGAAAATAATACTAAAGGCATGAGCTTACTAGAAAAAGATACTTATTTTTTAATTTTTTATCAAATTTAGGGAGAAAATTGTTTATAAATATGCAAGCCACACACATACGATTATATGGTTGGATGAACATTTCCTGATAATCAAGGATACATTCCAACTTGGTTAGATTGTTTCAATATTTGACTTTTCTAAAAATTACACATTCAATCCACAAATGAAAGTTCAATCACAGTATTACAAGTCATCACAAGTTGCCAGATTTGTGCATATTGCATTCATGCATGCACCTGATAGTACAAAGAAGCAAAAAAAATTAAGGTGGTACCATATATATATTTGTTATGATGAATCCATTATTCACATTATGTGAAATTTTGTTTATATAAGTTCTATGATTAGTTGATTCAGAGGAATGTTACTTTCAATCAACATTACATTTGGTCAAACAATTTCACATCACAATTCAAAAATGCTCGAATCTTTTATTGGTTATTTAGGATGCATGTTACCACTAGCGTAGAACACATTTGTAGTTCCACCAAGGTTGGCCATGTAAAATGGGAGCATGACAATGCTAGAGCATGTGAAAAAAGAGTTATTTCAAGGGGGGAGTTGAAATTTGAAGAGGGTTCTAAATTGAAAGATGCCAAACATATTGTTGGATGGTGTAATGAGAACATGTGTTATGGTGATTAATTAAATTCTACTATTCATAGACATTTATGGTTAATTAAAGTACAAAACTTGGCAAAGTATGAGGACTGTAGGACTCTATTAGGTTTAAGTGATCTCCACTCATTTCATATCTCAAATGAAAGTTCTTAGACTATTCATATGAGATACTTGGCATATTTATGTTCTATATGTGTGGATTCTATTTGGAATGAGTGTGAGTCATAAGAGTGGGTGGATGAATAGAGTTCCAAACCTCTAATTCCAATGAACACATATCAAGTTCCAATAACATTACAACTTATAGATATGCCATTATCAGATGAATTTAACCATGTATCTAATATAGTGCATCTAGATAGAATGTTTTTCATTATGAACAATTTAATATCATTATATATCTTCATAGTGTCACTAATTTTTTTTTGTGATACAAGGCATATTTTTTTAGTTATTAAAAATGAGAACAATGAAGAGGGCACATATTAATACATGTGTCAATGTGTAGAGAGAAAGAAAAAATTGATTTCCCCATTTAAATATGGAGAAAACATTGACTATTCTACTAGGTCAGTGGTAGTCACTAGAACTTGGTTTTGATGATATCCTATAAAAAATCTAGAATAATGGTTGTTTGGAGAGTTTGAAATGCACATGAAGATACTGTACTATTTAAATTTGATTCTTGTAATGAATATTCAATTGTAAAAATATTATGGGAGACCATTAAATAGGAAACTATGGAAAGTTTAGGAGTTAGACCATGATGTTATTCTCGATACTATCAAGGTTAGAGAAGATATTAGTGGTTCATTGGATTCAAATACATATGTATGTTGAATTTTCAAATGTAGATGTAATTGATTTTACCAAATCTTTTTTTATTTTCTAGGTAGTACACATGAATTTTTTTTTTTTATTACTTACTAACAATCTTTTAAAGGTTAGTGATGCCAAATAATCTTCCATCTACATGTGGTTGGCACTATTTTTAAATAATTCCATATTCTTCAAGCTAAGGGAAGCTAATTGTGTACGTACTTAATGTTTTCACACTCCTGAATGGTAATGAAAATACACTTTCAAGTGGATTTAAATGTTGTGGTGGTGGAAGAATGTGTAATTTTAGTATATATACATGATTAAAGTGATATATTCTCAAATCAAGCTCTGTGAGGTAGAAATGATAGTTGGATCTTAATAAGTTGCTTATTTAATGCCAAAAAGTTGTATTTTAAGACCCATCACTACAACTTCTACCACAAATTATTATTTAAGGTTCCACTTGAGTGTTTCAAGGTGTGATTATAGGGATTAAAGATCTAGGGGAGGTATATAATGGCTCATATAAATGAATTACAAGTTTTTTTTACATGTGTTTAAACATAAGCTAAAACTTTGTATTTTTCTTGTATTGGGAAGGGTGTTCTTGAGGCTATAATTGGTGATGGGTTTGTTGATTGGGCATGATGGGATGCCAAGATCTTGGTCCTAGACATCATCCAACCTTTGGATATGTTGTTAAAGCTAGCTTTTGTTAAGGAAGCATTAAAATCATAGTTCTATAACCACATCTTTAACTTTGATAACATTTGTTGTTAGTGATTCCATGCTCCTGAATGGTAATGAAAATGAACTTAAGGGTGAATTTGAACATTGTGGAGGTGGGAGGATATTAAATTTTCCTATGTAGAAATTATTTAAGTGATGTATTTTCAAATGGAGGTCTTGAATGCATAAATGGTAATTAGATCTCAAGAAGTTGCCTATTCAATGCCAAAAAAGATGCATTTTAAGACCCATCACTATCACTTATGCCATATATTACTCTCAAAGGTTCCAATTGAGTGATTTTAGTTTTGATTATAATTATTAAATAGGTATGGGAAAGATCTAATGTTTCATGTAAATGAATTACAAGTTTTATTTTATGTCAATTTAAACTTAGGCTAAAAAAATACATTTTTCTTATATTGGGAAGGGCATTCTTGAGGCTAGAATGGGTGGTGGGTTTGTCGATCAAGAATTATGGGAGGCAAATATCTAGTTAATGTATGTTATCCACCCCCATGGATGTGTTTTTAGTGCCAATTTTTGGTTGTGAAGCATCAGAATTAGAGTTCCACAATTATAGCTTCAACTTTGATAACATTTATTATTAGTGTTTTTGCACTCCTCAAGGAGGATGAAAATGCACTTATTTGTGGATTTAAATTTAAGGTTGGTGGTATCATGTGTAATTTACCAGTGTGTGTGTGTGTGTGTGTGTGTGTGTGTGTGTGTGTGTGTTAATTAAGTGATATATTCTCAACTAGATGTCTTAGAGGTAGAAATGATAGTTGGAGCTCAAGAAGTTTCCCTTTCAATGCCAAAATGTTGCATTTTAGGATCCATCATTCAACTTATGCCATGGATTGCTCTCGAAGGTTCCACCTGAATGATATGAGGTGAGATTATAGGGATTTAAAATTTGGGGGAGAGAATTTATGGTTTATGGAAATAAATTATAAGTTTCATTTTATGCATGTTTGAGCTTAGGCTAAAATCTACACTTTTTTGGTACTAGGGATGGCATTCTTGAGGCCAAAATGGGTGGTGGGTTTATCAATCAAGTTTGATGAGACATCAAGAACCTGGTCCTAGAATACATCCCCCTAACATGTTTGTAGTTATTTTTTTGTTCAGGAAGCATCAAAATCAGTGTTTTGCAACCATAACATAAACTTTGACAACATTTATTATAAATATTTTTGTGCTCTTCAATCATAGTGAAAATGTACTTTTAGATGGATTTGAATGTTGTCAAAGTGTGAAAACATATAATTTTACTATCTAGATGTAATTAAACTGATATATTCTCAAATAGAAGTCTTATAGGTATAAATGATAGTTGGAGATCAATAAGTTTTCAATTTAATGCCAAAAATTTATTGTTTAGGACTTGTCATTGCAACTTGTGCCACAAATTTCTCTTGAAGATTCCACTTCAATGCTTTGGGGTGTGATTATAGGGATTAAATAGGTAGGGTATGGATCTGATGGTTCATGGAAATTATTTATAGGTTTAATTTTTATGCATGTTTGAACTAGTGTAAAAAAATACATTTTTATTGTATTGGGAAAGGCATTCTTAAGTCCATAATGGGTGGTGGATTTGTAAATCGGGTGTGATCATAGGAAAAAAACTTTGTCTTGGATTTTATCTACCCCCTAGAAATATTATCAGTGCCAGGTTTTGGTCATTAAGGATTAGAATTAGAATTCTACAACCATAAATTCAACTTTGACAACATTTATTGTTAATGTTTCTACATTCCTTGAAGGTAGTGAAAATGTACTTCTAGATGGATTTGAATGTCATGGAATTATGATCATGTGTAATTTAACTATCTCGACATTATAAAACTAATATATTCTTAATTAGTGGTCTTTGTGTCATAAATATAGTTGGATCTCAACAAGTTGTCTATTCAATGCAAAAAAATAACATTTTAGGACCTATCACTATAACTTGTGCCACATATTCATCTCAAAAGTTCCACCTATTTTATTCACAATGAGATCAAATGGATTCAATAGGAAATAAAAGGATCTAATGGTTCATGTAAAATACTTACAAGTTTAATTTTATGTATGTTTGAACATAGGCTAGGACACTACATGTTTCTTGTATTGGGAAGGGCATTCTTAAGGCTATAATGGGTGGTGGGTTTGTCAATCAGGAATGATGGGAGGCCATGAACCTAGTCCTAGACATTATCTACCCCCTAGATTTTTTTTTTGGGTCATTTTTTGTTAGGATGAGGTCTTTGCATATTGAAACTTTACTTCAAACTAATATTTTTTGTTTTCACTTATTGTTAATCTTTGTATGGTTGAGTATAAATTAATTGATTTTTTTTAATGATGTAAGGAATCTATGGGTATAAAATTCAATTTTCTAGTTGTAAGTATCTATAAAAGTTTTGAATTTTATTATCCCTTGGGTGTGTGATCCTATAAAAACTTTACTAAGCCTCAATCATGCATATAATCTTCCTCTCTCTAATCCAACACCCTCACCTACTATATCATTCACTCCTATCACAAAAACACCATCCTTACCTTTTACAATTTTCATTAATTCATCCTCCTTATCTATTTCAAACTTGTCAATCTTATCTAGGCTCATAGACCTAATGCATGGTTACAAGTTTTTTTCCTCTCTTTAATTCTTATATAGAATACACCTATTCAATTTAATCCTTTAACACACCTAATCCAATATCATAATATTCATGTCACAACTCTTTAAGAATTTCCTCTATTCTCCTAACTAGGACTTATGCCTTCGAAACTAGCTTAAACTACTTGGGGGTAGTTGTTTTCCCATAATGTTTATCACATAATTCCATTTTGTATGTCATTTATTACATCAAAAAGTTGGTTTCATCACATTTCTCATGGAATTAATGTTGTTTATAAGAATTAAATTGTTTAAAATTTATCATTATTTTCATTGTACAATTTTTATATGTTTTATAAAGTGCTGATTTAATGAATTAAAAAACTTTTTGCTTGTGTTGATAAAATAAATTATTCTATTTGTTGTTTTCTTAAGTATGAAAAGGAATCAAATGATGGGATCTTTACAAAGAGGGAGTGAAACATTAAAAATTCAAATCGGATCTTAAACAACATTGGAGGGAAAATTATTTCACCCATTAACTAATTTTTTTATAAAAGCCTAGAAGAAATCTGTTGTAAAGGATGGTTCATTTGTATTCAATGAGACATTAGAGGACCAAATCATTTATTTTTTTCATTTTTCTTTCTTTAATATGTAAATTTTATGTGAGAAATATTTATATGAAAATTTTCTATGTATTTCAATTGATTATGATTGACCTATACTTTATTTTTGAAGTAAACGTATATATTTATCAACCCTACCCTCAAGTGATGTGGCAGTTGTTGCATAAAACCTCCTTATTCATTACCTAACTCTGATATCTAAATTTTATTCCTTTATTAATATTTGATTTCTTTTTCATGTAGGTGCTTTCTTTCAATCTTAAGCTCTCGTATTGAACACTCTTCACAACACTAGGATCCTAAGCCTCTTTGCATGCATATAGTCCTCCATGACCTTAAAAACATATCAATGCTCATATACCTATATACTTTCATCCTTATTTATACATATCCATTATCTCTAACACATCTTTCATCACTTCACTCTCTTTCATGTTTCAAACTTGCTCATTCCTTGATATAGGGTCATAGGCCTAAAAGCTTAAAACTAGGTTTCATGACTATTTCATATTTATAAGGAATATATGGTGATAAAAATTCTCATTATAACTCTCATAGACATCTAATAAATTAATATAATCACCAATCAATAATTTTCAACCCAACTACACTTTCTCTCTTTAAGCCCTATTCCTTGTACCCTAGTTTTATGCAAACATAGCAAGTTAGAACCATATATAAAACCTCCAAAAAAACCAATTTTTTTTTTATATACTTTATCCTATTATATATTCATGAAAAAATTCAATACCTAACTCTCAATTAAATCCTACTAACTCAAAACCCCTCTCAAGTGATTAGGCCTCTTTAGACCTAGTGTATGCCACAAACCTAGGCACCATACTATACAGTACTGTACTAACTAATAACCTCTAAAATAATTTATTACACATTAAAATAAATAAAATTAAAAATTTTGGGAAATTTTATATGTATTTAACAATAGTTATTCAATATTTCATTTTCAAACTTTAGGTCTAGTGTTGATAGCGCAACAAGCACTATAAATTCCATAATATGTGTTTTTTAAACATTCAGAATCTCATTCAAATTGTAAAAGTTCTTATTTTGTTTCCTTATACTTCTCCAGTGTTTATAAATTCATTGATAATCATAAAATTCTCTAAATAAGTAAATTTTAGAATATTGATTTCTCTTTAAGACTGCGTGTGAAGGTTTGCTTGTCTCTTGCTCTTCTAAAGGGAATTTAATCATCTAAATGGGTTTACTTCAGAAAATACAAAATATATACCATATTTATGATAAAATAAAGTAATTTTCACTTAACCAACTATCAATAATGTAAATCTTACATACCAATATTGGTTGTACATGGACAAAATTACTTATAAATAGACTAGGCTATAGGTTAATTCATTCTTACCTTGAAAATACTGATGTGAAACCCATTTTGTATACATAAATATAAAATATATTTATTTATTACATCACATTAAACCCATATAATCACAAAAATCTCTCTCAATAGTTATTTTATTCAATGATTTCCTTTACATACAACAAGCAAAACATAGAATTTAAACAAAGGCAGAGTTCATCATGAAATATTACTCTTTATTAGATGCTCCACCACTATTAATTAAATTAATATTATCATATAACCTTATATTAATATCTTAAAATACACTTTATCACTCCTTACACACATTTATAACCTTTTATGACATTCAAACATGCAAAGAACTCGCATTTCCTGCCAACCCCACATAGGATGGTAATTACAACTTATTTATTATTGGATTTTTTTTTACACATTGAAAAACTATAATAAACTCCTATAATACCTAATAGTATCATTTACAAAATTTAACAACCTTTATATTTCACACAAGACTACAAAACACCTCACAAGCTAGGTATAAAATTTAAATTTTTCAATCTCTCTTTTTGGCAGGAAAATCTAGATAGGATTCAAACACACACTCTCAAAGACTCTCAATGAATTTAATACATCCATTATGACCATAAAATACTTATAATATCGATACAAGACAAAAATGGTCAGATGAAAATTCTTAAACACATTTACCTACTTTTCACCTTATGATGCTCTGCATCAAACATTTTAGGTGGGAAAAGTTTGAGCTCCTATTGAGATTAATTTGTTCTATCTCTTTATTTTATTTCTAGTTACTTATCCTCTTATGTTTTGAAATCATATTACTACTGATCCTCTTTTATTTATCATATCTCCATAATTGGTTCCTTTTCCTTTATCTCCTTGCTTTTTCTATCCTCTTTTCTAACTCATCTTATACCTCCATGAAGTATATAATATATTTTAACTCTTTATTTACTTCATATTCTATCTCATCCATAACTGATATCTATTCATCATGCTCTATCTCAATTGTCTTATCTTCATTCTTCATCTTTGATCCTACGCCATATCTTCCTTATTCATTGGTCATGTTTGGTTCATGCACTCCTTGTTGGTCTTTATTATTTACAATTCTTTCTCCTTCATTATCATGATCTAATGGCTTATAAGGAATATCCACACTTGTCATACTCTCAATAATAACTTATTTGGATGCCTCTTCATAATGTTCCACTTTCTCATGGAGGGTCTTCTCATAGCCTTTCTCATCTTGTAATGACAACTTATTGACCAATATACTTTCAACATAATCTAACATTGTTTGGAAACATTTCATCTTTCTATCCTCATATATAACAACAAATAACTCATTTTTAACATTATCTATTGAATAATTCAAATTATTACCTTGATCATACTTCATTTTTTTTTCTTTCTTGCTCACTTTATTGTGACTCTCCTTTTATGAGTATTTTTTCTTCATTTCTATACATGCTACTTGTATTATGGTTGTCATCCTCTTTCCTTGGATCTATGATTATATTTTTTACCTTAATGCTTATCTTATCCATGTTATAATGGAGTGAATCCTTATCTTTCATCTTCAAACCTACACCACCATGTTTAGTATCCATCAACTTACACTCATGAGACTTGATAGTCTCCTCAAGGACATCATTATATTTTTCCTATTCTATTACCTTTTTACTCTTCTTACAAGCTTATTAATGAATCCATTTCATCTTTTTGATCTCCTTAAATTTTCTTCTTAACCTATTCTCTTTACATGCACCTTTAGTTACCATTATTGATTCCTTGATCAACTCAAAAGATTATATATTCAGATTACCTTGGCTTGTAACTTTATTTACATTACCTTTTACCCATAGTTTTACATCTTTGTGGCTGGAAATCATTTTTTTATTTTTATTTTATTCCCTTGTATGACCTATAAGTTTGTCTTCTTGAAGTGTTTCCATAGGAAACATGCTCCTTGGATTAGACATATTCTTTCCTTCATCTTTCAATTTTGCCTCTTGTTTATTTATGAGAGCTCTCTCCTCCTTTTCATATTGACAAAGGAATTCCAATAGATCATCTTCAACCTCTTGAATCAATCTTATCCACATCAACTCCTCTTCCTCATTATGCTATTTCATATATTGTACCTTATCTTATATTTTAATTTCATCTCTATTTTGTGTCGAGCTAGACACTCCATATTGCTAAAAATAAGTTTGTATATCCTACTCTTCTATGATGTATGTTTCCTTATCCATCATTATTTATCTATGGATCCTCCATTGTATCATGCAAAGTGCTCACTTCTTCAACTGTTGTTCTAAAAAATACATTGTCCTTACCTTCACTATTTATGGCATGCTCTAAAGCTTCCAATTATACCTTCAATTATTCCTAACTCTCATACACAAATAATTGATTATCATACCTCTTAACCCCATCCTCGTGCTTCAACTTTGTTTGTTTTATTCCTTCCATGAGGCATCTTTATTCTTGAATATTTCCTTCTCTAAACATATCTCCTCTTTTAGGGTAAAAAATCAATGAATATCTATTCATGGTTGCCCAATCAACTTATTCTTCATCATCGGCATGTTGTTCATGTTTTATCTCCTTCATATTTTCAAGATTTATGTCCTCAACATGGACTTATTCTTTCACTTTTGTACCTACATCCAGACATGACAAGAAATATTTAGATATAAAATATTAAGGCTTGTCTTCCTTAATCTTCTCCTTCTTAGGATATTTTTCCTCCACGAATAACTCCTTCACAAGGTCATTATCACATCCCTCTTGCTAATCCATCATAAACTTATTCATCTCCTCCTTCAGCCCCTACATAGCAAATTCTTTTGCTTCTCGATGTATCTCATGATAATCATTTCTCTCTCTCCATTAGTATCCTTATAAGATACCTAACTCTCTTATTCTTCAAAACCCATTCATAACCTTATATTTCCTCTTCTTACAAGTGTTCAACCAAAATATTTATAATCTCTAACCTTTTATCTATTTCACTCATCTCCTCTTCAACCACCAACCCTTTTCTCTTTAGGCTTTCTTTCTTCTTTCTCTCATTGTGGTATTCTAACTCAGCCAAGACCTTCTTCTCTTTTTCCTTCTATATCTTCATATTATCATAATCAAGTATTTTTTACCTTTGTTTTGTGTCTCAACATATACCTGATCTATTGACACTCTTGTCCATGTCTTTTTCACCTTGGAACTATGAATCTCACTTGGAATCTCTCTTTATTTTCTCTTCTTCTCTTGAGCTTCTTCTATCTCTCTTCTTAGGGATGCTCTACCAAAAAATATTTAACTCTTTTCTAGTTTTTCATAACCTTTTTCCTACTCATTCTTACAACTTAACTTCATGTAACCACCTCAAATAACAATTTTCAACCACCTAAAATAGTAACCTATAGTATTTAAAATCATGAATTATTCCAAAAGCTTACCTTATTTTATACCATTTTATTTATTTTTTGATGTATATAACCTAATCATTAATTACCTCATTTTTATATCCAACTTTAATTCCTTCATTCATGTCTTATTACTTTTTCATACATGTACTTGCTTGCAATCTTGAACTCTCTTCGTGAACACTCTTCACAAAACTAGGATCCTAAGCCTCTTTGCATGCATATATTCCTCCTTTCCATTGAATACAAATCACTCATCATATACCTATGTAACCTCATCCTTCATATTACATCCCCATTCTCTCTAACACATCTTTCATCACTTCATTATCTTTCATGGTTCAAAC
>JARHVA010005843.1:77500-162500 GCA_037957365.1 Torreya grandis
AGATCTTATTCTATAATGAAATATTTTTAAAGATGTTTTCTTCTTTTTTATTTTTTAAAGTAATATAAGAGGAAAGGGGTTATTGAATAAGTAAACATATTTGATGTCATCTTATTTATATAAAAACATGGTCTATTTAATTTTGATAGAATATATACCATATTCGTAATTAGTAATTTATAGAAGAGAAAAAAATACATACCAAACAAACATTTTATTTACATCCAATAAATTATTAATAGATCTACTTTTATTATAACATCGTCCTTATTAACATGAAATATAGGAATCATAGTTTATTGGTAAAATATTATTTATTAATATAAAGATTATGTTATATTTTAAATATATATATATATACGTTAAATTTTGATTGAAGAGGAAAATTTTTAAATCTTTGAAATAATTTTGTATTTATTATTATCATGAATAAATTAAATTTTTTTGACTTAATATCAAGCACTAAAAATTACTTATTATCTTTTAAAAATAATGATAATTTTTAAAGAGAGGGATGTTATCAATGTTTAAAAACTCATAAAAATAAATACCAGGTTTGAAACACGTTCAGAAGATTCATGAAGATAGATAGTGAACGGTCCAACAAGGGATTTTCATTTATGTTCGTGTATATATGGAGGTGGACTTTAGCAAAGGGATCCATGATAGAATATAGTTGAAGCATGATAACTTTAATTCATTCCAAACCTTGGATTATGAAAATATTCCTTTTAGATATTGTATTTTCCATCAAACTGGGCATCTCTATGGGATATATCTTCATGAAAGCAAACTGAAAAAGAACCAAAATCAAGGTAGTAATTCTAAAGGTTGGCACCCGTTTGAGCATCCTCTTTCAAATGAGGTCAAGGATTCCAAAGATGGTATAGGGAAGGATGAGGAAATAAAGGCAATTGGAGAAATGATTGAAGCATGTTCCTCTCCCAAAGAGATAGCTGCAAATAAGGACACAGGTGAAGGAATCAAGAAATCACATGAGTTTGAATCTTCTAAATCTAATGAGGAGTGAACCTTGTATGTTTTTCAATTTCAATTTGGGATTTCAATGGTTGTAGCTTGTCTAATGGGGATTGGTGATATTCGATCACGCTACATAGAGGTTCATAAAAAAAGGGCAAAAAGGTTGTTCTACAGATATGGCTTTTGGTAACCTGATTTATATCTAGGATTGATTTTTGTTTTCTTTCTTTGTTTGTTTCTTGGTGCTTCCCAACTAGAAAAGGTGTGTTGTTTTGTAACCTTTGTTGGTTGCTTCGTGTTCCTAGCCTTGTCCTAGTATGACATTTTTACGTGTTCTCTACTACCTATCTTTTTATGAATAGTCTTGTAATTTTGATCCTTTTGTATTATTAATATAATCTCTATTTCATAAAAACAAAATAGTGTTTATTTATACAAAAGATTTTAATTCATAATAAAATATATTTAGAATTTTGATTTTTGAAGATGTTTTTCAATTTATTATTAAGTTATACAAGAGATGAAACATTGTCCAGTAAGTAAACATATTTGTTGAGGCCACTTCCATTATGAAAGCACTATATTTTAAGCTATATAATATATTGTATGCTTTTAATAAATAAACTAATTGAAACAAAAAAATATTTTTAAAAGTTTTTTTTACATAAATTTTTAATTTTATTATACTATCACTTTTATTAATATATATTTTATGATATATTAATATAAAAATCATAATATATATATTTTAATATAAAAATCATATTATATAAAGAGAAACATTCGAATCTTTCAAAATAATTTTACATTTGTTAATATCGGTGTAGTGAATAAATCAACCTTTTTTAATTTAATAACAAGCAAAACATAGAATTTACAAAGGAAGAGTTCTTCATCAAATATTGATCTTCCATGTAATATAAACCCCTATTATTTGAGTTAATATTTTCATATAACCTTATAATACTCTCCTAAATCACACTCTCTCACTCCTTACACACATTTCTATCTATTTATGACACTCAAATGTGTAAAGTAGCTCACATTTCTTGTGACAACCCCATGTATGGTGGTAGTTACAACTTATTGATTCATGAATTATATGGATTTTCATGTTTTAAAACTATAAAAAAATATTATAATACCTAATATAATAATTTAAAACATTTACCAACCTTTAGATTTCACACAAGACTCAAAAAAATGTTACAAGCTAGTTACAAAATTCAATCTTTTAAATATTTCTTTTTGGTAAGAGAGTCTAGATAGGCTTCAAAAACATAATCTCAAATAATCTCAATGACTTTAAGTCATTAATTAGGACCCAAAAATACATATAACACCAAAATAATACTAAAAATGGTAATACTTTTCAGCTTGTGATGTTGTGCATCACTAAATTAAGGCATGGTGAAATCTGTATGCAATTAAAAATGCATCATGTCTATAAATCATTCCTAGATGAAAAAAAGATAGATCATACCTACACTTACGAATGGGAATACATCTATTAAGTGGTATCATGACCAAGATGGGGATCTACTAGACCTGATTATAGGATCACTTGTCACAATACACCATGCTACGAAGGGTTTCAAAGCCTATAGTCTAACATAATCACGTAACAACCCTAAAAGAGTCCTAGGTTTAATTTTCATTCTATTATAATAAAAAGTAAAGTAAATATAATCTAGTACACACCAAATCTTATGGCACAAATTGGGGGTTAGAAATAAAACAAAATAAACTAAACATGCATAGAATATATATACTCACATCAATGTATAGGAAATCCTATTGCATGGGAGAGAAACACAACTATATTATCTATCTACTCTTACAAAGGAGAAATAAAGTTAGGTTTACTTACCTTGAAGACAAACCCATCGAGTCTTAATATCTACCTTGGCCAAGGTGTTTTACAAGAGATTTTTTTGGTATGTAAGGATAATAAAGACAAATCAGCTCTAGGCTATACAACCTATCTATGCATCCAAAAGACTTCTCCACAAGACAAGATCCTTATCTCCAAATAATGTATGGAACCCAAAGCTTTATTTCTCAAGTAGAATGGTCAACAATTAGATGTTGATTCACACTTATTATTTTTCATTTCTCCTCTTAAAAATGGTTGTAAATGAACTTGTATATATATGTGGATCTTGCCCTATCTCCTTCTAAATATGTTAGCTATACAGGGTTGACCCAATCGACCTTATATGTTTTCAAGAGATAAATCACTAGGTCCTAAGCTACGTAAATCAAAGGGATAAGGAAACTCTTAATGAGAATTAACATTAAATATTATAGGGTCAACCTAATCAACTCTATATAGTAATCAGAGGTTGAAAAATATACAGGGTCGACCTAGTTAACCTAGTATAGGTAATTGGAAAAAAGGGGATTAAGGAAAGAACAATATGGATAAAGTATGAAAAATGATTGAAATGGGTATAGATGAGAAGAATAAGATTATGTTAAATGTTTTTTAGGATATGAGTGTGTAAATGGCAAGTGTAAAAAGGGAAAATAATCTTACAAATCACGAATGGTCACCCACCCCTTTCTTGATGCACCCCTTAAGGTGTTCACTTAGAGAGATTAAAACTCAAGGGGTTCTTGCAATATACAAAGTATTAGTAATTGATAAAAAATTTACAATATTATGTGTATACATATTCCCCTCTTGAATCTCATCACGTGTCATGTAAGTGTAACACAAGATGGTACTTTGAGAAATAGAGCATGATAACACACAATGTTGATGCTAAGTAAAGTGTAGTAAGAAAAAATAAGATAAAGGAAAGGATAGAATTAAAAATGATATACTTTACTTACCTTAGTAATGTAGATAAAAAATTAGACTACCAGAGAAAGTGAAGGCATACAATATGAAGAACACTAGGTGAACTTGTAGAAGTTAGTGCAAAAAAATGCCAAAAAATATTTTTTTTGAAATATAGGCATATAATAGTGGAAAATATTATTTACATCATCACAAATATAACATTTTTTATGGTTTTTAAAATGGATGAGTAGAAACAAAGATATAGGCAAAAGAATGAATCTACAAGAAAATAATTGAAGAATTTAAATTTTGAAAAGTGTTTTTAAATAGAGGAAAGAGAAGTCATTTTCTTATTTTGACTTATGAAGGAGAGAAAAAGAACTCTAGACACCAAACAAGCTTGGATGGTGAGGATATGATAGGCTAGATGAGGAGGAGCTCCAGGAGTGTCAACGAGTGCACTACAAGTATGCAACTATGAATCTTAAGCTAGTTTTTGAGTAATTTAATGATTTAAGTGTATTTTTAGAAACAAAAATTTAGCATTTGTAGATGTTAGAATGAAATAAAATTATTTTATATAGGTAGGAAAAACTAATTAGGTAAATGGGTTTGAAGGAATTAGAAATAAATTTACAACATGGTACTTTTTGGGAAGATGTAAGGGGTTAGCAATCAAAAATAACTAGGGCAACCCAGTTGACCCAATAGGCTAGAAATAGGCAAAATACACACTACCGACCTAGTAGGTGTCTATTGGCCATGTCCATTTTGTAGACTATCAACCTAGTATAGTTTACTAACTGATCTAAAAATTCCATAATGACAACGCAATACTAGGGAGGCAAAAATAAGAGGGTTGACATAAATTTTTAATTCAACTAGGCTAAAGATAAGGAATTTTTGGTCAAACTAGGTTGACCAAAGAACTAGAATGGTATAAAAATGCATGCAAAAGGTTAAAAGAAGGCTAGAATGGCCCAAAATGACAAAGGGTAAAAAAACCAAGTAGGCTACAAATAGGTAAAAATTTATGAAATTAAATAAATTTAGGCTTTTTTTTTATTAAAATTATAAAAATAATGCATTTTGACTATACATGACATAGAGGATCTAATACATCTTTTATTATTTATTAGTTGCAGGGACAACCTAGGTTTTAGAGATTAGTAGATGTGTCTTGGCTACCAAATCTATTGGGGCATCTGACCAAAAGAGATAGAGCTAGGCTGATAGTTGTAAGCCTAAGAGGGATAGCTAACATGTGTAATATTCCCTTGAGTGGGGATCTATTAGTCATGTTTCTTGGATGCATTGAATGATTGAATAACACCTTCAGATAGGAAGTGGATGGGGATGTGGTAGAGGTAACTATCACTTTGAAGGATGTGTATGCCATCCTAGGGCTACTATTATCAGGAGCATTGATGACTAGAAGCATACTAGATAGCTTGAAGGAGAGGATAGCCTTAGCCATGTGGGCTAGAGGCTCAGATACAATATTAGTAGGTAGGTGAGGTAGTATTTTTTATGTATATGCATCACAAATTTTGGATATGTAGAAGGTTGTGATAGGACTTCTGACACAACAAGTGCTATGTCACAAGTTAGATGATAAAAAATCATTATTCACAGTAGCCTTGAATAGGATGATCCTAAAGGAAGGAGTACTATATGATCTCAGCTCTGTCATCTAGGTCCAACTTATACATGATCTATATGAGGTGTTGGTTTGAGGGTAGAAGTTGATAGAATTGATCATATTATTGATGGCTTAGATATATTAGAGGTTTCCCTTGTATCAGCTAATTGGGTTTCCCCATATGGTCAATGATAGGTCATCTCAAGTGTGGATATGGAGAGAGGACCATGTATTGTAGGCTATACCACACATGCTAGTGCTAAAAATGGTGAGACATGTAGACATAGTGTGGTAGCCATTTGGGCACATAATAACTACATGGATGATATGGTACACAATTGCACTACCTATAGTGAGGATAGAGGTTATTGGAAACTATACTTGGTGGAGAGAGCCACATATGATGGCATGGGTGCTAGGATAAACAAGATTACCCCATTTACTAACATAGATATTAATGTCCAAGTAGTGGTTTTGACATGTGAGAGATCCAAAAAAAAGGATGTGACTAGGGACACTAGTGATGCAGCCAATGCTCAGACCATGTCATGAGCAACCATGGACTAGGTGATCATGATAGCTAGTAGAGTAGGAGGAGAGGGATGCAGAGGTAGTGCGATTAGGGATACCACCACTAGCTCCATAGTGAAATGAGCTATGACAACTAAGGAGATGCCATCAATAGAGGTAGGAAGAGAAAGATAGAGTGGAGACCATCACCATCCTTGATGACCTAGCAGATGAGCCAGAGGAGAGTTGGATGATAGAAAGGCCACTCAGGTATAGGTTAAGGTGAACATGAGCCATGATAACTAGATTTGAGTTGAAGAGGCAACCTATATATTAGGTAATATGAGGATTCATGGATAGAGAGACTATTCTAAGCAGTCACGTGGATGGTGAGACCATAGTGGCTGAGACACAAATAGGTAATAAAGACAATTAAATTATTTCTTATGTTTTTATTTTGAAATAGAGATTAGAGGTAGATAGATATTGTGAGATATGATAGTGATCTAATATCTATATTTATATGATTTAATAGGCATGGCTAAGGATGATGAAGAGAGATGGGGGTCCCTTTTGAGGGGATCACTGCATGACATCTTAGATGAGATTATGTAGCTGTATAACCCTACTAAATTAGAGGACCCCAGTGTACCATCTACCCTATCTCAGGTGAGCTACTTCAGATTAGCTAGAGAGGTAGTGAGGCAAATATGAGCATAGTGAGAGAGGATGTAACCACCAATAGAGATGGGTGTAGTTGAGATATAAGCAAGTTAGGCCCTAATAGAGGAGAGATATATACATATGGCTATAATGATGTAGATGGCATAGTCACATACAGTTACCCAAACCTATTTGTCACATGTACAAGTGCAGGTAGGATACCTACATGGACAAGTAGAGGGATTGAGATCTTAAGACAACCTCCTTACAATGTACTATTCAAAAGAGTCAGACCAAGGCTTTAGCAAGCAACATGGCTAATCCATAACATAGATAGGATGAAGCCCAACCATAGAGCTAGAGCATTGTATATAGTTGTACTTGTTGTATCAAAACTCATGAGATGTATATATATGATGTATCATTTTGGCATATTGATGTTGATTATGTATGTTGTCATCATTATGATTATGGATGTGGATGCTTTGGTTATATTTCTTTCTATCACATATATATATATATATATATATATATATATATATATATATATATATATATATATATATATATATATATATATATATTTTGTATATGCTATAGGAAATATATGAGACATGATTTCTTTTCTAGCATTATGTAGAACACATGCATGGTTAAAAATAACCAATAAAAAAGATTTGTTAAAATATAATAAATAAAAACATGTACCACACGCTATTTCAAGTTGGGAAATGTGTAATAAAAATAAAATAACTAACTATAAAGAACCAAGGGATGGTAAAAAAGAATTTGTTTTTAAAACCAAAGTGAAATATTTTTGCACTAAATTAAAACAAGAAAAATCATACTAATTCACATTGGGAAGTATGAAAACAATGTAATAAATTGGAAGGTATGTTAAAGGGCACAAATGGTATAAAAAAATTAATTAATTCAATCAATTATACTAAATCATGTTGGGAAGTATAAGAGAAATAAAATTGGTAAAAGATTGGTCTTAAATTTATCACACTAATAAATGTTGGTTAGTATGAAAAATTCAAGAAATCATTGAATTCTTACATGCACTCAGAAAATAAGAAAATAAGAACAAAAGAGAAATGAATTAATCATAAAACACACTAAATCAAGTTAAAAATCATTTCAATGATGTGTAACTTCATAATCAATCACATCTTAACTCATATTTGACACATGTAATTTTGTTTGTGACTTGTATTATTGGAAACATTTTTTGAGGAATGCCAAGTCCTATCCATGCTCTTACACTAAAACTCACAAAGAGAACACCACTAGGGTGGGAAAAATCAAGGCAATAGAGTAAAGGATGTGGGCAATAAGAAGGAAAAAAGTGGTAATTTTTTAGGAATGTCAGGGCTTATCCATGGTCTTATAATGAAACTCACAAATGAAATCCGAAGGGGAGTGATTAGTAGGCAAAACAATATTTTTCAAGAGGAAATATGAGGAAAACAGTTAATGAAAAAGGGAGTGTAAAAATCAATACTTAGTCATCTTATGAGAAGATCATAGGAGGAAAAAATAATACTAAGGACATGAGAAGATATTAAATGAATAGAGATCATCAATGTACAAAGGAAACCTATTTGCTAAACACACAAAGATTTATAGGTAAATAAGTGTGCTACTAAGATCAACTCATGAAAGTATATTGGTACAAGGAAAATTAAAATGGACCTACCCTCCCATGATTTTTTCCCCATTACTAGGGACCCCTTGTAGAGCAATCAGTCTACTACGAAGATTAGGTACTTGCATGATAAATTAGGTAACATTAAAATATTTTTTATTCTCCTTTTGTAATCTACTAGCCTACCATACCTCAAAGGACCTTAGATCTATTTTTAGGCCAAATTTGAATCACATATTTTAGTTTGATTTAAATGTTATTAATCTTTTTGCCATTTATATCATTTCCTTTTGTAAATTGATTTGGCTTTTAACTTTTTATGGATTTTTAAGATTCCTCCTCCATAGGTGTTTGCAATGAAAAAACATGAGAGATATAGTGATACAAATGAATGAGATTTATGCTAAGGCTAAAGGAGGCTAAGTAACCAAAGATAATGACTGACTAGGACACTTAGTCTTAACAATGAACTAGCATGTGATCTCAAGTCTCAATCATGTATGTTCTTAGTTTGTGAAAAATGAGGAAGGAATAAAGGAGATCCAAAGTAGACCAATTAAAGGAAAGTATAATGATATGAATTATTTTCTATCTAATGACATGGTAAAAGGAGACAAGGACTAAAGGGAATAAGGTTTGTATAACTAAGTCACAATGACAATTATCTATGAAAAATAGAGATAAGAAAGTAAACAATCATGAAAAATCAAGAAGATAGTTTTGAGAAAAACTCAAAAATAAATATAAGACAATGATAAATAAATACAATCATATGTGAATATAAGTGAAAATATAAGCAAGATATAGTACCAAAGGTAAGATCACCATATAGTAAAAATATGAATTTGACATAGAATCAAATGATATAACAAATAAATAAAAATAAAATTGGAGTACAATTCCAATCAAAATGTAACTATAAGAGTGCCATGCATGTCCTAATAAATATAGATAATTCTTCCCACACACATTATCCAAGACATTAGATAAATCACTATGAAGCTAGATATGAATTGTTACTAATGTCTCGTCAATCTTCAATAAAAATTGGGAAAAGACTTCTCTTGTAACATCCTCAACTAAAAAAGTAGGAAAAATCAATGGATCATGCTAAGTAAAATCAATCAAGGGATTTTTGGGATAATTTGTGGAAGTGGGTTGGATGGGAGATATAGGAATCAATGGTGGAGGCACAAAAGGTGACAAAGGGGCCACACAAGGGGATGGAACCACTAGAGGTGGAGCCATGGGAGAAGAAAGAGAAGTCTTATTATAGGAATGACCTATGGGATAGAAAAAGGTCCAAGAATAGCTACAAGGCAATCCTTAACATGTTGTTGAAGGATGCAATAATGATCGATGTGATGGGTGTCATATTGGTGCCATAAATAAAATACCTCACCATACTTAGGTATATATTTAGGTAAAACCTTTGAGAGAGGTATGAATTTGTCTAAAGAAAGAGAGGAAGGATGTGAAGTATCAATATATTATCATAACCTATGATAATGGATATAAGAATGATTATCTATCCCATGGAAGCAATAAATTTTCTTGTGAGTGATGTTAGGTGAGGCACTCATATAAGGAGGTATAATAGGAGTGGAAGAAGCTAGAGAGGACTCATTAGCCATTTGGTGGGAAATGAAGCCATCTTAGGTAAGGGAATAAAACCATTTCCAAGATAAAGTGGTGATGGAAGAAGAATGGAACTAGGCTTAACGAAAGGAGCAATGGGATGAGAAGCAGGGGTAGGCTCAACAATAGTAGGAGTGGGAATAATCTCAACTATAGAAGGACCAAGAATGGTATTAACTATAGTGGGAGCAGGAATAAACTTGAATAAGGGATATACTAATGGAGGATCAAGATCTACAGAAGGTCTAAGGAGGGTTACACTAATCTAAGGATTAAACCAACTATGATGATCAAGAAACCTAACAAAATGGTAAGGATTGGTCATAACATGATCCATGATCATACTCCTATGAGGATCCTTAGAAACTTTAGGTGTTAGCACCATCTCTACCCTATGATAAATAATAAAAATACTAAAATTATGAATAGTAAACTAATTAAGTATTGAATATATTTGAAAAGACTCAAATAAAGAAGAATTATAATGGACAATCTAAACATCATAGGCCTGTACAAGACTACCTAAGAATGGATTGTTTAAGGAATAACCATCTTCATAATTTAGGGTATGAATATCAATTAAACATCTAAGGATGACTTGTCATTTGAGGAATTATGGTGAATATAATTTTGAGTCATGGTCAAGACTATAGGAATATCATCGCAAGAAAGCTTGTGAGAATGAAGTTACAAGGAAGTAGGAAGCTATGAGATGAGATGAGGTGAGAGATCAATTTTTTTTAGGTTAATCTCATAAAGATCATCATCATTGGAATCTAAGAGGTTAGGAGGAATGTTCCTAATGAGTTTTAGATGTCTGTTGTAACCTCAGGTTGAATTAATGGGAAAATTAAGATGTTATAACTCACAAAATGGAACATTGGGCAAAGGTTCAAGAGTAAGAATCTTGAAGACACCACAATCTTCAAATTATTCAAAATTATAAGGGTTAGTTTCACCCTAAATCCTATAAATGACTCCATTATTAGGGAATTTAATGCAGTGGTAGGTGGAAGAAGTAACAACCCTCGTACGGTTAGTCCATGGCCTACCAAGCAAGATGTTATAAGAAGGAGGAAAGTTAAAGATCATCACCTTCACATAGACAGTGATAGGTGGAATAGTAATGGGAATCCACACACAACCTAGATGGGGAATTTGCATTCTATTATGTCCTTGATAGGTGTTGCATGTAGACTCGAGATTGCATTATAAATATCCAAGGGTTTTAATGAAGTTGATAGAAGTAATGCAGGTGTCAAAACCTTGGCCAATCAATACATGCTTAACTTAGATATCACCTACTTGAACACTAATGAATAAATGATTATCATTTGCATGAATAAAAATATCTTCAATAATCATAGAAGCTATGGGAAATTTTAAGGAAAGAGAAGTATCTATAGTTTCATCAATGTTGATAGACATCTCTTCACATTATTGTAATATACTATTTTTGGATCTAGATAAGTCTGGATCCCATCTTATTAAGGGAGGATGAGGGATGTTCATATTAAATAATAGTTTCATAAGACATTTTCTATGATGTGGAGAAGTCTTCATAATTAAAGGAATGAAATTTGTGATGGGAGATTAGTGAGTTTCATGACGGGATCCCACTAATCATAGCCCATAATAAGCTTGTTAGATATAGGTGCATAATGATTATGGAGGTACTTAGAAGGATAAATTGAAGTGTATTAGATTTTTTTTTGGTAAGAAGAAGAATAAGGTCTAGAATAAAGTTGTAAATCACGTTGTAATGATGAAGTAGCTGGTTCAAGTTGATTTTGAGAATTGGTAAATGAAGTGTTACTAGAAATTTTAGTATCATTAGTGTTAGAACATGACATAAGAGTGGTAGAAATAGAAAAGGAATTTTTATCCAGGGAAAAATCATAAATTGAATCATTAAAATTAATAAGCTCATCTTTCTCCAAATCATTTAAATTAGATGGAGAAGAATCATGGATAACATGATACGTTATAGATGGAGTGTAAATAGATTGAGAATCAATAAAAGTAGCCACCCTTTAAATATTAGTCATGTTAGCTACATTATCTTCATAAAATGGTTCAATAATACTTTCTAAATTATTGGTGGAAGGGGTGGATTTATCTTGATTATCTTGAATATGTTGATGATTAGGAAGAGGGTCTTCTAGATAGCCAAATGAGCACTGGCTTGGTTCAAGGATTAAGTTTTTTCATGTGATTTATAATATTTAAAAGAAATTTCATAATCTTTTTAACACTTTAAAATGATATAATCATGATCAAAATTAAGACAATGAAGAAATTCCATAGATATATTATGAAGTTGTCTATAGGTCTCATGAAAATGACCCCAACTAGTATGAAATGAACAAAACGTGTTAGGATCATACCAGGATTTCATAGGATGGGTAGGGTCAAGATATCATGGAAGATGCATAGGTAGATGATTAAGAAATTTAGATAAGGATAGAGGTTTATGATCATTAATGTTTTTTGGTGAAGATAAGTGAGGATTGGTATATTGTTGAGAAGGAACAACTAGTTTTGATGAAGGGGTTGGAACAATAGCTTAAACATTGTGAATGGTATCATAAGAATCTGTAATAACATCATTAGTAATATTGTGATTTTTGTTTTTAAGAAATGAGGACCCATTTAAGTTTGGTGTGGATCAAATTGATACATAAGTATATCTTGTCATTTATCTTGATCAATATCCTCTTCTAATGTACATAGAGAGAGAGTGTGGACCTGATATTGAAGTTAGGAAAAAGGGCATTGGTAAAGAGATGTAAAATATTATCATTATCCATGTTATGTTTACATTTGTTTTTTAAAAAATTACACCTTTTAACAAAATCTTGAGCAATTTTTTTTTCAAGTTTTTTGCAATTTATGAAGTGGGCCAAAAAAATTTTAGGAAAATAACTAGTTTGGAATTCTTAAACTAAAGCATTCACTAAATACTCCAAACTAGTAATGGAATGAGTTCTAAGTTGGTTGTACCAATCCAAGTCATCAATTGTGAGAGTTTTAGCTAAGATTTTGGTAGTAGGAAAGGTGTTCAATTTGACCCAATCCTTATAAATATTTCCAAATGTTTTAAGATTAAGGGTGGGATTAGTTGATCCATTATGAGAAATTGTAGGTGTGATACATCCAATATCAATATTATAAATTTGAGTAGTGAGCGGTTTATTTTGGAGATGTTTAATGGATTTTCTTACCAAAGGAGGCTGAGGAATGAGATTTCCTTGAGAATATCAAAGAGGAAGAGGGGGAAAATTCTAGTTATGTGTGTCCCAACCCATTGATTGAGATGAAATTGAAGATGAAAAAGGTGGTTTTACATTATAATAATTTGATTTATGTTAATATCTTAAAATTTATTCATTTTATTGAGTATTTGTAATAATATTTTATGTGTTTGATTAGCATTATTAGAAGCATTAGAGTTGGTATTAGTGGCTTGGGTACCACTATTGGTGTTGATAGGAACTTGAGAGGAACTATGAGAATGTGAGGCACTAGTGGCAAAATTTGTTTGTGTAGCAAAAGATGGACTAGTGAATGGTTGAGAATAAGAACTAGTATCATGATTACCTTGGGTAGCAAATGATGCACTATTGGAAGGGTTAAGGATAGTGGATCTTAGGAGAGGTCCACTAGATGTAAAACATGTCATGTTTGTGGATATACTACGCATGGAGGTGGAAGAAGTAAGAGAAGAAGATTTCATGGTAAGAAGGGGTCAAAATCAAAGGAAGAGGCTACGAATCAAAGAAAGTGGTACCCCCAAATCTAGTTGACAATGTAGGAGTAGGTGAATGAGGCTCTTTAACTTGACCACTAATCATAAGATTGTAAATAGTATATGAATCTTTTCCTCAATGTTGAGGAAATTCAAAGATAAAGAAGATCATTTCATGGGTATACTCTAATTTAGGATAGTATTCTAATGAGAAGAAAGGATTATACTATGAATAAGTATTAGAAGGGGTCCCGTAGTTCATTATGGAAGTGATAATATGAACATTACTAGCATCTAAGAGAGGATTCCTACTCTATCTATGGGAGACCCTATGAGCGTCAGTAAAATGCATCATGTCTGTTGATTATAACTCAATATTGTCATCAATCAAAAAATCCATGATGAAGGAAAATAAGGGTAGATGAGAAATCAAAAAAATAGGGAATGATAGAAACATTACAGGGTCGATTAGATTAATCTAACATAAAAATAGGGTCTACAAACTATATAGGTCCAACTAGGTTATTCAAGTACAGTGAATAGAGATTGAAAAAAGAGGAAACATGGTCTGCAAACTATACAAGGTCAACTAGGTCAATCCATTATAGTGAATAGGGGATGGAAAAAGGTAATGGGTCGATTAGGTTGACCTAGTATAATAGAGAGGGAAAATTAATAAACTTATGACAAATATGTGGACTAAAAATAAGATAAATTTTGCATGCTTTTTGAAAATAAATATTTGAAAGGAAAAAAATAGTCAATTGTATTAATTTTGGCCAATCCAATTGAAGCACACAACACAAAACCTTTCACCAATGTTGGCTAATGTACGTTTTTGTAAAACAAAATAAAATTGAGTAAAACAAAAGGAATCAACTTGGAAATTAAATAGCTAACTGATTAGTCAACATGAATGTTTATTAGATTATTAAGATATGATTTTAAATGTGATGGAATGTTAGCTATAAACAAGGAACTAAAATGGAAATCTAAGGATGGTTTCAAGTAGTTTGGGCTAAATAGGATTGTAGTGGAAATGATGTAGGCTTGGTATTAGGGCCTACCCCCTCACTTCACACATCATATGGATAAGTTTGTTGGGTATTTATCTATAATATACCATTAGCCATGATTTACACTTGACCAGAGTATCAAGTCAGCTTCCCCCTTGGTGATGAAATCCAAGTAGGTTGGCCTTGGGTAGAGAAATGTTAAAATGCTTGTTTAGATTTTTTTTTTATTTCACCATGTGTGCATAAAATATAAAATATTGAAACTAAACAATTAATTTAAAACCACCTAATTAAACTATATGATCTATTATAATCATGCAAGAAACAAGAAAAGAAAGTGAACTAATTACTAACATATAAGGTTAATTCTAACTTTGAAATAAGATACAATGTTGATACGGTTAATAGTGTATGCATAAATTATAGAATAGGGTTGATAGGATCAAACCTGTGCTACAAAATCAAGATCTAAAAATGAACAGGGTTGGTAAAGTCAACCTAGTTATCCAGACAACACAGAGAACATAGAACTAAGTCAGTAGGGTCGATCCAGTTGACTATGGAAGGGTAGTTTCAAAAACTACAAATTATGAAAGGAAATACTATAAAGAAAGAGATAGAGAGATAAAAAGGAACCTTGGTGGATTAGAGATTCAAAGAATGAATATTTTTGTTTAAAAACCTTGATATATGCCTGCAAATTCTACTAAATGGGTTGATTGAGTCATTCAAGCTTTACAAAAACTTACTGTTGAGTTCTTGAAATGTACAGGGTCAATTAGGTTGACCTAGTATATTGAACCTAATGTTTGAAAAAGTATAGGGTGGATTAGGTCAACCTAGTAGTCTATAGTAGATGTCCAAAAAGTTGAAAACTTGTATTGGGTCAATTGGGTTGATCCAGTAGCTTGTACCTAAAAACCTGCACATCAAAGATAATTACTGGGTTGATAGAATCGATCTAATATGGAAAATATAATATAAAAAATAATGATGAAAGAATGAAATAAATGACATAGGGTAAACAAATCTTGCAAGGGTTAGTTCATGTCAAGTTCACTAGAATGTATGCAATAAAAAATGTATCATGTCTATAAATCAATCCCAACTCAGAGAAGATAAAACATACCTACACTTCCAATTGGTAATATATTTGTTAATCAAGAGCATGACCAAGATGGGAATCCACTAGACCTAATTAGGGGATCACTTGTCATAATACACCATGATTAGAAGCGTTCCAAAGCCTACAATCTAACACAATCATGTAAAAACCTTAAAAGAGTCCTAGGTTTAATGTTCACTCTATTCTAATAAAAAAGAAAGTAAATCTAATCTAGTGCAGACTAAATCTTGTAGAACAAAGTGGGGGTTAGAAAAAAAATAAACCAAACTAAACATGCATAAAAGACAAATACTCACATCAATGTATACAAAATACTAATGCATGGCAGAGAATCATAATTGCATTACCTATCTACTCTTACAAAAGAGAAATAAAGTTAGGAATACTTACTTTGAAGAATAACCCACTGAACCTCAATCTCTCCCTTGGCCAAGGTACTTCGTAATATATTTTTGTGGTATGTAAGGATAACATAGACAAATCAGCTCTAGGCTACACAACCTATCTATGCATCCAAAAGACTTCTCCACAAGATAAGATCTATATCTCCAAAGAAAGTATGTAACCTTAAGCTTTATTCCTCAAGTAGAATGGTCAATAAGAAGATGTTTTTTTACACTTATTTTTATTATATTCTCTTCTTAAAAATGTTTGGAAATGAAATTGTATATATAGGTAGATATTTCCCTAAATCCTTTTAAATATATTTACTATATAGGATCAACCCAATCAACCCTATATGTTTTTAAGAGATAAATCACTAGGCCCCAATATAGGTCAATTAAAGGACTAACAAAAATCCTAGTGAGACATACCCCTACACAATATAGTGTCAACCCAATCGACCTTGTACATTAATTAGAGGCTGAAAACTATACAGGGTCAACCCAATCAACCTAGTATAGTCAACTGGTAAAAAGGGGATCAAGGAGGGACAAAGAAGGATAAAGTATGACAAATGAATGGAATGGGTACGACTGAGAAGAATAACTTTAGGGTAAATGGTTTTTATGAGATGAGTGTTTATATGGAAAGTGGAAAATGAGATAAAAATATTACAAAAGACCAATGGTCTATCAACCCCTTTCTCGGTACACCCCATAAGGTGTGCACTCAGAGAGATTGAGACTTGATGTGTTCCTATATGATACAAAGTGTCAATAATTGATAAAAGTTTGAAAATATTATATGTATAAAAAATAAAGCTCAAATGGTGGATGTAGAGATATGATATTGAAATCAAGTAATTTATTTAAAATAACATGAGGAGGTTGTGTTAATCTTGAAAATGTATTCTTTGTTGGAGTTATCAATTTAAATTTGTTTGTTTATTGGGAAGCTGTATTGACTCATAATTTTTCTTCATTCTTATTTTCATTATATATTACCTTTTAGTTTTGTTGATTTGAAACATTGAATTTGAAAAATCTGAATAAATTGGTGCATATTTTAATTTTTTCGAAAAATCTGAATAAATTGGTGCATATTTTAATTTTTTCTTTCTTTGACTTTATTTCATAACTCAACAAAAAATTCAATTTTGTCAAACATGATAAAATCATGGAGTGGTGCTAAAAAATTGTGCAAAGATATTATAATTCAATTTATACAATATAATTTGTCATTTTAGTTAGTCTATTTTTTTACAAAATAACATATTCACTAATTGGCTCATTTTAGCCTTACTTGAGTTTTAAAATTTTGCACATTTGACATTTTTTCCCCAATGTTGATAGAAAATTATGCTTGAAATTGATCTTCCAAATGGTTGAATGCTCTAATTAATTAAAGTGGAATATCATAGAACCATTGTAAGTAATAATATTTGAGTCTTTTTGGAAATATATTGGTTAATAATTTATTAGTATAAGAATTTAATCCAAGCATGTTGCATGGAATGCTAAAAGATGTTGTTCATTATCACCTTTACCTTCATAAATTGGTAGTTTAGGAGATATAAAACCTATTTTTAATGGGTAAAAGGCTATATATTGAGCCAAAATGCTTTGAATCTAATTATGATATTTCATTGAATGACTAATTCCACATAAACCTTGTTCTAATTGTAAAATTTTAACAGCTAAGGTTATAACATTTTTACCAAGAGAGTGTGCATTAGCTAAGGTTGGTGGTGATCCATTTTTAGTGATAAAATGAGATGTTTATGATGCATATGTATAAATAGGAATATGAATTTATTGGAAAGAATGTGATTCCCCATACTTATATATAATGGCATATGTGTAACTCAATGAAAAGTTTAATGGCCTATATTAAGAAAACTTGGAAGTTACTAGATGTATCAATTTTCCAATGGTGGAAAATTAGGTTGAAAGGCATATAATAGTGTATGTTAATTAGGAGGTATCATTTTATGAATTTAATACCAATAATTACTACAAAAATACATATGATAAGCATCTGATTATATAGTGAATTTGTTTGACGGCATTATGTAGTCATTCGATAGTATTATGTAGTCATTTTACTATACTATGTAGTCATATGACTGTATGAAATAATCATATGAATAAATCCTTTAGTCATGTTATTATACGTTATAATCCTCTAACTATGCCTTTAGTCTTCTGATTACATACTATAACCATTTTACTATATAGCATAGTTGTTTGCTTACATAGCATAGATGTCTGATTGTTCTTGTAGTCTTCTGACTATGTATTGATATCATCTCTTTGTTCCTTATTGTCACCAAGATATCCCCATATAATAACCTATATAAGGCATCCACACATCCCAATTACCAATTTTTTATTCCTTTCTCTATCTATCCTTACTCTCCATCCTCACCAAATTTTTCAAAGCAATGTATTTATTCTATCTACCGTTGCTCATAGTCATTTGACACCTATTTTCTATCATCTAACACTTTCTTTTTATTGTTAGCCACCCTTTTTTTTCATCTATCAAGTGGTTATTATCTCCTATATTTTTATTTTAGAATCATGATAAAAAATACCAATGGTTGAGATAGTTTGTATTCGAGGAGTGAATACCATATATTGTGGTGAATGCCCACTATGTACAGATGGGATGTTTGTTGATTATGTATTTAGTATAATTATAGGAAGACCGAATGTGGAAACTTTAAAAAGATGCCCACTTAGTAGGAAGACCCAAAAGGTTGATTTGAAATTCATAAACTTGTTATAATTTGGTATGGGACATAAATCCACCTAGTTTAGACCTGTCTAGAAATATTGAGGATAACTATCCTAAGCTAGAAATAATGTGAGGGTGATATTAATTAACTTGAGTATTTGATTTTGAATTTTATGTGTAGTAATGATGGAAATAGGGTCAATCCCGCATTTAGGAAAATGGTTTAGATGAGTGGTGAATAAAATTCATTTATTTAGGTATAAGTTATGTGGTTTAAGATGTCTCAAGAATTAACATTTTCAAGTACTTATGACTAATTTTTTATGTTTAAACCATAGCATTATTTGTGTTATTTTTTGCACTAGTGTTATTTTATGTCTGTGAGGTGTGGGCCAGTAGAACAACCAGATTAAAGTGGAGGCAAATAGAAAATATACAAAATCATCTTATGACAAACAATTTCATAATTAAGGATTCAATTCCCTATGAAATCATCATTGCTAAAATTGGTACTTTCCCTTTAATGGTAACCCCTATGACTATAATATTATGCTACTTGAAAAAAAAAAACATGAAGACTAACAAGTGGCTTAGGACTGCAAGACATAAAGAGCACACTAGTCTATTTATTCTTGGTAGAAATAAATCCTAGAACACGTACACATTATATTGGTAATGCAAGGAATTCACATGAATTATATGTCTTTTATTCAAGGGTTTTTTATACCTTTTTTTCAATGGTTTTTTTATACCCATTATTTCTCTACAATTACTTCATTTTATGAGAACATTAGGGTTATTTAAGCCACAAATTACATCCTATTCAATTGATTGAGCCATAAATTAGGTTCACAAGGCTCAATTTGGCCCAAGCCATGTCTTTGATTTTATCAAATAATTAGATCAATTTATGATGGAATAGTACCTAATTTATCACCAAATCATGCCATACTATCCTAGTTAGGTTCAAGGGGCTTAAACTAGCCATAATTTTATTCATGATTAGACTAATTGATTATTTGTTTCAAGCAGTGATAAAATTTATGTTAATTGAGACCCATATCACATCATATAAAGTCAAATTTAGGATTGAAAGAGGCTCAATTTAGCCTAAATCAAATTACTTATTCCACCATTTGAATAATTGGCTTAATATGTGATATAATTATGGATAACTAAGGTGTCAATCAAATCTTATAGTCATAATTAGGTTGAATGGGATTAGATTTGCTTGAATTACCTCGATGATTTAACCAATTAACTTGTTGGTTAATTTTATGATTATATTAGGGTTTGTTGATTCCCAAATCAAATCTTATATACTTGAAATAAGCTACTCGCGGCTTAAAATCTCCAAAATCACATCTTATAGTTAAAGTTAGGTTAAAGTAGATTAAATTGGTCCCAATTTCCTCTATGATTTCATTTGTGATAAAATTAGGGTCGATTAAGTCATAAATTTCATCCTATATGATCAATTAATCCATAAATTAGGTTCATAGGACTCAATTTGGCCCAAAACCAATCTCTGATTATGTTAATTAACTAATTGGATCAATTCCTAATGGAACCAAAGCCAGGTTACCCTTAAATTATGTCTTATTATTGTAGTTAGGTTTAAAGGGCTCATTTTGATCCTAATTGCATTTATGATTGAATCAAATAATTATTTGGTTCATATAATGATAAAATTGGTGATGATTGATCCTCATATCACATCATATACAATCAAAATTATGTTTGAAAGTGGAATAAATTCACCTGAATCACATTACTAATTTTACTAATTGAGTAATTAGCTTAATCTATGGTAAAAGTAGGGATAATTTATCCCTCAATCAAATACTATTATCTTATTTAGGTTGAAAGAGCTCAAATTAACCCCAATTATCGATGTGATTGAATTAGTCAACTATTTGGTTTAATATGTGATTATATTATGGTCAATTTAACCCCAATCACATCATATATAGTTGAAATTATGTTTACTTGGCTCAATGTTACACAAATCACAAAATTCAATATACCAATTGATAAATTGGGTCAATCAATCATGAAATCAGAACTAATTTAGTATCAAATCACATCCTATAGTTTTATTTAGGTTCAAGGCACTCATCTTGGCCATAATTACCTCCATAATTTTTTATTTGACTGGGTAAAAGGTCATAGGTTTTGAAGATCTCAAAACTTATTACAAAGGAGAGAAAGATATAACATTCACACTAAAATGGGATACCTCTACCAATAATAATGAAATAAGAAAAAAAAAATAAGAGAAAATTATAAGAGACTAAAACCTAGCATGCCTATATAATGTTACCAACCTAACACAAATAACCCTATTAAAGTCAAGAACCCTTCCTTGAAACTTTCATAAATATTCTACACATCCTCTACAAAATATATCCCTCATGTACCAAATTTCATGCATGATTGCCTATTATGTCTTTATTATCCCCCCTTAAATAGCAGGGCATACTGGAAGGATGGACCTCTTATCTTCTATTTTTATTTTTATACAATTTGTTCCACCTACCCTTATCTTCCACATTTTATAAGTCAAATGGTATGGAGATTTCAATTAATTTAAATGACTAATATTTATCTTCCACTAAAACATAATCCATTGATTCTACCCTTGGTATTTATATTTTTAGATTAGCTTCCCTAGAGATAGTTTAAACATGGGTTTTTGAAACCAAATCTAACTCCCTCTCAACTAGATTGAATGAATCAACCTTACAATCTAATTACCTTCATGATTAAACAAATCAACTATTTCATTTATTATGTGATGATATTGGAGTTGATTGAGTCCTAAATAACATCTTATATAATAAAAATTGCATGTACCATTGAACCAATCAATTCTTTATTTGATTCCCTGATGAAATTATGGTTGATTGAGCCACAAATCACATTATATAGTCATAATTAATTAAAGGGGATCAAATTGGCCCCAATTACCATACTGATTAAAAAAATCAACTATTTGGTTTATTTTATTATGATATTGGGGTCAGTTCCATAAATTACATACTATATAGTCAAAAATGGTTCATGGGGATTAATTTGGCTAAAATTGCATCACTAATTGACCAGTTGACTAATTAGCTCAATATATCTTGAAATCAAATATTATTTAGCCATAAGCCACATATTATAGTCAAATAGGTTCAATGGGTTAATTTTAGATCTAATCACCTCCACCAATAAAATAATCAACTCTTTGGTTCATTATGTGATAAAAATGGGGTCTGTTGAACCCCTAAACCACATCCTATACAATATAAATTAGGTTCCCAAGCTCAATTTGGCCCATATCACATCATTATACTAACTGTGTCATCCATATGAAAAGGTATATATTGACACACACTAGTTTTACAATAAAACATATAGAGTTTTTAAAATGACACTTCATATTTACATGCCTCATGTTGTACGATTTAGATATAGTGACAATGTTAGTTACCTATATAGAATATGAAAACATTGTATGTATTTTTGTGTATCTTTTATTTATCATAAATAAAATTAAATCAATATAAATTTTGTATCTAGTGATCAAAAATGACTTAAATCAATAAAAATAGAAGAGCTTACATTCTTTCACTTTCAACAGTTTCAAAAATCTACTTAGTTGCTCGAAAATGACTTGGGTTCTTAAGCCTAAGGCCTGAACCTACATCAACACAATCTAATTCATTTTTATTAGCTAAAGCAAACTTATTTCATGAAAATCATTATGAATTTCATTGAAACATTTCCTATAACTAGTAGTATGACATCAATTACACACTCTTGTTTATAAATATCTCATTTTTCTTTTTCTTTTTTTTTAAAAAACTATTTAAACGTTTCAATCTATATTAATATAAAAGTACATATTTTTAGTACCACTATATGCTACCACTATACACATCTTTATTTATTTATTCATATTTTATTTCATCCATACAAATGTAAAAGTAATTATATTTTATCAAACTAGGCCTAATTCAATACACATTAGATAATCTAGTTTTTTCATTAATTTTTGAGGTAGTTGGGGGGTAGGGGAAGCAATGTCAACTATCCAATTTTTATAATAATAAATATATATTTAATTTTAAAATTAATTAAAAAAATATTCAGTAAAAATAAAAAACTATATATAGGTTATAGACTAGATGATCTTAACTAACTTTCCACCAAAGAATTTCTAAAAATATTAAACAAAGCTCAAAAAAAGTGGGTTCATGACTATCGATCTACTAGGTTTATTAAAAAAATAGTAATTTAGAAATAAGACTCAAAATGTTACAATTAATGTTCTTATATTATCTTAAAATTTTGAGATAATCCATCTCAAAAGAACTATAAAAGTATAGGTTTATCATTTCTCAATTAAATAAATTCACTTGTGACCCCTTTTTTGCCTACAAATTACATGCACTTACCCTAGTATGACCAAACCTATAACCAATACATAGAATTAATTAAATGAAAACTTTAGAATGGTAATGTGGAGGAAGGAAACAAGAAAGAAATGAGAGATCTTAAATATTTTTTAAGTGTAGTATAGAGTGTGTTGTAAAAAATACATATCTAGTGGGTATAATAGTGTATTTTTTCAAATCTTACCATCGTCGAAAACAATGATAATTTAATGCAATTGGTGAAGGATCACATTTGTTTTGAGTTTCAAATGATATGTCTAGGCATGCTTCAATATTGTTTATGTGTAGAACTTTGGAAATTTAATCATACCAATTTGTATCTCAAACTAAATATGATAATTATTTTTTATAAAACTTGAAATTTATGATTTTAACCCCATAATTATAGTTATAAAAATTTAGATAAAACTCTCAACTAACACTGATTCACCATTAATCAATAAAAAAAAGTAGATTTGTGTTTTGTATTAATTTTTCTTTCTAACTTCATGTCTAAACAAAATGAAGACCATTGGAAAAATCTATAATTAATTATTAGATATTTCAAAGGAATGCTTGTATTTAAAATTTTATATCATTAATTTGTTGATATTGAGATAACAGGGTATATTGATTCAAATTTGGGCATGGTCAACTGATTCAAGATTATTTATAACATTTTACAATTTCCCTCCTTCATAAGTATTTAATGGCAAATAAAACTTCGACCTATAGTTACCTTGACATCCACTAAATTTTATTATACAAATAAATAATTAATGTAGGTTTTGAAATTATATGGATTCAAACTATATTGGAGGATCTTCAACTTGACCATATTTCACCCACTCAATTTTTCATAACAAGCAAAGTGTTCTTGAGTTGCTGAAGAACCCAATTTTTCATGCTAGAACTAATAAAATTGAATTTAATCATCACTACATATGTTAGTCAATTCAATATTAAGAATTTTTTCTTTAGTATTATCCTAAAATAAAGCACCATAAAAATATGACTAAACATGTAATATAAAAGTATTACATTATTTGTGGTTAAGGTAAATATTTATGATCCATATGTATCTACTATGGTTAATCTTATATATTATGGTTAACCTATATCTATATGTATTGCTCGTAAGTTTATAATTATTACCCTTATTATTATGTCTAAATTATTTAGTTTTAGTATACTTATCAAAATCTATTAATTAAGTTAAACAACTAAATATTTTATGCCTTGAGAATTTTATGTATTCTAGATATGTATTAGATATATATGTAAATTTACAGTTGACTATCATAAATATCAAGATATGTTATAAATGATAAATCATATGTAGATAAATTTAATACATATCCTACATAATATGCTAGCCAATATTCTTTAAAGATACATATCCTAGATACTATGCTAGTCAATATTCTTTAAAATATTCTAATATATGAAATACTCTACAATAAATTTTATTTATAATATTAAAAGTTATAAAAATAAACTCTGATAAATTTAAGTGGGAAATGGTAAATAATTTTATATTTATTTAAATCTCCTATATTCTCCTTCCAAGCCATACTCATGAAAAAAAATCATAAAAAACTCTAGTAAAATCTAAGTAGGAAATGGTCCTATGTTTAATTTTTATTTTTCAATGTCAACTTTTGAATAATTAAAAGTTAACATTTACACACCATTATAACTCCCAGTGCCTAGATGACAATATAGGAATGCCTTGTTAGTGTAATAAATATTTTATTTCTTGAGAATTATATGTATTAAATATCTATGTAAATTTATAAATAACTGTCATAAATATCAAGCTATGGTAAAAATGATAAATCATCATTTTATAAATAATATCTATAGATAAATTATATGCTATCTAATATTCTTTAAAATATGCTACTATATGAAATAATCTATGGGAAATTTTATATTTTTTTTTTGATAAAATAAGACCACATGTTTTGGGAGGACCTGAAACCACTAATAAAAAAGATATAACAATGAGGCTATAATGAGACTCCACAAGAGACATCTCAGAAGGGAAGAAAATAACTAAAATATAGCTAAACCAAACCTTACCAAAAAGACAAAACAACATGCAACAAAAGACCAACCAAAAATAGAGTCTTCAAAAACACTACTATTTCTATAAAATATAGAAGTAGTACACCAAAATAAAGAGATGCCAAAAGACCCAAATAAAACAAAAAACCAACAAACATCCCATAGCATACTACCAATAGGAACTTGGTTAATGACCACAAGAGTAAGACTAATTAAGAAAAGGTGTCATATAATAGAACAGGGGTCATCGACCAATCTTCCATAGACATCGATTAGATCTATCTTTAGCTGAAGTATAGTACCCCACCTGGGCTGATGGTTAAGGTGGGTCCTTTATCCTACCATTCATTTCCCCCACAACATGAAGAGTCATGCTGAAGCACTAGACCTCCAAACTTTTCTCATACTATTTTTTTATGTACCTTGCTCAACCCATTATATTCTACTGGTAAATAAATTTCAGCATCTTCCATTATTTCCAGTCAAGGTATTTCTATTTTTTGAATAGCTTCCTTAGAGATTGAATGCACATGGGTTTTAAATTCCAAATCCAACACCCTCTCCACTATATTTTCAACTTTAGGATCATCCTCTAAGCTTGTAGGGTTCTCATTTTGAACAAAATTTTTAGCCTTTTCATAGGCTAGATTATAATCATCACTCTCTGAGTCAATGGAATTCATAGTGAGATGGGTAGGACAAAATTCTATCCATACGGATTTTTCCTTCTTTCTTCTGAGGTAGCTATAATCTTTGGTCAAATGACCTTTATTAAATTAGATCCAATAGTGACACAATAGAACTAATTATTTTATGGGTTAGGAATAACATAAGTCACTTAGTTGAAAGGTAATTGTATTGGGAAGATATTTGGATGTGTCATCATTAACTAAAATTTTGGCAAAGGTAGTATAGGAAAAGGCCTTGGTATCTGGGTGTGTTTGTAGAAACTTTCCCATGGAGATGCATATAACCTTAAATTTAGGAGTAAATCAATATTGGAGTGGAGAACCATATAGATATTTTATTAGGGAGTTTAATGAGGGGGTTAAAATGGGGAATAGGGTTTAATAATTAGAGGATGTTGATGCATAATCTAGAACTAGTCTTGAATTAATTCCTTATCTTCTATTCAATAAAAAATAATAACAAAGAAACTCTTAGCACTAGGGTAGATTTTGAGCCTACCTTACAATAGGGGTTGCCATTGCTCCCAAATATATGAGTGTAACACTTTAATTTTTGACTATAGATTTAAAAATTTGTAGATGATGCCATTTGAAGAAAAAAATCTTCATGGAAAAGCACCTCCTTTATCTGCTCCTCATTAAAATCATAGTAGTGGGAGATGTAGGTTTTAGAGGTTTTTTAGGTGAATTAAGTAGTAGTTTGGATACATCCTTGGTAAAATATCTAGGTTGGTTCTTGGCCATGACTATAATAGGGTTTATATCCATGTCAAGGATATCTACATGCTCATTAGTAGTGTAGTTATCAATAGCATGTATAGTAAGTAAACCCATGTCTCTATTTACAACATGAGATCTAATCATCACCCCTATTATAACCTTAGGAGAAGGTTTAATTCTTGTGTCAAGGTATTTATCATAGTGATAATAGATAGTTGGGAGAGTGGTTGTGATCTGAGATTCAATGTCATTCCCAAAATTGAAAGACTACCATGATACCTATGATGAGATACCCTACAAAGAGCGTCTGGAAGCTATGTTATAGTATATAGGAGATAGTCACCCATTATTGTGTTACTTCGATGAGGAAAGAGAGGTAGAGATGGAGGGGTAGGAATGTCCTACATGATATGCACATGAAAACCTAGAAGGGATTTATCATGGGAAATATGAGGGTCTGAGGTATTTGAAAATATTTTGAGCAGGATGATGGGAGCCAAGGACATACTAAGAGTTAGGAAATGGTAAAATAATTTACCTTTTTTAAAACTCTCATGTTTTTCTTCCAAGCCATACTCATGTAAAAAATCTGGTAAAATCTAAGTAGGAAATGGTACATGTTTACCTTTTGTTTTCTAATGTTTTTGTACAAATTATTAAAAACTAACACACTCACACCATTACAACCTCTAGATGTCATTATAAGAAAGTTTGATTGTGACATTAGTAAAATAGGTACCTCGATTAATATCTATTAGTCTATTTTACATATATTTATCTAAGATATGTATGCTAGTTAAACTATATCTATATTAATTCTATATCTTTTTTAGTCCTATTATATTGTTTCTTTCTATGTAAATTTCAAATAGAGATAAATACATAGATTTGTAGGTACAAACAATATTAAATAAAGACCTAATATAAGAGTATAACATGATTCATGGTAAAGGTAAAAATTTATGATACATACATATTTACTATGGATAATCTTATATATTATGATTAATTTATGTTTATGTTTTTCTATATTTCTAGTAAATCTATAATTATTATGCTTATTATTATATCAAAATTATTTATATTAATATATATAACTAAATCTATAAATTAAAATAAATTTATTAATGAGAGAAGTATACATATACACAAACTTAAAAATTATATGTATTATATATGTATGAAAACTTAAAACTGATTATCATAACTATCAAGATATTTTATTTATAATGTAAAAATTTAAAACAAAACTGATAAAATTTAAGTAGGAAATGGTCTTGTATTTTGTCTTTCTAGGGAATTCTCAAATAGACACAAATACATAGATATATAGGAATAATCAATATTAATTAAAGACATAACATAAGAGTGCTACAAGATTTATGGTAAAGCTAAATATTTATGATACATATATAATATGGTTAATATTATATATTATGGTTAACTTATATCTATATATTTCTTAATTTGTTACAAGGGAAAATATTTATGATACATACCTATCTACTATGGTTAATCTTATATATTATGGAGAGCTTATATCCATATACTACTAGTAAATGTATAATTATTATTACATTATTATGTTTAACTTTTTTAGGGAGAATAATGTCAAGGAGAAAAAATAGAGAGAGTGACAGGTTGATCAAATTGCCAAACTATTTGCTTTACTCTGAAATACTAACTAGGATTCCTTTTCTAGATGTAGGATGTTGTTCTTTAATCTCCACCAAATGGAAATTATTATAGAGAAAACTGCCCTACCTTAATTTCTCTGCTCACAATTTAACAATTTCACAACCACCAAAAATATAAGCGATAGTTGATAATGTTCTCTACATCCATTATGCTTCTCCTTAGATATTTTATATTGAGTCTTCTCTAGATCACTATAACACTTTCAATGTTTTCAAATGAATTGAATACATATCTCTCAAAATATTTAAACAAATCACTTTTACCATTTTGGTAAACATTAATAGAGTTTTCAAGAATCCTAAATTGGAGCTTCCAACCTCCCTTTTTACCACCAACACCCTTAGGTCAATTTGGAGGATGTATATTTGGATTTTTATAAATTTATTTCTAATATGGGGGGTTTCATTTTTATGGAAACAAGTTTTCTAAATCATATCCTTGGATTGACCAATGACATATTCCAATAATTATTAGGGCTATGCCCACTTCTTGAGAATTTGGGAATCGATTATTGTGGTGTTTTGATAATTTTTTTAATAAGTGCTTCAAATATGAATTACATTAGTATAGATATTTATTTCCAATAAAAATATTTATATATGATTTAATGGAATTGATAGAGTCATTAATTATTATTTAGCTTTTTGATCATTTGTCCACATGTCATGTGTTTATTTGAATGCATTGTTTACACAATTTTCCTATGCATGTAATGATAGGTAAGCTTACTTAAATTTAAAATTTGAAAGGTAATTTAATTTAATAACCTTAATTATTAATTTATGTGACTCATAATTGAATTATATAAATGTCTAAAATAGCTAAAATCTTAAGATTTAATCATATCAAATATTTTGATCCATGATATAGTATAAAGCTATGTAAATAAATATTTATCATAATTTTTCAAGAAATATATTTTGCAAATAATTTTACATTTGAATTTGTGATTTTATTTTTCTTGAGTACTAATCAAATTTCACTTAATGGAAATTTTAAGTTTACCAACATTGATATCAAAAGTCCACGTGTTATGATCACAAAAGTAACGAATGGTCATTTGGGTAATTTCTACATGTATGTGTCATTCTATGATAAAAAAAATGTTAGAAAAATAAGTAGTATCTAAAATGATGATGCATATGAAATTAATCCAATGGGATCTTTTAAAAAATGAGCTTTAGATTTTCCATAAAAGACACCTCCAACATAAAAATCACCATCTTAGAAATAATTTAATATTTATGGCTTCAATATTAATGATTTTAAGAATAAGATCATGATTTCCAAAATTAGTTTTTAATATGAAGTTATCAAAAAACTCTTCACTCCTAAAAGAGTGAACTCTGAAAAATTCTTTTTGTTTGTCCCAATTTTTATAAATTGTGATGCCCTCATTGTCTAGACTTCTTTTCCACAATTTATTTATGATAATTATATCTGGATTGTGATAAACAACTTATAATTAGAAACCCTCTTTTATTATTTATTTTTGATTCCATAATATTGTTTAATAAAAATTATATATTATTTATTATTTTAATTATTTAAATCTAACTAAACCTAATTTACAAAGTGTATGGGTAGATGTATTATGATTTTAAAGTAAAACCACTTTCCTATACATACTGCATAGACAAACATGTTGGCCTATCCTAATTTAAACCAATGAAAGATACACTTAGTATTATTTAATTGAAAGTGGGGACATGTAACTTAAATAATAATTCACTCATTAGTACACAAATTAATTATACTAATCACAAGTGATTATAAAAATATAGTTCAATTTTTGGAGTAAATTTGTTATCTAACAATATTGATTGTTGAATCTTAAAGTTTTTAATAAACAATATATTTTATCATTTTATTTTATATTCATTTTTAGAGATTGTTTTTCAACCTCAATTTCAAATGTGTAAATAGATTCACTACTCTATTTAACTATTAAAATTTCAATAACTTAATTCTTATGTTTAATGTTTTATCTCTTTTTTGCTTGCAAAAATTTTATATTTTATTTTTACAATATTATTAAGTTATTATTATTACCATTATAAATTATTATATATCCATCACTCATTATTATTTTAAAACTATAAAATATATTTATAATAAATATATATTTAATAAGTTATAAATCTAGATAAATTAACTTGTAAATGTAAGCCCAAATAAAAACATCAAATCAAGGTGCAATTGAAATAAAATGTTTAGTATGTAATATTTCCTTATTTAACCACAAACACTACTTAAATTTTAAAGGAAATTATTTTGATATAAATTAATAATAGAAAAGGAACCCTTAACCCAAGGTACAAAAGGATATAGCTAGAAAATCAAACCAAGAAAAATAAAAGAGGTCTCCTGGGAAACAAAAGGAGATGAGAAGAAAACCAAAATTTCCAAATAGCTATAAAATCGATAAGAAAAATACATTAGATAAGACCAAAGAAATGAAGCCCAAAAGATTCACATTCTAATGGAGAGCAATATTTCAATAATGAAGCTCCATCATGGAACCACTTCTAGGGTTCAATAAAATGGCATCAACATAAGCCTCAATCACTAATCCCCATAACATCCTTCAAGCCCCGAACCAAGAACACTAGTCTAAAAATTTGACGATGAAATAAACCAAGAAATAAACAATGTATTATCAAATAATCTCAAGTTAAAATGATCCAATAAGATAAAATAGGGAGAAAAACTTGGGATAAAAAAATGTTCTGAAAGCATTATCACCAATTCCTTCAACAATAACTTGAATAATAAAGAAGTTATCAACAAGTCAAGTATTTTTTGATTAATTATCTACATTCTTCCAAAGGAGGGGGACCTCCATAGTTACAATATTCATTTTGAGGAAGGTAAAGGGTACAGATGTTGGCCAAGAAATATGTTGGAGAATTAGTCTCTTGATAGTTGTGGTAGAAATAAATGTCCAAAAAAAGGAAAGACAAGGAGGATAACTTGAATAATTGAGTTGAGTTTCCACTATACAAAACTTATTGATTTAATAAATTTCATAATCAAGTGATAATTTCTTTCCATATAAAATTTCCTAAAATTTGAATCAATAGTGATTTTGAAACCTCTTAGAAGAGCTATTTCTTCAACTAAATTATTTGAATACCATGGAATGTTATAGGAAATTCATGATAACACTTGTCCCATATTATATTTGAATATTACTCCACCTCTAAAGAGACTTGGGTTACCTTTAGATACATCTTCAAAATTAATCTTTATTTAGTTGTCACTTTGATGCTTCTAAGAGGACAATAACATTTTGTTTATTTGTGGATGGAAGTTGAAGTTATTTTTCAACAAAATTTCATTTTAGGAGAATATAACCATTGTATCTAGTGATTTTTTTAGGAGGTAATAATTTATCCTTAAAAACCTGTTTAAAGAGTGCCTCAATTTTAAGAGTGAGGATTTATTCAAAGAGGGACATGTTCCTGAAAAATCTATTGATTTTATATATCCATAATCTCCATAAGATCAGAGATGTGTCCATAACCCAAATACTATTGACTTGATCCCCTCCTTACTTTCTCTAGTTAATCAAAATATTATTAATATAACAAGGTATTACCTTAAAAAATGTCATTTTAATAAATAACCATGACCAAAGACTCAATTAAAAAAGATTAATCAAGGAGGACGTGGTTTGGGGTTTCTTAATTTTATTTTTAAAAAACACACTAGGAGGGCCCTTGAAAACTAATTATTTACAATCTATCCCAAAAAATAGATTTATTCTTCATGATAAACCACATGTAAACATTATATTTTATAATTCCCTAATAGATCTAAACTTTTTCACATGTAATAAAGGTGTATTAATATGAGATATTAACTTATTATAACCTAGATTAAATGAAAAGTTGCAAAAATGATCTTAAATCCATTTTAAGAAATCAATATACACTGATCTACATATATGGAAATAATCTATGAAGTAGTTGAAATAAATAATAAGTTTACGATAATGGTTGTTTGAATAAAGAATTGGATTTTTCTACATTATCGAAGGGCCCCATACACTTTATGATTCAACACAATAATTACAAACTAGTGGTCCCCATAGGTTTTTAAAATATTCTACTAAAATTTTGAGAGAAGGATTATTACAGAGAGGGCCCACACTAAACCAAGCATCCTTTAAAAAGTTAAAATATAAACCATTTGTAATATCTTAGTAGAGGTATTTTTAGATAAGGTCTATATATTTCCTAAGGAAGTTTAAAATGTGTGAAACATACACAGGAAACTTTGTAGTAAAAATATGGGTCAAATCATCTACATTATCAATACACTTTCTATGAATTAAGATGTTCCAAGTGTTATCCTTGCCTTGGGAAAATCTCCATAGAAGTTTCACTCCCCAAGATTTAATGATCTTGAAAGAAAACTTATTCAAACCCAACCTTTTAATTTTTGCAAGCAAACCTATTGCCATTTCATTATATCAATTTTATTAGACTCATAATAACCATTAAATATAATGTTTTTCATAACTTGTTAGTTAATCTATATTTGAATCTTGCTGGAGCTTATGAGACTAACATCATATAGAATGGAATTTTTTGGCACATAGTTTGAATTAATTGAATTTTAATTTCCCAAGAGAGCCATTTTCCTTTCCAAAAATTGAGTTTATTCTAAAATTTTATGTTCATATCATCCCAAAATAGCTTTTTATCATCCATAAAAGAGGGGGATTCCCAATTATTTTCTAGGAATAAAGTTAAGAAAGAAACCCAAGAATTTAATTTATCTTAGTATGTCTGTGAGGAGAAGTGTGGAGGAAGAAAATGTTTGATTTCAAGAGGTTAAAATCCTAACCCAAATCATGCTAATATCAATCTAAATTTTTATTTAGCTTTCTATCTTCCTTCACTGACTTTGATAGAAGTGTGAAGGAATTTCTTAGAATTTCATCATCCACAAATTGACTTTGATAGAAGTTAACATTCTTAGTAATGTTGAAGTCAATAATGGGATTCAATTATTTTTATTCTAAAAATGATCTAACCAAGGCTTATACCATTATGATGAATAAGTAAGGAGAGATATCATCTCCTTTACAGATTCATAATAAAGCATTGAAAAATATATTCAAGACTATTTTTATAATAATGAATAACATGGAAATAAAGATGTAAGAGTTGATCCAGTCACACCAAGCCTCTGAGAATCCAATTTTTTTGAGGATTTTCAAAATAACTCTCTATTTAACCCTATCATATGATTTTTTTAATATCAAGTTTGATAATTATTATCACTTCTTTTTTAATTTTAGTAGAGTCAATTAGTATATGCAAAAATAATAACTCCATATATGATTTGTCTATTTTGAACAAAAACTACCTATTGTTTATAAATATGAATAAAAGGGAGAATTTAGATACAACAAGGCAAGGCTTTAGAAATAATTTTATAGATACCAATGTTACACAGGGAAATAGGTTTGAAGCTATCTAAAGTGTACACATCATATTTATTGGGGATTGAACCTAGAAAGTTAAAACTAAAATCCTTCATAATTTTTCTCAAGGATCTAGATTCATTGAAAATTTTGAGAATAACCTTTTCAACAATTTCTCAAAAGTGTTTCAAAAATCCTAGAGGGAACCCATCCGGTCCTTGAGATTTATCATTGTCTATAATCCAAAGAGTAGTCTAATGTTCTTTCTCTATGAAGGGAATCATTAATTCAACATCCTGATCATCATTGATAATTCTTGGAATGAGATTCACAAATTATTATTTATCAAAGGCAATAATTTTGGGAAGAAGCCTTAAGCAATATTTACAAAAAATAAACTATGTTCTTTTTAATCACGTCTAAATCTTTAGTATAAATGTCATTGCTAGTTTTGTATTTTGAGATCATATTATAATAATGGGTAACTAGGGTTGATTGGTGAAATAATTTTTTTATTGTCTCCTTCCTTAACCTAACATTCTCTAAATTTTGTTTTATATAAAGTCTCTTCTTTTTCCAAAACTAAGCTGAGCCTTGCTCTAAGGTCTTTTTCCATGATAAGTGAGGTTATACAAAGATCAACCCTATGCACTTGGCCATGAAAGATTTGAATATAAATTTCAATGATGAATTTACCCCTAAATATGTTCTCAAAAACTTCCTTTTTCCATTTGTGAAGGTGTTTTCTAACATTTTTAAGCTTATGAGCTACAATAAAAATTTTGGTGTTGCCTCTAGGGGCTAGTTCTTTCCACCAGTTCTTTATAAGCTCCATCATATTATGATCATTTAGCCACATCAGTCAAATCTAGATGAATTAACTTGTGAATGTAAGCCTAATCAAAAATTTCAAATTAGGGTACAATTGAAATAAAATATTTAGTATGTGATATTTCCTTATTTAACCACAAACACTACTTACATTTTAAAGGAATTTTATTGATATAAATCAATAAGAGAAAATGGGCCCTTACCCTAGGGTAAAAAATGATAAATATATAAAATCAAACCAATAAAAAAAAAATAGGTCTCCTGGGAAATAAAAGGAGATGGGAAGAAAACCAAAAATCCAAATAGGTATAAAGCTGACAAGTGAAATAAAATAGAGAAAACCAAATAAATGAAGCCCAGAAGCTTCACATCCTAATGAAGACTAATTTTTCAATAATTAAGCTCCATAATGGAACCGATTCTAGGGATCAATAAAATTCCATCACCATAATCCTTGATCACCAATCCCTAGAACATCATTCAATCCCTCAACCAAGAACACTACTCCAAACAATTGACGATGAAATAACCCAAGAAAGAAATAATGTCTTCTCCAATCCTCTCAAATTAAAATGATCCAATAATACAAAATTAGAAGAAAGTCCTAGGATAAAATAATGTTCCAAAAGCATGATCACCAATTCCTTTCATAAATAACTTGAATAATAGAGAAGTTCTCAATATGTCAAGTGTTTTCTAATTCATTCTCTACATTTTTCCCAAGGAGAGGGACCTTCATAGTTCTATTATTCATTAGGAGGAAGGTGAAGGGAACTAAATTTAGATAATAAATATGCTAGATAATTAGTCTCTTGATAGTTATGGTAGAAATAAATGTCTTAAAAAAAGAAATAACAAGGAGGATAACTTAAACAATTGAATTGAGTTTACACTAGACAAAACTTATCAATTTCACAATGTTAATAATCAAGTGAGAATCTCTTTCCAATGAATAATTTCCTAAAATTTATATCAATTTAAATATTTTCAAACCTCTCAAAATATCTATTTATTTAACCAAGTTATTTGAATACCATGGTATGTTGAAGGAAAAACATGATAACACTTGTCCCATGTTATATTTGAATATGCCTTCAACTAAAGAGAGACTTGAGTTAATTTTGGATGCATCATCAAATTTAAGCATGATATAGTTGTCACTTAGATGCTTCTAAGAGGCTAATATAATTTTGGTTATTTATGGAGGGAGGTTTAAGTTGTTGTTTTTTTTAAAAAAAAACCATTTTAGGAGAATATAGCCATCATATCTAGTGATTTTAAAACCTCTTGAAAAAGAAATTCAATTTTAAGAGTGAGGATTTACTCTGAGAGTGACATGTTACTAGAAAATCTATTGATTTTTTTTATTTCCATAAGCTCTAGAAGATCAGAGATGGGGCCATAACCCAAATACTACTAAGTTGATCAACTCATTCCTTTATCTAGTTAATCAAAATATCATGAATATAAAAAGCTATTATATTTATTTTTTCATTTTCATAGATAAATATCACCAAGATATACAATAAAAAACATTGTGGTTTGGGGTTTCTAACTTTTCATTACAAAAGATACACTAGGAGGGCCCCTGAAAACCATTTATTTGTAGTCTATCCCTAAAAATATATATCTTCTTTGTGATAAACCAAATGTAAACATTATATTTTAGAATTCCCTAAGGGATATAAACTTTTTTTCATGCCATAAAAGTGTATTAATATTATATTTTAACTTATTTTAGCCTAGTTTCAATGAAAAGTTATCAAAATAACCTCCAACGCATTTTAAGCCATCGATATACAATGAGCTACATATATTGGAAGAATAAAAAAATAAATCAAAAAAAAAATAAGTTTATGGGAATGGTTGGTTGTATAAATAATTATATATTTTCCACATTATCTAAGGGCCCCATATACATTGGGATTAAATACAATAATTACAAACTAGTGGTCCCCATAGGTTTGAAAAATGTTCTACTAAAATTTTGAGGGAAAGACTATTACAAAGAGGGCCCACACTAGACCAGGCATACTTTTTAAATTTAAAATATCTACCATTTTTAATATCTTAGTACATGGAGTTTTAGATAAAGTCTTTATATTTCCTATGTTCCAAATGTCTGACCCATACATACAATACTTTGTAGTAAAAATATGAGCGAGATCATCTACATTATCAAGATACTTTCTATGTAGTAAGATGCTCTAATTATTATCATTGTCTTAGAATAATACCCATATATGTTTTGCTCCCCAATCTTTAATAATTTTGAAAAAAAATGATTCCAACCTAAAATCTTGATTTTGGCAAGCAAACCTCTTGCCATTTCATTATATCAATTTTCTTAGACTTATAATGACAATTAAATAGAATGTTTTTTATAATGTTAGTTAGTTTATATTTAAATATAGGTAGAGCTTATACAACTAACATCATATAGAATGAAATTTATTGGACCATAGTTTGAATTAATTGAATTTTACTTGCCTAAAAGAGTCATTTTCCTTTCCAAAAAATGAGTTTATTCCAAACTAATGTGGTCATATCATTCCAAAATTATATTTTTTGATTATCCATAAAATATGGGTATTTCCAATTATTTTCTAGGAATAAAGCTATGAAAATACCCCAAGAATAAAATTTATCATATTATGTCTATCGGGGGAAGTGTGGAGGAATAAAATGTTATATTTTAAGAGGTTAACCTCCTAACCTAAAACATGTTCTTATCAATCTAGAATTTATTCAAAATTATAGATTATTTAATGAAAACTAAATTTCCCATAATTTTATCATCCTCAAAATGATTATGATAGAATTTAAAATTCTCAGTAATGTTGAAGCCGATATTGAGATTCACTAATTTTTATTATGAAAAGGTTCTACCCAAGGCTTCTACCATTATGATGAAGAGGTAGGGAGAGATAGGATATCCTTGAATGAGTCTTAATAAGGCATTGAAAAATAAATTTGAGACTCTATTTAAAATAATAAAAAACATAGGAATAGAGATGCAAGAGTTGATCCAATCACACCAACCCTCTAGGAATCCAATTTTTTGAGGATTTTGAAAATAACTCTCTAGTTAATCCTATAATATTATTTTTTTATGTCATGTTTGATGATCACTATCACTTCCTTTTTAGTTTTAGCATATTCAATTGTATAATTCAAAAATAAGAACTACATCTATGATTTGTCTATTTTTAACAAAACCTACTTGTTGTTTAGAAATAGGAACATGAAGGAGGATTTGGATATGATTAGGTAAGGCTTTACAAATAATTTTATAGATGGTGTTACATAGGTAAATAGGTTTGAATATATCTAAATTATTCACATTATATTTCTTTTGGATTGGAGCTAGAAAGGTGAAACTAAAATCCTTCATTATTTTTCTCAAAGATCTAGATTCATTGAAAACTTTGAGAATCTAATTTTCAATAGTTTCCCAAAAGTGTTTAAAAAATCATGGAGGGAACCCATCAAGGCCCAGAGCTTTATTATTATCTATACTCCAAAGAGAAATCTAAAATTCTTACTCTATGAATGGAATAATTAATTCAACACCTTGATCATCATTGATAATTCTTGGAATGAGATTCAAAAATTCTTATTGCTCAAAGGCAAATTTTTTAGAAGAGTCCTTAAGCAATTTTTCAAAAAATTCAACTACCTTCATTTTAATCACATCTAAATCTTTAGTATAAAGGCCATTGATAGTTTTTTTTGTTTTGAGATCATGTTTTCATTATGGGTAACTAGGGTTGATTGGTGAAATAATTTTTTTGTAGTCTCCTTCCTTAACCTAACATTCTCTAAATTCTGGTTTCTGCAAAGTCTTCTATTTTTCCAAAACTATGTTGGGAGGTTCTACAATGATCAACCCTCTACTTTTGGCCTTGAAAGATTTGAATATCAATTTCAATGATGAATTTATCCCTAAAGATGTTCTCAAAGACTTCATTTTTCCATTTGTGAAGATATTGTCTAGCATTTTTAAACTTATTAGATATAATAAACATTTTGGTGCTACCTCTAGGGGCTACTTCTTTCCACCAATCCTTCATAATTTCCATTATATTATGATACTTTAGCCACATCGGCTCAAATATAAAGGGCATGCTAGTAGGATCCTTATCTCATTTGATAGTAAGGGATATAGAAGGTCAGACCCTAAGACTTTAATAAACTCAAAGTGAAGGATCCAATTTTGATTTAACCAATGATTAGAGATAAGAAATTTGTCATTACATTTTACAATGTTACCAAAACTAGTTATTATGGTAGTTTAAGTAAAGGATCAATATTTAGGCTCAATGTCTAGAAAATTGTTTTCACTAAAAACATCAATAATATTTAATTAGGATTGAGTATTTCTATGAATTTATCCTCTTTTCTTGTGATTTATCAATATAAAATTTAAGTCACCAACCAAAAATATATGTTCATCTTGAAAATAGTTCAAAACCATTGATATTTCCTTCTACATATTCTATTGGAAACTGGGCTTGAGGGAGCATACACATTAAATATGGAAAAGACATACTCTCCTTGAAGCATGATATCTTAAGGCAAATCCTATTTTTATGGGATTCCAAAATTGAGAAAGTAATATAAGATTTATTGAAGAAGACACAAAGGTCACCTGACTAACCCATGACTCCACTAATAAGGGAAGCAAAGAATTTGAAAATTTTGGAACACTTTTCAAGCCACATTGCTTTTGGGAGATTAGTTTCTTGGATGAAAAATAAATCTAATATTTGTATTTGAAATTGTTTCTTTAGCAACCTCCATTAGTTTGGGGATGCCAACCCCCTAACATTCTAATAGAATATTTTCATTATTCTTTTTGAGGGTTATTCCCTCTTCTTTATTTTAGGATTTTTTCTCCCTTATAAAAAAACATGTAATGAGGACCTTACAAACATACTATTCCAAACCCTTGTGATTTGAAGTATTTCCTTTTCCTTTTCCTTTATTGAGGTTAAGGTTTTTTTTTTTAAATAAATACATTTGAAGTTGATACCCTTTAATAATTTTAAGAGGAGTGATGATCTATTTATTCTCCAATCTTCTGATTTCCACTACAAAAGAATTGAGAATGCAATCAAAGTAAGAATTCAAACTAGAAAGATCGATACTTTTAGAAAACAACTAGGGAAGGGATCTAAATAAATATAAGGGAGAAGGAGGGGAGTATAATTTTAAAAATAAAGAGTAGAGGGGATGGAAACCACCACTAGGTTATCAACATGCTAAGTGGAAAGAGGAATATATATAGTAAGCTTAGGGTACAAAATATCCACCACCCTAGGATCCTTAATGGGTGGAGTGGGATGATACTGGGATTTGCAAACCCATTTGAAAGAATGAATATGAGTGGGATGATTAGGTTTGGATTGGGGGAAAGGGTAGAGCTTAACCAGTACACACCAACTCCCAATGTGGACTAGTCATCATCAATCATTGGGCGTTAGTCACCCATGATTATCAAGGGGTTGGTCTCCATTTATGACTAACCATAGCTAAACTGGTCAAAACCATAGTTAAATTGATTTTAATGAAATAGACTCATTCTAAGCATCCACACTATGGTAACCACAAACTTCACCACCAATCAGCAAGAATAAATCACCTAGGACCCAACTGCAAACCATGACTATGCAGGTGTCACTAAACTTGTCACGTGGAACAAACCAATCTGGAATATGAATCATGAGATGGTAATGTTCCATTAGGATGCCCCAACATGTAGATAATCATGTCTTATTAGCATTGCCTTAATCTCATATGGCTTAATATTAAATATATAATGCCAAGCCTAAATGCCAAACAAATGTCCTTCACCATTTGTTCTCTACTAGATCCAAGGTAGAGGGTGATAACTCAAGCAGAGGCTATCCAAACAAGAGTGAAGGAGTTGGTGTTTAATCCCATGCTTTGTATCGATAAAATGTTAAGGTAAATTATGAAAGGTTTTATCATTTTAACATATTCAAGTGACTATTTCATTCCATCTAAGGGTTTTGTATACCCTGTTCAAGGTTACCTTTGCTTCTATATAGATTGTGTCTTAACACACAGTGGTCTGCATGATTGTGAACTATGTATATGAACTTAAATCTCTATAAACACCTTAGAGAATAGGAAATATGTTTTATTGTTAAATTTTTTCTTGTCATAAAAAACACATACTCATTCCTCATTTTCAAAGGAAATAGAGTTGTATTTCTCAAACACAAAATATACTTTAACAGATAGTCATTTTAAAAGACAAAATAAAGAAAAGCTCAATGTTACCTTATTAAAATGGTAGTGCATATGACCCTACATAAAATTGAATCCCTAACTTATTCAGGATAGATTCATCCATATTTTTGATCATAAAAGTGCAAGTGGTCATTGAATAAGCTGAACAAGGAAACAAATCCCATAGTTCTTTATAAACGTGAAAAAAATGAATCCGTAACTTATTAACATAGAAAAAATTGAAAACATAGGAAGCAATAATAGGTATGGGGAAAAAAGGAAAATGCTTTAGACAAGCACATTCACAGTGTGTTCATAATCCTCTTTTGTAAAAATTATTTAGATGAAAATGCAAATAAAAGTAGGGAAGATTGTAATAAATCCTTTAAAATGACATTTATCTTCAATTTACTTATACCTAATATTTCTGAAGCCCTGTTTCTCCTTGGTAGAGGCCCACTATACATAAGGTTAAGCTTGCCCAAGATTTTGTCTTTGTTAATAAGTTATTTTATAAATAAGGACAAGATCTTATATGTAGGGTCATATGCGCTACTAATTTATAAGAATAGAGTTGTTCAATAGGGTAGAATAGGGTGTATAGGATCCTCTCTAGTTTTTTCCAAGATTTAAATATCTTCACCTCTATTTTTAATCCATGTGTTTTTATTTACCATTTCATGTGTATTTATGCTTCCAAGTGCCTAAATGTACTCTATTATTTGTGATGGGGTCATCATGTATGTGTGCTTTTAAGTACATTGAAAGTGTTACTCTAATCATATTTAATTTGTTTGTAAAAACTTGCACAAAGTAAGAGTGTGTGAATCCATGTTTTTTATACTCCCATTCTAGGGTGTATAAGTGTTTTCCACGCTTTAATTTATTGAGATCTATTTTCAATTCTTGTCTGTTTATTAACCATTTCCTATGTATTTATGCTTGCAAGTACCTAAATGTACTCTAGTCTTTATGATGGGTTCATCATGTATGTGTGATTTTAAGTAAATTAAAAGTGTTATTCTTATTATATTTCATGTGCTTGTGTAGACTTACACAAAGTAATAGTGTGTGAATCCATGTTTGTATTTGCAATACCCCCATTGTACTATATAATGTATACTTATTATTTTTGGCTTCTTCCTTCAGAATTTTCAATGAGATTTTTAAATATTACCATCAATTTATTTCATAGAAGATACAATTGAAATTAAATTTTTTGTATACAATCTCCATGGAATTGATATTCTAGGCTTCAAAAATATTATTGATAAACTTTGAAATCCATAATTGGGATGTTTTGGTTCTTTTAAAGTTTTAAAAATGTAATGTATCCATTAAATTTTGTCTATCTCATCTAGCTCACAAAAAGGTTGATTTAGCTTGTCCTAAAATCACCACATGAGGTGTTACCATATAATATAGATTGTTTCCAAATGAATTATTATGTTAAGTTTCTATAATGTGAAAAGACAATCTCTACCTTTGAACATTACATTATCTACAAAAAATGTAATTGCTTCTCATATGTACATTTCCTTGTTGGAGGTTTGTAATATATACTTTAAATATAGGGTGTCAATTTCATGAATAGTGGTTGGCCTAATTATTCCATGACTACTACATTACATTGTCAACTAATTGGATTACCTTGACTATTAGCACACAATTGTAATCTTGTGGTGGCCTTTACATTGATTTATATAAGCATTTCATTGGTAAGGGTTAGTGTTGTAAAACATATTATTAACTTGTTTGAATGCAAGTTGTTGTTTGTTGGCAACAAATACTATTAATGTTAACTATTACAAACTTGTGATGGATGAGTGGGAATTAGACAATTCCCTCAAATAACTTTATTCTGAGACCAAACAAATGGTATGCATTTTCATCTACTATAATTTAACATGAATTTGAGTTTTATTATTTTTTTATTGATGCTAATCTATTGTGACATACATTGTGTTAGGAGAAAGAAGTTTGTTGAAAGTCCTCATTGTGTGTAATTACTTAGTTTAGACATTCCCCTCACCCCATTGAAGATCAAAGGAGGAAGTTATATAGAGGATCAACAATTGGGGATGCTATTCCCACTACTATGAGACAGCCATGCCCTACCCATGAACAACCAGGGGTGCAATCCCATTACGATATGGAATCTTTAATGAATAAAGATGCAAATAAGGGGATAACACAGGTAATTTTATTGATGGTCTATATATTTTCAAAGCTTGCTTTAATTTTCTTGATGCATGTGTAAAATTATCAATATTTGTGAACTATGCATCCCTCTTTTGATTTGTTACATTGCCATTTTTTAATACTGCAAGAGGAGGGGGTGGATCAGACTAAAGGTGAAGAGGGTGTCCCTAATGTGCCTCATGACTATTTCTTAAGAGATGTATGGGAACCTTTTGCTTCCCTTAATGTTTCATTGGACCTCATGTTAAATAATGTTTCTTTCTTCCCTCTTACAACAATAAAAATTACAATACTTTTGACTAACACACCATGCATTTTTCTATGTTATTTTTGTTTTGTGTTTTAGTTGAGAAGGGTGGAGCGGAGCCACATGGACATGGCTGATAGTCACCTACATAATGACTCTATCCTTACAAATGTGCATATTTTTGTACTCTCTCTTTCATTTTTCATGCTCAATAATTACAAACCATGCATCCCTATTTTTATATGTTATATGTTTTTTAATACTGTAGGAGCAGGACGTGAAGTAAACCAAAGGTAAAGAAGGTGTCCCAAAATAATCCAATAACTATTTCTTAAGAGATGTATGAGAAAATTTAGTTGCCCTTAATGTTTGATTGCTCTTGATATTAAATAATGTTTCTATCTTCCCTCTTACAATAATCAATATTAGAATTCTCTTGACATGGCATGCATTTTTATACATCTTTTTTATTTTATGTTTTATTTGGAAGGGACAGAGTAGAGCCATGTGGATTTTGTTAATAGTCACCTGCATAATGACTATGTCCATAAAAATTTGCATATTTTTCTAGTCTCTCTTTCATTTGACATGCTCATATCCCCATCTTTATTATTCCATATATGTTTGGAGTTGGATTCACACATATCTATCAACCTATGTGATAGGAGAGGTGGAATCATATGACCTCAATGATAAAGATGATGAGGATGTTGATGATGATGATGATGATGATGATGATGATGATGATGATGATGATGATGATGGTGGTGGTGGTGGTGGTGGTGGTGGTGGTGGTGGTGGTGGTGGTGGTGGTGGTGGTGGTGGTGGTGGTGATTAGCTTCTGGACACTTCACAATCTAAAATAGAGAAGGAACTGAATGTTGTAAGAACATTTGATTTTATTTGATGGCATTATCTTATGTTTATTATTTTATGATTTTAATGTTATATTTTGTTTGATGACGTTATACTTTGTTTATTGATTTATGATTTTAACCTCACATCTCTTCCTTGTTAAATGATGGTATGTGGGTGACTACAAAATCAAGGATTGGGGTATTGTGAGGTAGAATGTGCACCTTTGCTTATTGAGGACATGTGACATATGTAGAGATAATGGTGGCCATCTATTTTGGTCATGAGACAAACTTAAAACTCACCATCATAAGATTCATGGTCAGCAACCCATTCCAAGAAGGCTCCCTGGGCATGTCAAAAGTGGGAAATGTACACCTAAGGGAAGATAAATCAATAAAATATAAATATAAAGGAGGCCAATAGATCAAATATTGAAAAATTAGAGCATCAAAAAGAGAGATAGGCTAGAAAGATTGTGTATGGCTAGGGAGGATGTGTTTGAGTTATGTTATCTTAGGGAGACATTCTTGAATTCTATAAAGATGAGATGGTTTCATATGATTTGAGTGAAAACTTGGCATGGAGAAGGGAAGCTTACATTTAGAAAAGAGAATATCATCAACAAATGGGGTGAGAAAGAGAATGGGTGGAGCAACAACAAGGTACATGCAACAATAGACCTCAATTTAAATGCATTATGTTCATTGGTTTTCATAATGTTAATGTTAATTTTAATTTAGCTTACTCAATATTAACATTGATATTTCTCAAATAATCACCATTTTGATTATAGGGGGATGACACTCAGTCCCATTCTAGTGATGAGGAACACATTCCTTTGAGATAAATGTATTTATATAATGGTATGTATGTTCATCAGGGGGCATAACAAATGAATGTGCACATGGTAGGTTAAATCAAAAATTGATATTGTACTTCTTATGATGACTATGTATTATATGTACTCTTATTTATTCCTCATACCTTTCTTTCAACTCTGTCATTACATATTTCAATAGTGATGTATATTTTTATTGCATATAGGCCTTTGATGGAGATGACTTGGCACAATCATAGGCAAGGATGGACCATGTTCAAGAGGTATGATAGTTACTTCTTATTTACTAAAACCAAAAATTTTATTCTTCATGTTGGTGTCTTATTCTTGCATTTTTTTAGGATTTATTAACTACACATTTTCAAATGCAAGTGTCTAGGGTGAAATGCATATGCATGCATTCATGTCATTGACCTCTTTCACTTTTTTGTCCATTTCCAGAGGCCTAAAGGCCATGGCATGAACATTGATATTACCTTGTGACTATTTCATTTGACACTATTATGTATATACTCACATTTTGGCATAATATGTATGACATGTTTGATGTGTGGTCAAACATATTATTTGGACAAGAGATTTGAATACAAGTGTTTCATTTTTGGTTTCTGTTGGCTACGTAGTTTTTTTTCTTATGTATGATTCAAGAAATGGTTTGGTGATTAATTTGAATTTATTGATGTATTGCATAATCATGCATGTTTCAATGACTTAATGTTTTTCCGATGTACTCATCATATATTTTTTACATGTATGGTATGTGATGTTTTTTATTGGTGATCTATCGTCTTTACATATATACCTTAATCTCCTTTCATTCTTTCACATATTGGTGACAAAGTTCACATGTTTGCATGTATCTATGTCTATATAAAAATAACTATGGTGGGGAGGATTACAATATAATATTTGTATACATGGCTTGTCTCTCTAACATTCCTATGTCTCACAGCATGTGTTTGTCTATTCAAGAAATTGAAATAACAACTTTTGATGACTATGGTCTATAGTTCAAGGTAGGGGAGGAGGGGTGAGAAGAAATGGGGCAACACTCCAATACATTAGAATGACCATGCCATAGGTAAAGATTTCATACTCTAATACAATTATTTCATTTTTTTAATTTAAGTTAGAAAACTCTTTGTGTGTAAAGAAGCTATTCATAATTATAAAAAATTGGATGTTCTTAGCTTTTGAATATTCTCATGGACCCTAATTTATGTCTACCTTTTTTTAGCTTTTCAATTCTAAAAATATTGAATGTTATCATTGACTTTCATGTGTATCATATTTTTTGTAGATGAAGTCCTAAATCTAGAAGAGAATATGGCTACCTAATTGCCCAAGGAAATGGAAGAACTTATCACAAGGATGAAATCCAAAAATGCTATGGGCACATAAGAACATCTTGGTTTGTAACCATCACTAACAGCTAAAAAAACAATCACTTAAGAGGGAAAACCAATTTTTGACTGAGGTTCTTGATGGTGCAAGGGCAAAGGTTATCTAGTTGGAAAATGTATTGGCTAATAAGACCAAAGAGGTTGATAAGTTATGATGTGCACTTCTCACACTGAGGGATGAGAAGATGGATGCTAAAATAAAGTTTATCAATCTACAAGCTACCAATACCCACACAAAAGAGCTTTTTGATACAAGGGTGGAGACTATGTAGGCCATGCAAATAAAGGAGGAAGGAATAGTTACCATATATGTGAAATAGCTATAGATTTTAAAGGTGGAGTTTGATATCTTATTTTCACAAGCCAATGGGATGTCTCCCAATAGAAATGGTATTCCATACATGAATAATGATAATTAGTTTTGTGAAATGACTCATGTGTCTAGTTTTACATGATGTATGCTTATGACTTTGGATGGAAATCAATTGAAACACATGCTTATTCACATTTGAATCTACAAAATCAATGTTTGTTTGCAACTAGTTGCTTACTTAATCTTGTGTATTTAAGTCCTTTACGAATGAGCATATGACTGTGTTTAGAAGTTGTTTAACCAAAAAAATACAAATTCACTACTTATGAAAATTTTCTATGTCATCTTATTGATAAGCATATGGGCTATGTCATCATGTTTTTAAAATTACCTCTAGTGTCTTCCTAACCTATTTTTTGAGCTTATTATAATCATGTGGATTATTTTTTATTTTTAAATATAAACTAAGAAAAAATGAGTGGTAATTACATAATTTATAGGCATTTTTGGAGCCATGACATTTTTCTTTTAATTGCAAACTTGATTGATCTTATAATAGATAGGTGGGATTATTTATGAATGTTCTTAAAATATGGTATGTATGCCCTGGATATATAAATATGGTCTTACCCTAGTGCAACTCCTACAACCTTTGAAAACCAAAATCTAATCCTATATTCACATGTTCTAACTTAATTCCCCTTGGATTGTGTAGATTATAAGGGTTTCTTATAAGACTGTGTCCCTATTGGACAACCAACAATAATGTTTCAACCAAAGAGAGATTATAAACCACTTCAAACATCCAAAATTAACTTATCAAAACGTTTTAGAAGTCAAGAAATCACTGATCAGTCCTTGTAGTTGTGAAACAATAATGCAAGTATAGAAATAGGGCTTGTATATTGTCAACTTCTATTCTAGAGTCTCTTTTTTTCAAGAATTATTATTAATATTTTCTCTCTTGGTTATTCACATAAATAAATTGCTAGTATAATAATCTTACCTCTCTACCAATGTATAACCATTCTAACATCTACCAAAATAGAGGTTATGGACTATGTAATAGAGTCGATCCTTTTGTGAACTATGAATAGAATCTCACTACCTCTCTTATATTCAAATAACAAATTTGCCCCTCTACATGAACCACACATTCATCTCTCAATCATCTTCTTATTAATCTCAATGGTCCATTTTACTCTCAGTATCACCTTATTACTTATATTATCATAACTCTTTGAAGGTTTGTACTTTATCAACCTATACAATGATGTTTGCAACACTAAACTCCAACTCTAATCTACAACCAAACATTCCAATATCTTTTTTTTATGACTGTAACCTATAGCCCTAAATTATTTATCTCCACCAATAATTCAACAACCTACAACTCCACATAAAGATGAACAAATACATGGCCTCAAGGACATTCAAGGGAAATATTCATGATTCAAAACTCAATACAGTTTAAGAACATCAACTTACATGGCTAATTCCTTCTTTATTCATTACATCAACTAACATCAACATCAACTAACATCAAATTATATGTAAATCATAAAACTTACATCATAGACACATTTACACATACAAATAGGTCACTTGTATAGATAATCAACCATGAAACTTGTGCCAAGGTGCCAAATGTCTTAACAATGGCTATTGACAGGTACTTTAGGTAGTTACATTTTTTTCAAAAATAGTTCAATTTTGGTTTTGTGATCAATTTTTCATGTGTACTCAAAATAATGAGGGATAAAGACCCAAAATAATATGAATGGTGACTTCAAGTTTTAACAATAGGTCTGCAACCCTATTTTCTATGCATAAAAATGAAGACTGACTACTTATGGTTTGCTTAAGGGGAAAATATTCAAAGTCTATTATTTTTTGAGATTTAGTTTGAATTTGGTGAGTCTTATTTTTTATGTTATTAAACATATGTGAGACCATTTCTATTTTTACTTTTTATGTTAATTAGTTTGAGGATGACAGAATCCTTTTAGAAAGAGCATACTTAGGCTGTGAGTATAGAAATTAAAGTAAAATAGGTTAAGTTAGATATCAAAGGAGTTGGGAAATATTTTGAAAGATGTCACAAAGTGTCTTTGGACATATCACCTTCAAATAGAGTTGGAAAATCCATTCAATGATCTAAAACTTGAGGAGAACACTTACAAACCTATAATTGGTCATTGTGAAAATAGAGGAGTCTAGGAAGTTATCGAAAGCAGTATATGAACATTCTAGTGAAGATCAAGTGTTTCAAAAAGATATTTGATATTATAACTAAGACTAGAAAGCCTTCATAGGCTAAATAAGCCAATGATATTTATAAAACCATGAATATAAACTCATAAGAAGTCACCTATAAATTTAGTAAATGGACACTGTGTGCACAGAAGAGGTAATAACATGGATAGTGTAGTGGAAATTGATATTAAGAAATAGAATCTAACATTTCAAAAAGTATAAGTATTTTATTCAAAGGATTTTCAATGTTTGACAGCATTTTAAAACATTTGTGTGAATTCAAAACCTTGAGATAGATCTTGGAAACCTTATTGACAGAGTTTGAATGTACAATGAGGCAAAGATCTTGATAGAAAAGTTGAATGGAGGCTCAAGTGTGGAAATGAAATGGATTGAAGAGGTTTCTTGTAACCATACAGACCTTATGAAACTTTAAAATAGAGTAATAGTAATTTTAATTCCCTCGTGTCCTAAAAACACAATCAAAGAACATTTTTAGATACTTTAAACCTAAAGATATATTGAAGAACCACAAACCTAATAGTGAACAATGAATTAGTGAACTTTTGAAAAGAAATGAAATCAAGAACAAGGCAAAGTGTGAGATAAGTATCTTATTGTCTACTTCAATAAAAATCAAGAATAACAACTAACATCAACATCAAGAACAATAATAAATATCTAATACAAAAATATGCACTTTCTTTAAAAATAAATTAAATGGTTTGTCAATATTGAAACATATTTTTAGAAAATTGCTCTATTGACTTTCAAAACCATCACTTTCATCTAATGTATTATATTCACCATCGATTTCATCCTCTACAAGATGAATGTATAAGAATAGTGATTCCATTCTTGAAATACTTTGGCCCAGTCAGATGAGAGGGAAATTTATGTTGTGGGAGATTATGTATCTCTTCCACAATGTTATATATGGCTATACCAGACCAAGACTAGAGACCTAAAAGAGGTTATTTTGAACACTATATAGTTATAAATGCACTATAAATGGTATTTTAGAACCAATGAATATATTACATACTTAATTTGTATGCACATAGACATCTGGATCAATAGACACCTTTGTTGGCAAGAACTTCTCCAAGAAAGGCCTCAAATATGCTGGAATGGCACTAAGAATACCCCATGCATTAGGAAAAATGGCATCATCATATGGCCATTCATATGACCATTGTATGTAAAAATCATGATTGGGCTTGTCTATGAATGTCATGTACTCATAGCTCACGATCAAAACGTGGTAAGAAGGATATGCCATGTTATAATGTAGAAGAACATTGACCCATTGTAATCCATTAGGATTCTTGAATTTTTTTGTGGTTCTAAGCCTCTTTAAATTAATGGACTCAGCCACCACACATGAGATTATGTGTAATGTTTGTCATTCTACATTGAACTACTCCAGTAGATTTGATTTCTTCCATATGAATTTATGGAATTCCTATCATGTTTCTGTAACACTCCCCATATTGTATTAATGCCACCTACCACATAATTACAAAAATTAATTAGTGATAATTTTCAAAAATAATTCACAAATTGTAGTTAATCATTTTGCTTAACTATTGAATAAAGAGAAGATAAACTATTGAATATGAATGAAAAGTAAACTCCTCAACAAGTACATCAAGTCCAAGATAGGACTGTATTGTAACATAAAATCATGCTATGAATATTGAAATATGTCTTGATATATTAGTTCTTCTTTCAATGTATATGATTGAACAATTTTATTATTACTTTAAACAAGCCCTTCAAGCCATGACTATATTCATGCTGGTGTGTAATCTATAGGTTAAGAAGGACTGCTAAGTATGATCAAGAAAGGATGATTTGATTGAACCATTATTTTAGAGGAAGGAAATAGTTTGTGGTATATAGCCTTATAGGTCTCTAAAGTGATTGGTGAATGTTTTAAATAAGGAAACCTAGAGAGAACAGTCTATTATTACACCCATTTTCATAATGTTAGTCATCTAAGGTATGCAAGCATTAGTTGTTCTAGTGAGGTAAGTATGATTTTAATGCAGATGAAATATGGTGATATTCAATAGTGTGTATATGGTTGATACCAAGCATGTGTTGCTCAGTTCCTTGCTAGAAGGATCAAATTGTGTTACGCAGACCTGACCTTATTCACAATAAAAGGAACTTTGAGCATGTTGTGTGAACCCTATTTGGAAGGGATTGAAAGGATTATTTTTTTGAAAGAGGAAAGAGATGTTGATGTTAAATATTATTTAAGGTGTTGAGATAATGAGAAATAGTTTATAAGATCCCATGAGAAGGATGTGTTTGAGGATAAATAAGTGACAAGCATATACAACTATGTATGCCCTATTTTGGGTTATACAAGCTAGCTAAGAAGTGTTTGAAGAATAAATAGATATATGAATAAGTGTTGAGGAGATGTAATCTTGTTGGGGAAGGATGAATAATGAATTAGAGAACCCTTTAGAGATCGTGAAATGCTTCTAAGTGTGAACTGTCAATCTAAACCTATACACAGTCAAAGAAAACATACATAGTTGATGATAATTTGAATATTTTAGCCATGAAAACATGGAATTTACATCTTTGAAGTGACGTGGAACTCAAGATAATGAATTTCAAGACCTCTAAACCCTGTGTAGGGCATGAAACCCATAGGATTACGGTTTTGAGTTTAAAATGAGTTTTAACCATCCAAACTCTATGAAATTTTGTAATATTGCTAGACTAAAGGTAATATAAATATTTAACTTATTTTCAAACCTGTATAGTCTCCATAAGTATATATTTTAAGTAATGTGTTGTGTTGAGGGCTTATAAGACCTAGTGGAGTAAGGATAATGAAGGAAAAGTAAATTTATCTAAAAGAGTAGGGTAATAAATAATTGATTAATATGGGGGAGCCAAAAGGGTATCCAAAAATGTCAATATTTTGAATTGGATGTATGTACATTACCCTAGCCTAGGAGCTTTGTCAATTTAGAGGGTTAGTTGAGGGGTGCCTTAAAGAAGGAAGTATATTATGTCTTAGGAGTTGTGTCAGGAAAGATAAGTATAAGTTTTATGGCCCAAAAGGGTCCTTGAAATGGCCATTAGTTCTTTGAAAAGGTCTGTCAAATACACCTAACAAGGAGAAATGTCTATAAAAATGCTACATGCCTTATGAAGACAAAGTAAGGATTGTGTGTAGAATTAAAAGGTAAGGGGTGATCCAAGACTTGAAAGGGGTATATACAAGTATATTATGATCGTTAAAGACCATCCATACTTTGAAAATGTTTCTTTGGAACCTAAGTCTAATTTTGGTCCTTGAGACCTAACAAGGTTGCCTAAGAATGAACTAGTGTGTGAGTTGTAACCAATGAAAGTTGAAGGAGGATTGAAAATGATCTCAAATAGTTTTTTTGAACTCATAGGGAAGTCTAATCCAATATAAGAAAGGTTTATAATAAAAAAAGGATTCAAGAAAGGAAAAGTATGCTCTACCTTCATTGAAACTCAACAATACGAGTTAACTCTATCTTTATACCATGGTTCACTTATGACAGTCAATTTGAAAGTGGAAGGTTGTTTCTCACAAAGTGGTGTATGGTTTATATGAAACGAGTGATGTATATACTAAGAGTGGTAATTGAAGGAGTAGATTAGATTTTTTATATATAAGGTAATGGCAAAGTGATAATAGACAACCATCTTGAACAAAGAAACCATGTCTGCACATACTATCACGCTATTGCTTGTTTCAATATAAAATAAATTCATGAGTGGGAGAAGTGATAAAGTCATTGAATTTTTTGTGTCTTATCAACATTTAGAAGATATTAATATCTCAAGAGTAACTTTGGGAAGTGCTCATAACCTCATAAATGCATATTGGACTCATGGAAATATTTGACACAGTCATACCCAATCTTATCCTATTTAAATAGTCTGCCTTTGATGGATTGTTTTGTATGATCGTTAACCCTATAAATTAAAATAAGTGTTAATGCAGATGTTCTTTCTTCAAGACAAATGGATTGTTATTTATATATGTATATTGTTTAGTGAGTCTTCAAGGAAATATTGTGTGCTTGGAATTTTTGTACATCTATAGGGTTGGTAGGATTGTGATTATAATCAAGAAAATAATCTTTATAAAAACTATTTTAAGTGAAAGAAACAAGTAAGATTCATTGTGAAGATCATTTTGATCCCTGAGTAATTGAGTAAGATGATTACGAATGCAAGAAACTTGTGAGAAAGGAAACTTGGGTGAATACAATCCATACTAAAATGGTGGCATGACAAACTATGGAGACTAGTAAAATACATATCCTTTTAACAATCAAAGGACCTTGAGCACAGCCCTAGATAAGGGAGAAATATTTTAACATGGATAATAGCATTGGAGGAAATAATGAGAACCATCATGATGAATCTTTGTTGTGATAAAATATAGAGGAATGTCTAGTAAATCCATAGAATAATAGAGGATATGATTTAAAGACAATTAGGTTAAAACACCTATAATAGGGTGTACTCTATCTTGAGGAAATAGTCCCATTATGAGGACAATAAAGCTTAAATTCTTGTCTTGGATAGGAGAACATTGAATGGATGGTTCTAGGAGATGATTCCAATCTAAAACAAGATTATGAACCCATTAGATGCATTATAATAGGTTTTAAAGGAATCAAATGATATCTATGGTAGTTATAGACCTGTAGGTCATAATGTTATGCATAGTCAATCGACAAAACAAGGTTTAAGGGATTATTAGAGGTGAATGAGTTGGATGTAGGGTGAATTACAGGATATATAAATGTGGATGAACCTTATGTTATAACCTAGGTATGGTTTAGAAGACATTTAAATGATATTTAAATGTGGAAAGCCTCTCATAATAGTGTGTACCCTATTTTACATAAATAGTGGAAAATAGAGCTTGGATAGTGGAAAAGGGTGCAGAAGTGTGTTGGATTCCTTAAAGGATGTATGGATAGGTATGTTTGGATCATTTAATACCAATTAAGTATTTATATTGAACTCATAAAACCTAAATCAATGTTTAGTGCTTGGATTCCAAAGGGTAGTGTATAGTAACAAGCAAGTGTAAGCATAAGAAAGAGGTTCTCAAAGAAATGATTTGTAAAGATAGAGAATGAGTTATCAACCACCACAAATAGGTTAATGGTATCAATAAACAATTTGAGGATAAAAAGGCATAGATACATATGCAAAGAGAATATTTAGATTTCATTGAAAAGAGAAAGATTTGAAATAGAGATAGAATCATGAAGATCAAATGATCAAGTACATTGTGACCAATTGGGTTTGAAATCAGACAATGATGCTATTGGAGACTTCTCCCCATTCCTCTACATCAGCTAGCATATGAACTTAGTTTTCCAAAGTGATTTTTGGAGTGTCCCATGTAAAGAGGTTTATCCAAAAAAAGCTACAAGCCTTGTGTAATCTTTATGAACTTGGGGTATAAAATAGAATGATGAGTTAGGATGAAACACCTAAAAGGATTCAAGATAGGTTAAATAGATTAATATGAGATCATTCATGATAATAGGACACATCCCTAAGAGTTACCTCAAATATTTATGTTTGAAACCTATGACATACACATAATGGATAGCTAGTAGAGAGAATTAAATCATAAGGAGAGATGAGTGTTAAGCAGTGAGTTAGAAGTGGATGCTAGCAACATGATATATGCCTACTGAGTTGAAGAAGTGTATCTAAAATGTATAATGGATAGGTATAAATAATAAGGCCACTAGCCCAAGAACCAAGGAAATATTATGAGAAGATGTAACTTTCAAGGATAAACATATTACAAAATTGTGTGCTTTACGTGGAAGCACAAGTGACAATGAAACTGTTGTCTTGTATTTTGTGATATTGAGTGGATATCATAGTCTAACAATCCATACTAAATTTTTCATGGTGAATGATTGGTTTTATAAACTTTCCAAATCCCTTCAAAATGACCAACACAATGCCAAATGTATATCAAGAAAAGTTTTCAATGAAGAGTAGTGTGTGTTACAAGAAAATATGATTCTCCTCTTCATAATCAATAGTGGTTTATTTATTTTTTTATATTTTTCACTTTTTTCTTAGATATTTGTAGAATACAATTCAAAAAAATTAATATCTATATCCAATAAATTTTCCCACCTTACCTAGGCCATATCCAAATATTGTTACATATCTAAGGTGCATTTGCGTTATATCAAACATGGTAAAATGTGATGAAAGAGAAAGAAAGTATCTATTAGCATAATTTACATGCCCTAAAGGACATTCCTTAACTCAATCATTGACTCTACTATATGGGAAAGAGATTAAATTGGTGATCCTGAAATACATTTTTGTTTGATTATTATAGGTGATTTATGATTTTCAGATACTAGTATGAGACACATATTTTGTTCCATTTGTATGGACATTCTCATAATGGTAATGGTTATATCACCACAAGAGTGGTTGGTGATGATGTAAAAATTATTTTTGATAATGGTGACAATTATGTTACCATCAAAAAAGTAGTTATCAAAAGGTAGTTGATGTAAAAAGTAGTTGTAAAAAGAGGACTAAAGAGACTCTTCTAAGCATGAACAAGGTACTAAATCTACTAACCAATCAAATAAACCTCATAACTATTGCATTATTTGTTTATATAATTTCAGTAACATTATTTGTTTATACAATATTTATAAATTTGATATATATTTAAAACAATGGCTAGCTTTACCACATTCCTCAGCGTAGGGTTTAAATATCATTCAGATAATCCTTTAATATATGGTACATTTATGCAATATGTTACAATATGTGGGTAGTCTAAGAGAACTATTCACCTTTAAAAAAATTATTTATTTTTTGTTACATGAATTTATTATTGTTGTGATGTCACTAAAACCTACAAAGGGCTAAAATTAGGATGCATTATCTCTATTATGTCCACCCCTATCTCACTTCCCCACCCTGTTAAGCTCATCATCCCAGACATGTCATTTTAGATTGTTACAAGGTGGGGTTAGAAAAAGTGCAATCTCCTACGACATGCTCTGATATCTGCATCTATTCATATTTTCTATGAAGTCTCTCTACCTACGAGTGAAAGTTCCATGCCCATCCTACACTTTTCAGAATGGATGAGGCATTGGGTGTTGTGCATTTGATATCACCCTACCCTACACCTTATTTTAAACCTAGTCCATACAATTTTTTAATAATGCCATAGTTTCTATGCTTCTATCCATTGCATAACATCTATCAAATATCTATCATGATCTACATATTAGGGCCTCAACATCAACTATGGTAGTATAAGGGATCTATTCATAAAGTGAAAAGCATCTAGTTAGAAAGACCAAAAGATATGAAAAACATATGACTATAATTAATTACTAGACTTACAATATCATCCCCCCTCAACTGGTCTTCAGTGTCATCTTCCAGGTTTGCTACAATACCTTCTAATTCATGTCTTGATCTTTACATATCCAATCGATATATTGTGCATTTTGGTGTGCAAATATCTAACATCCATGATTTCTCCCTCATTTTTAATTTGAAATCTATTTTTGTTGACCTGGGTAATGAAAACATATTACAAAAACTATAATCACCTCATAGTTTTCAATGCATACAGTATGCGAGGGAAACAAAACTTACATGGTACTCAACATTGATATTATTGATGCTCTCATTAACACCATGCATTATGGATTCATCCTCTATAATTTCTTGAGTTGTCATCTTTCTCATCAAGTCCACCTTGAGCACATACTTGCAAGTATATCCTTGGATTGAAAATGAGCAATTACACATTGACATAGAAGGTGTTACATTGATGATGTGATAATGTAATGTCTCATATTTCATATTTTACACTCATTCCATATGAGGTTCATTATTATTGAAGGTAACATGAGAATTTTTTATGATCAAAGCCCTTACCCATGAAATATTTTCATGTCTTTCTATTTGAAGTTCATGTGGAATTTGATATCCTTGCATAGTTGTAGCCACCAATAATGTATGTAAATCAATGTTGTTAGCTGGTGAACTAACCAATCCACCATAAATTGTGTAAAAATCCTTATTGTAATTAAGAAATGAAATTTAAAATGGGAATGGTAAGATTATATAGATGCATTGGTGTCTTCCCCAACATGCAGAAGTGTCTGATAACATCATGACCACATTCTGAACCTGTTGCCCAATATTATTCCCAGTATTTCACAAAGGTGGGATGAGAGGAAAAATAAATTTCTATAAAAATTTTGGAATCCCTTGTAGCCATGTCCTCACTGGCACAACTATGCATTATGAATCCCAAGTATTGAAACATTGCACATCTAAAATCGTCATCTTTCACCTTTGTTATCCAATTCTTTAGCACACGTGATGAACATGCCAAATAGATAAGTAGACCTCATAGTCAAATGTCTCTCTAAATAAAACAATAGTTTTGCATAAGTAAATGGAATAAGGTGGGGATGGTGTCTATGAACATACAAATATGAAGTCCATGATGCATGTAAGAATAATGATGATGCACCTAATAGCTTTTATCTCTTCATTGGTATCACCGACCATGAAGGCATTGATTATCCATTCAATGTCTTTCAAATACACTCTTTCAAGAATGATTTGTATCCATTTTCTTATGCCAATAGTACATGATTGAGACATAATAACCCATGCAATGGGAACACCTTTGTGTTGGGAATCAAATGCCAACAATGTGTAAAATTGGAACTGTACAAGAAAAAATAAAAACATTAGAATAACTACATTTATTACAAACATTAGAACAACTTATATTATCAATTAATATTACAAACATTGCCACAATAATTTCATTTCATTCATCCTAAATGTTGCATCCATCACTAATAAGCTATGCTTCCCAAATCTCAATAACCATTCTAGTTGTTGTGGGAGTTGGATGCCCAAGATGAAGGGGATTTCCCCATCCCTAACAAGATCTCCCCCATTGTATCCTTGATAAAAAAACCACTTGTAGATATTTTTCAATGCCCACTCTCAAAAAATTATTTCATCATTATTATTGTACACATATTTTTCCTCCTTAATCAATCACTCTCTATTATATATGTCATCCTTGCTCAAGAAATCATCATGCTCTATTTCACCACTAAACATTACAAGTTTGTTATGCACCATATCCTAGTGTCTAAGGTGGATACCATCAATAGAAATTCCTAAAAATATAAGCTTATGCACCCATTCATTAAGTTGAGGGCTGATGTGGGGAGAAAATAACATTTTTTCCCTTGATTTGATCATATTGTTGGTTGTGCCAATAGTTGTGCTCATTGTCCATGTCTTTTACTTGATTGTATGTGAGCAACACACAATCAGGGCTATCGACCATGTGTCATGTGATGAAATGACAATGAAAACCACATCTTATATGCCTTCGACCTAGTTAAATACCCTTTCCCAACTTGGGCATTAAAGACTTGTCTTTTGGCATGGCATCGATTTCCCAAAAGTCATTGGGGCCATATGAGCACCAGTACCTTCATGATTATAGTGAACAAATAAATAGTCATGAAGATGAAAAAAAAGTACATGAATGAAACATAATAGCATCTAGATAGACACTAGCTTACAATCTATAGTGTGAGGTGACTCACATGAAATATTCAGAGGTTATGCTGATCTTGATATCCTTTTCAATAAAATCTAAATTTCTCTTACAATGTCAAACATGAAAATTTATAGGGAACAATTCCCTTATTAGTTTTCCTTTGATAATGTTGTCAACCATATCCTGCTCAACCCAGGGAACCCACAAGTCTTCCTTATTGATGTCACAAAAATTGGCCTGCTTGATAGAACTACAATCCAATAGACCCTCATCTAGCTTTTGCAGTTCAAGGCACATTATTTCTTCCCACTTTTTTGCCATTTATTGTAGCCTACAATGAGAACATATCATTGAATAAATTAGATATGGACTTTTTGTATTGAGTGAACACAAGTTTCCATGTATTGTAAAGAATTCTTTTTTATTGAAATCAATATAAAACCCTTCATAAAACATATCAAAATAAATGCATCAAAACATAGAAATTGAAAAAATAGTGCATGCACAAGGTAGTTGTGTTTATATATGATCTTAAGTGGCACACACTAACTACATGCATGTGGGTTGGGCACAGGAGTGTGATTTTTCTATGAATCCCATAGCTTCAAGAAAGCGTTAAAAAAAGAGAAATTGCTAGAAATCCCATAAAATGAAGACATTATTTTAAAAATAAGGGAATTTGTTATGAAGCCCATAGAGTTAGGAGAGGGTAAAAAAAGTGAAATTGCTAAGAATCCCACATAAAATTCTTGGTGTCCCTCAACTAATCATTTGATGTATTGACTTAGAGGCATGGACATACTAGTATTTATGGATAGCACTTGAAAGGAAATGCTAGTAGGTGACATAAGAAAAATTTATACAACATGTGTGCATTAAAAATTATATGAGCTCATATGGGATGTAATTTATCCCATTCAATTGTAATGGTAGGTTACTTTATCACCCACAGTAAGGTCAGGACATAAACCACATTGAGTTATCAAAGCTTTAGTGTAGCAAAATAGGCCACCAATTTTATTTAAATGATTTGCTCATAGGCCACCGCTACCATAATTCCTAGTACCAGACCAAAAATTTTGGCCACTAAATTTAGGGAGGCCCATGAGAAGATAGAATACAATTATGAAACAAAATGAAAGTTTTTTCTTCATTACATATACAAAATTATACAAAAATTTGTCATGGTCAAAAAGCTTATTCTTCATTACATGTACAAAATCATAACATTGTCCAATGTTAATTGTTTATAGGTAATCCGAGTAGTACCCATCATGATCACATGAATTTTTATCATCTTCATATTCTTTTGATGGTGTTGGAAAATGAATTCTTCACCATATTGCATCTTGGTGTGTAAGGTCATCCAACACGTGTTCAGGATCTAATTCATGATTTGAATCTAGAGAATTCAATAATTGTACACAATTATCATGAAGACCATCTCACGTTGAAAGTTGATATCTAATCACAAGGTGATATGTATGAAATAATCTCTCTAACAAGAATTTTTCATAATTAATTCCATCAAAGTACATGTCAAACCAACTTTTCATCTGGGATTCAATGATATTTCATGTTGCAGAATAATTAATTCTGATAAGAGATTAGACTTAAAAATTATATCTATCATTATCATTTTTTGACATGGCCAATTGTCTTTTAATAGCTCCAAAGTAAAAACATTATTAAGATTCCACCAAATCTTGGCAACGTGATTTACATGAGTAGACCAAGAATGTGGTGGTCGACTGAAAATTTCATTCAATTCGACTACAACTTGATCCAAGTCTCTTCTTGTTCCATCTCTGATTTCAATTAGGTAATTCCATAAGTGATTGGAATGCCAAATTGAGAGGGGCTCTGAAAACCCTAACATACTACAAACAAACATACAAACCACCAATATCTCAAATATCATATTAACATTCAACACTAGTACTTTACGAGTATTTTATGGGCCTCTATACTATGATGGAGCCATAACATGCATGTGAGTGTAATCTCAACAATGAGATAAAGGGATTCACCTCATATCCTAGATAATTCAATGCAACTACATGCTCTTAATATAACCTTAATTTGATATAAGCACTTAGTACGAGATATATAAGGGAAAAATTAAATCAATGTATAACTCCTTTGATTAAATGTCAATACCTCTTGATCATACATGATAAAATAAGCATAAGAGATCGAGCATATAATAGGATTCAATGAGAATATAAATGATGAAATGACCAACCGTTGTGTGTGTGTGTGACACTAAAGTTTAGAAGATAAGCAATTTTTTTTGGCGTCTGAAAACTAGTGTGAGATATATCATCGTTCAAGTGTACTAAGTGTAGAATAACCCTTACATAATTTCTTTTCTCCAATATGGCTTCGTGAGCTTGTAACTAGTGTCAATATTTTGAGAGGTAGACATGATGTTGGCTTCATGAGTTAATATTGAATCTCTATTTTATACTAGCATTTAGGAGTCATGACATGAAATAGTTCTTAACAAAGGCTACATGTATCAAGTCTAAAAATACCAGGGTAATAGAAAAAGATGTCACACAAAAGAAAAGGAATGATTTAAGGAAACCTAAACATGTTCAGCCAACAAGAAATGTGAGAGGACTTCCAATCGACAAAACACTTTGGTATCTTCTACCTATGTTGGGTCCACTATTTAAACATTATAAGTACCAAATTATATCTGCAAACACACATTTCAGGGCCATATATAGGAACCATCATCATTGGCTTCAAATCTATCCTTGATGATGGGTTCTGCACAGAAACCCAAAATATTAGAGTTATCCATGTAATTCATTCCTAGAAACTTTTATGCTATTACACACTACAAACTTAAACTTGAAATAATAATATATCTACCAATTTATAATTGAATAGAGTATAGAGATTGACCAAAAAATAAATTAAAGTACATTTTTGTCAAATGTCTTAGTTGTGATTGCCATGATTGAGATTTTTGCCAAATTTCAGGGAACAAAAGGAATGTGCATTATTGGAATGATGTACTCAAAGAATAGAATGATTGCAAAATATGCAATGCAAAGCTATAGCAAGGATGTATTTAACATGGGAAACATGAAATACTTGCATATTGGGATTCTCTTGTTCTGGTTTATCTTGTTCACCATGAATGGGGCTCACTTACTTGTGTTTGTCGTTGCTAATGGCAGTGCAAGTGAGACCATTATTATTATTGTTCATACATTTAGTTTATTAATGATGTTAATATTATAGAATTGATGAATTATTTTGTTACAATTAAGGTTCCTTCACTCGATGTGAAGCATGGAGAGGAATTAAAACAAGTTAGAAGAATGGAGCGACGCCCCAGACATTTGAGATACATGTTAAAAACATTTGCAAAGTGTGTGATGCACAAAATGTTACTCTCAATATTCGCTTAATGGGTGAATCAGGAGTCCCTGAAATAATAAACTTGAAATAATAATATATCTGGTAGGGTATATTTGAACACAATATAGAGATCGACCAAAAAATAACTTAAAGCATATTTTTGTCAAATGCCTTAGTTGTGATTCCCATGATTGAGATTTCTGTGAAATTCCAGGCTACAAAAGGAATGTGCATTATTCGAATGATGTCCTCAAAGAATAGAATGATTTCAAAATATACAATGCAAAGCTATATCAAGGATGTTCTCAAACTCTTAACTAATGCATTCCCAGAACAACACCCAACCATGTAAGCTTCTTTTGTGTTCCACATACACGCAACAAGGCAGGTCTACTAGATAATGATTGGACCATGTAAGCTCTTATATGCAGGGTCATATGCACTATGAATTTAGAGGAATAACATGGTGTATAGGAGCCTCTCTAGTATTTTCCACAAGGTAGAACAAGGTGTATAGGAGCCTCTCTAGTATTAACCACAAATTGGGGCATATTTGTGATCACAGAAGGGCAAGTGGACATTGAATATGCTGAATGCAGAAAGAAATCCCATAAACTTTTATAAATGTAAAAAAATCGAATCCATAACTTATTAACACAAACAAAATCCCTAATTTACGAAGCAAAAATTGCTTGTTGTCTGCCAAAGATACCTGATACGCTAGTTAAGCACTGCTGGACAGAAATGGGCGGAAGGGTTCAACGAAGACAAGATATGGGAAGCAAATGGAATTGCAACTGCAACGGACATCCAACTCACGGGTAGTCAACTGCGTTGACTACATATAGTATTGGACACAACTTACTATATCCTCGTAATCATGAGACTCTCCGTCATGTCTGTAAGTACATTCGGCATGTCAAATATTATATCCTCGTCAAAGTATGAGGATGCTGTTTGGGGACTAATACTCACCTCCTGCACACTTTCTACGTTCAAATTGACGTCGACAGAGTTCTGCTGCTGGGGGCGCCAATGATGCAGCAGGGTCTTCTTCTTGGGAAGTGTGGACCTGGCCGCATCCTTCTCCTGCGGGAAACGTTATGGTTTAGAGCGCAGCGCTTCTTGAATCTGCTTGGCAGTGGAAGAGAGCCGCAGTAGTGGTAATGAAGAAGCGGATTCCGGAAAATTCAAGTAAGCATAGGGTCTCCTGAGGTTGAAACCCGTCGTGTCATAAACGTGAGCGACCATTTAAGGGGTAGGTAATGTGCCCAGTCATATGGGATACCTTTTTCCAGGCTCTCGAATCTCAGATACCCATTCAGCTGCTCAGCGTAACTAAAAGTTGCTTTCGGCGTGGACTGCCATGTTGGACGTTGACCTTCAGTCAGTCCTCATCCACCTCTCCATTAATCATTCAACACTCCCTCACCCCATACAGACCCCATCCACCTCTCCATTAAACCTTCAACGCTCCTCTACCCATCCGTTACCGTTTTCCTAATCGTTATTTTTATCTTAGCCGTGATCATCCCGGACCCACTGACGCAGTCTCGAAGAATGTTAATAATCAAGCAAAATCGAATTTCAGCGTTCATTATTTTCAAAACTAGAGCCACTTTGCGAGCTCTGCAGAAGCTCCCCTTCCCGACTTCCCCTTCCCCTTTGTGAGCTTCGTTGCCCTCGTCCTCTTCATCACCACGACTGGGTAGATAGTTGTAGACGTTTCTGTTCTTTGGTTGAAGCCCACCTATTAAGACATTCCATATCTGATGGAGAATATGGCGATTTTGACCAAGGACGAGTAGATGGCATTGCAAATAGTAGAAGTAGCCCACAACAGGAAAGTTATTGTGCCTTTTGTTGGTAGGGTTTTAAGGTTGTGCTCTTTTGAGATGTGTGATATTGATAAGAAGGGTATATCACTTTAATTTACGTAATACATTTGGGTTTTGTTTTATATTTATTATATTGTTGATGGCTTGAAGGAATTAATGATTAATTACGGCATAATTATTTATTCAATGTACAATCATTGTTTGCATTATTATCTGATGGAGAATATGGTGATTTCATCCAAGAATGGGCAGATGGGATTACGAATGGTAGAATAAATAGTGCACAACACATAAGCTATTGTGCCCTTTATTGGTAGAGTTTTAAGGTTATGCCCTTTTGAGATGTACGATATTGATGAGAAGAGCATATCAGTTTAATTTGTGTAATACATTAAGGGTTTATTTTATGTTGACTCTATTATTGACAGTTTGAAGGAATTAATGATTAATCAGGTCATAATTATTTATTCAACGCATAATCATTGTCTGTATTGTTGAATATCTACCCCTTGAGAATAATATTGGTTTAGGATGGTTTCACTGTATTCTTAATTGTTTGAAGGAATTAATGATTACTTAGGGCATAATCATTATCTGTATTGTTGAGTGTTGACTACATGGCATAATATTGGCTGACTGTATTATTGCTTGCATTGAAACAATGAATGATTTCTAAGGGCATAATCATTTATTCCATTAAAAATCATCTGCATGGATTAATATTCATCCCTTGAGCATAATGTCTTTTAGGTTTATTTTAGGTTTGTTAAGGCATAATCATTAATTCAATGTACAATTTATTTAAATTGTTTGTGTAATTAGGATATGATACATAACATTCATTGAATGCATAATTCATTCAATATCGGTTACAACTTTAAACATAACTCATACTCCTATACTCTACCTCCTTCAACAAGGCACTAAGTACATAGGGAATTATAATAGGGCATGATACAAGTATAGTCAACTATAAAATCAACAAGGCATTAGTAAGTATTATAGCAAGGCATTAGTACATAGAGAATTATAATTATTGAGTCAAGTTAAAATCAATGGAGTGTTTGAATAAAAGTTGAAATTAAGTATAACTAATAGGGTTTATATTCTGAGTGTACATAGACATGGTTACTAAGTAAAGCAGGGGTCAAAATATCAAACATTCAAATACAAATATGAAAAGAATTATACATATGTAAACTAATACCTATATAAACAGATCAATAATGTTATACAAAGATCAAGTATACATAGTTAGGATGAATGTAATGGTATATTTAAACTAGAATAATAATAAAAATATACATGGTAAGGGAAAACTTACAACATTTCCATTCTTTGTAATGGTATACACAGATTAACTATTGACATTCTTTCCAAAAAGGAATATATATATATATATATATATATATATATATATATATATATATATATATATATCCTTTATTACAATATGTATAATGCCCTGATTCTTCACCATTCATTTTTTTTGTATAATACTCTTTACATTGTGTATGTCATTCTTGGATACACTATCTATTATTCTTCGCCATTCATTTTTTTTTATAATACTCTTTACATTATGTATATCATTCTTGGATATACTATCTATAAAAGAATTTGAACTCTATAAGGTTGTATTCTAGATTTGTTTTATAAAGGAATTTGAATGATTGGAGTTTTAGCTCTTGTTGTATTTACATAATTGTTCATCTTCATACATAAATGAAAAGAACCAATCAACCAAATCCATTATTCTAAATAATGATTTATTATTGTTCATTATCAATACTAATAATTATCTTCAACATTTAGGATACCCTTAACATAAACACTAAAACAATCATTCCTGCTACATAAAGAAAAGGAACTAATGAACCATCAATCTGTATAATGGTATATTTTTTTTCATTATCAATATTAAATATCACAAATCGTGAAAGGGCCTTAACTAGCTAGTGCATTTGCATTTCAATGTGTTCACATTTCACAGTTGGGCTAATGTCTATTAATAAAATGATAAGGAAAACAACTTGATTATTGGTTCCATTCCATTATGCAATAATATGGACAATAGTAGACCATTATATAGACTAATGGTTCACATCAAACATCTATATATAAGATATATATGTTCTTTTTAATCCTATACAAAAAAAATATGTTTAGGAATATGGTTCGTGATTATGGAATCAAGTAATGAGAAACTAGCTCCTGCATAAGTAAAAAATGAATATTATAATGGTAAATTAGAATTGTTATACTCTTTGAAAAAGGGAAAGGTGTGAAAGTAACAAGTTAATGTTCAATGGATATTAGCATCTAGCATTTGGAATAACTACAATCATTTTCCTTAACTGTTATTATTTGTCTTATCTATCATTGTTTATTTTAACATGTTTTTAACAGATGTTAGCCCAACCATGAACATTGGACTTGGCCAATTTGGTGGGCTTTATGGACACATCACTTAGAAAAGTGAATTCTCCTTCTAGTTAAGTCACTCCCATCATCGAAGTCCTAATGGGTCAATAGAATGCATGGAGGGGGAGGGTAGATGGAGCATCCAATAGGTACATATTTATGTCAACTTTTAATGTCACCTTCATGAGCATGTTGGATGCTCTAAGGGTAGAAGAAATATCTAGCATACATGCATATGTCATTTGTTAGTGTGGCCTCCATGTGTTTGATGGATATTGTAAGGGTAGATGGACTATCCAGCATAAACATGGAGGTTAATGGTCAATATGACCTCCATATGTCTCCTAGATACTTTGAGGGTCCTTATCCTCCATCCATTTTGTTATCTCTCTGATGATGGGACCCACATCTTACATCTTTAATTATGAGATTAACAAGCAATTATACTTAGTTTAATAATCACGGTTAATGCAACAACCTATACTTAAAACAAAAAATAATTGCTAAGGCAAATGATAATGGTTAAGTCCAATACACTTAGGGCAAAGTGATAGAGAATTGAATGTTATGATCGTGATGTGCATATTTCAATAATGCCTTGACGTTTTGATATACTTGTTCGTTACATTTGGTATTATATCCTCCACCTAGGTCTAAGTCATGAAGTTTATGGCCATGTTAGTATTAAAATGTTTGTTTAGGGCTCATACATGTGGGGGATCCTGGTGTATGACTACAGATCCAATCTAGAGCCTGGCATTCATAAGCATGGTGGGATGTTATGATATTGATGTGTGTATTTCACTAACACCTCAAGGTTTTGGTGTAGTATTTTGTTACATTTGGGAGCATGATAAGTTATTTTACATTAATTTTATTCTTGGTTCACATGGATATGATATATATAATACATGAACATCAAGTCCCTTAACCTATGAATTATTTATTATTCCCAACAAAAAATAAGCTGACTTTACAGGCCAACAACCCTACCCATTTGAATCTTGAGACTTTGTTTGTGTAGTATGACCTACACCACCACAAAATTAATGAAAGGGTATTGTTTGCTTGTGGGCAAGCAAATCCTTGAGATATCTCTTACACTCAATGATTACCTACAATGAATATGAATATATGCATTGTTAAATCTTAAACTTTGTTTAGCATAATATTAGTTTAACATCTAAGAAGAGCACAACCATATGCGATATTTTATTTTTTCTTGGATACAATAGTTAAATATTATCATGACCACTAATACCTAATATTATACTTTCCATTATTATTTGAACATTATTTCAATGTACTAATAACTTTGGACAACTGCAACATATTTGTTTTACAATATGTTATTTTATGCTTCTTTTATTAGAGTTATTTTTAAATATATTAGATAGGTACTACTGATGTCATTTTGTATTAATATAGGTGTTACTTTGGTATGAGCTAGGTTTGAAAGTGGAACACTTCAATCAGCTTCAAACATAAGGTATACAAGTATATGCTTATAGTATAATTTGAAGGAGATCCATATCTGAGACACCTCTACCTCTACTTAATTCTTATGTTTAGACTGCATCTTATATTTATTTTGATGTTTTGTGAAATCTTTTTGTCTATTTGTATAATCAATTATGGTCTTAATTATTAATTTATTGGTTTTAAAGTTATTGTGTTCATATTGAACAGCTTAAATTTTTATGCAAATTTGATCATATTTGTGTAAATCTTTCAGTTTTTGAATATGAACTTTGGAACAAATGATAATCTATTATCTCTTTCAAAACATTATTTGGATCTCATTCATAAACTACTTTAGGCATATGCTTTTATATTTTGGATTCAAAACTAAATTCACTATTCTAGTCTCCAACCAATGGTTGGGGTTAGTAGGGACACACTATATGGATGGGTTCCTTCTAAATTCCAAGAATGTTAATAGACTCTTTGAGTAATAGGTATGATATTTGTGTAGAAAAATCCTTTGCTCACTAGATAATATAGAGATTGATTTCACTCACTAATACATGATTGTTTCTTTTCTTAAGGTTTTGTTTCAAACTTAATATACTTGAATTCTATGAAACACTTCTGGACAGGTACTGTTGATGTTTTTTTATATGATTTCAGGTGTTGGTTTGATATAACCTAAGTTATAAAGTGGAAAACTTCATTCTAATTTAAACGCAACGTATACATTTACATGTTTATAGTATAATATGAATAAGATACAAATCTGATACACCACTATATTTAATTGATTATTATGTTTAGACCCCATCTTGCTCACATTTTTCTATGTTGAGTGGTATGTATTATCTACAAGTGACATCTATGTATGGCTCACAATGAAAATGTAAAGGGGATTCATGAACTGTAATCTTTATATTAGTTTTTACATTCATATTTAAAGGACGAGTATACAAGTCATCAATAAAATGCATTTTTAAAAGTTGAATAACAATAATAAAGTAATCATGATAGATACCCCTCTTCTTCCTCCATAAGACATCATCCATATTTCATCATTTTAGCATTTCCTCTTGGTAGATAGTCACAATATAACTTTATACAACAACACCATCAAAGTTGCAAGGATGCCTATCTACTTCCTTGGAGGTGACAGAAAACTCACATCCTTTGTATTCTTTATAATGGTATACAAAGAGTCTATATATATTCAATGAAACCTTAAACCCTATATTACAATATATATAATGTCCTACATCTTACTTGTCTGTATAATACACTTTACATTCTATGTAATGGTCTACTATTATACAACTGTATACATAAAGTAAAGGAAATAATGGACCATCAGTCTATATAATAGTCTAATGGTGTCCATCTTTTTAAATCTATATAATGCCCTACATATTCCCTATCTATATAACACCATTTACATTTTATGTAATGGTCTACTATTTTTTCATCTTATTATAGTTTAATTTGAATGTGTAAACTACTTGACTAATTTGACTACTTTTATTGCCCTACATATGGTATCACTCATAAACTACTTTAGGCATAAGTTTTTCTATTTTGGGTTCGAAACTAAATTCACTATTCCACTCACCAACCAATGGTTATGATGTATAGGGAGCCACTATATAGATGGGCTCATTTTAAATTCCAAGAATGTTAATAAACTCTTTGAGGAATAGGTATGTTATCGATGCATAAAAATTCTTTACTCAGATAATATAGAGGTTGATTTGGTATATATTTGATTTCACTTACTAATGCATGATGATTTATTTAAATATTTTTAACACACTCATATTGTATTATGGATTAAGAGTGGATTACCTAGTATCATCATAATGGTAGTGTTGAAGTCATGGTAAGCTTTTCCTATTATAGTATAAGCTAGATTTTCTTAAAGCATTTAGAGATCACCCTTTTTCCATTTTCTTGAGCTTTTGTCATACTTCACAATCAATTTTTATACTTTTATGAAACAAGATTGTGGTATTTTTTTATGTCATTTTTATTTCATAGGAACATGTTACCATCTTCGAGCAAGAAACATACTCACATGTTTCATGTGACCATGACAATGATGTGGAATTTTAGCTACCACATGAAAGAAAGAGGAGAATAAATGTTCAAATAAGTGGTTTGTGTTTGATGGCTTATTTATTTTATGGATATTCGCTATATTTGTTTCATACATGTTGTCAAATGTTATGTCAGATGCTATGACATACTATTCTTGGATACAAAATAAGATATAGATAATAGAGTGTAAATATTTTTTTAGATGATATTATGAATGGATTTATATAGCATAATGAGCCTTTTTCTATTAGGGAACTGTAAGTACTTATTTATCTTGAATATATAAAATTTATTGTATTTACATATTAAGGGGATTCTAATGCATGTCTTTTGTGTTATTATCCTTCATTTTACTATCTTAATTCTATATTCAAGTTTAGTAAAAATTTGACTACCCTAAAAATAATTTCCATTTAGATGTTGACTCTACCCACACTATGTTAGCCAAAAATTATATAAATAAAAGTATAAACACACAAATTTTCCCATGTCCATGCATGTATTCCCACATTTTTGTATATATATATATATATATATATATATATATATAGCATGAAATTTTATAATATGCATACAATATGTGTTCATTAACAGGGATACCATTTCCAAAAAATAAAAAAATCCTATTTCAATTATAGATATTTGAAAATTAAATTAAACAAATGTGCATATCACACTCACTTTTCCTTGATAAAATTTTGAAGACTAAAATAAACCACTTAGAAAAAAAACCTTGTGTAATTATCAAAAAATTGAAAACTAAAATAAACCATTAAAAAGGACAATATAAATTATTTTGCAATTTCAACATTGTGTTGGAAGGACTAGATCTGATTTTTTCCCCTGTTGATCTTTACTATATCTTAAACCTCACTTCATTAGTTGTGTAAGGGTGATATATATATTTATACTAATATTTTGAGATGATTGAGTTCATTTATATTTTAATTTAGATCTAGGGTAAACATGTAAATGTTGTGATAAACCTTGATATGATTTTAACTTGCATATAAGGGACACAAAATTAATTATGTCTTGGATTGTGGATTGATATGTGAGTTATACATATTGAGGTTTCTAAATTAGTTGAAACATGATTTCAAATGTTATGTGTTATGAAGATTTAATTTCTATAAATTTATATGACAAATTCTAAAAAGAACTTATTAAAGTCTCTAGCTTCCCACTCAAAACTAAAGGCATGGTAATATGATGAAGTCTCCATTATAATGGAAACATTCTTATGTGAATATGAAAATGGTTTTACCTATATACATTTTTAAGGTAAAGTAAAAAATTTATTATTCTTTATATGGGAAAATATTTCAAATTAGTATAAAATTATTTCATAAACTCCTATTATTTTTAATCATAGGTCTACTAGTGGTATTAATATCATCATATACAAGGCAAAAATGGATGGAGTGCCAATAGCTATATGGAAACATTGATAACTGCATGATATATTCAATTTCCTATTGCATATCCATATATAGTATGATAAAGTACAAGATGCATATAATACATTTATTCATCAATTGGGAGTCATATCCATTCCATCATATCTTTACAATTGTGGCATGACACATACAACCATGTTATATACTAGGGACAACGAATTGTGTTGACATATATTATTTGTTTTTAGAAACAAATATCTCGTTATTATAAAATGAATTATTATAAACATATAAAATGTCTTTTTTTTTAAGTCATCATCAAAATTCATTATTATAAAATTTAATAAAAATAGTAAAGTGATCATGATATGGAATCATTTACTCCCTCCATAAGACAACATCTAGACTTCCTCATTTCTACATTTCCTCTCAATGTATAATCACATAACAATGCCATCAAAGCTGCAAGCATGTTTATCCACTTTATAGGAGGTAAAATAAAAATCATAGTGTTTGCATTTTTTTTGGATGGTATACACATATAAAATACATATATTAATTCCTTGTATGATACACTTTATTAGAGTCTGTATAATGGAGTACGTCTTGCTTGTCTAGATAGTATCAATTACATTATGTGTAATAGTCTATTGTTATCCATCTTATTTTAGTCTATATAATGCCTAATATTTTTATTGGTTGTATAATACCCTATGATTTCCATATAATGGTCTACTATTGTCAATCTTTCTATAAAAAATAAATGAGCCAAAGAGCCATTAGTCTGTATAATAGTCTATTTTTGTCCATCTTATTGTAGTCTTTATAATACCCTTTATCTTTATTTTTTGCATAATACCCTATAAATTCTTTGTAATGGTCTACTTTGGTACATCTTTATACATAAAGTAAAGGAGCCAATGAACCATCAATCTATATAATGGTTTATCATTATCCATCTTATTACAGTCCATATAATGCACTTATATCTTTCTTTTCTATATAATTCCCTATACATTATGTGTAATGTTTTAATTTTATACATAAATGAAAGGAGCTAATGGATCATCAATTTCTATAATGGTATATTTCTATCCATCTTATTTTAGTATGTATTAGGCCATGCATCTTGTTTGTTTGTATTAACCCTTCACATTTTGTATAATGGTCTACTATTTTCATTTTTATTATTAACCAATGAAGCTACATGTGATTATATTATAATTTTTGTGTTTTTTCATTAATGGATAGAAATTAATATAAAGGGAAAGGAACTAATGAAGATTTCAAGAGGAAACTGATTGACATTTTGAGTGTAGATTGTGATCCCAACAATTAGACTTCAGGTGACATCCCTTCATAGGATTATATGTATGTTTATTTTTTTAGTATCATATACTTACTAAATCTCCAAGTTTTTTCGTTTAGTTAGCTTCCAAGAATACCAATCCCACTCTAATAACCAATTTTTGGGACCAATCTGAAGGTCTTAAACAAATTAAATCCAAAGTTAATGATGACCTTTAAGAATGCAAATTAAGACATTTAAAGACCAGGTTGGATGTCTGGGAGTAATGGAAAAAGGTTATCAAAAAAATGGAGGATAGATTGAAGGAAAGCATTTAGGGAATGAACACAACCATATCCTCTCTAAAAAATGATAACAAAGAATTAAATTTTTGTATTAAGTATGTAAGGAAAGAAAAACTAAAGCTCAAGGATCAAATCAAATCACTAAGAGTATTTGAAGTTGTTACAAAATTTAGTACTATTGCTTTGGAATAAGAGTATGATAGGAACATAAGAGAGAAAAACCTTTATGAATAAGAGATAAACGTGTGGAAAAACTTTATAATCCATCTTATTAATTTCACTACAACATCTCTCACTATATCCATGCTTCCTAACTCCAACTCCAACACTGATAACAATGACCATAATTTGTGTGTTCCTTTACTATGATACATTTCACTCCAAGTTATTGACATTTAAATATATATGGTTCATTTCACAATAGTTTTTAACTTTTTAGTTATTATAGTTTATAAAATTTTCAAAATATGAATAGGCACGCCTCAAAAGATTGTTAAATTTGAAAAAAATTCTAACACCAAGTGTGTCGAATTGGCTAAATAAAATACTTAAAAAGAACAATAACATAATCAAACTAATTTTTTATATATCAATTAGTTTTAATGTTTTTTCACATGCCCAATGTTTATCTTTATAAGGACTCAAAATTTTAGGACATATAACATCTCATTACAAATAAAAAGACAACCAAACAACTTCAACCAAATGTATATACATCTTTATTCATAGAAACTATTGCTGGTCTACATATTTTATAATTGCTCTATCTAATTCATCCTAAAAATTAATGCAATTTGATCTAACTTTAAGTTTCAAAGGGGATTGGCCATGTTCATTTCTAGGTGGTGAATGCTTGTGGATTTCCATATTCTCCAAAAAATCACTTGAACATTTTATAATAGTCTAAAAACCATCTTCTACACATAATAAAATTTGTGCATGGGTATGATTCACTTCACCATAATTGAAAATTGATCTTACTTAAAACCTATTACAACCATATTCAACAATATTCTTAAGTAAATTAAGACTTATTTTATCAACTAGAAGAGTGAGAATTGCTTTGTCTAGCAATCCACAGCTCCTAAAAATTTGTGGATCATTTGGATCATCCACATCATCCATAATATTATCATTTACAAGAATGTCATCAAAATTGTCATGGGCAAGGAGAAAATTAGTATTGGCATCATTCTAAATAAGTCACAAATAAATGCTTGTCAATATCTATGTGATCATCTATGAAAATCATTTATAACTTCAACAAAATACGGAAAAATAAAAATAAATACACAAATAATACTTAAATAGGAATCAACATTGACTTTTGATGAAATTTCCTTACCAAAACTATTTCTCAATTCACTAACATTCAACATGTGCTTGCACACATGGGCTTGGGTTGGCTACATGCATTCACACATTACAAAAGACTGAATCACCATTCTAACCTTGTAAAAGTTTTCTTATTTTATTTAAATTCTCACCCATGCTACATCAAGGTCAATCTCATTCAACATCACATCAGCTTTAGGGATGATTTTTTATTTCATCCACTAATAGTACGCTAATTTCTCAATCTTGAATTTCTTATAAAACCCATTTTCCTTACAATTTGGCTCCACCAATAATACATAAATACAATAGACACCAGTTTCTTCACTAACCAATCCACTTTTAGATGGGATAAAAATCTTATTTCATTTTTAAAAATGTGCTTCAGATGAGATTTATATGCTTCTATGGAAACATTTGTCTCTTGACCTCCATGGGGTATTGTATGCAACCATATGACCCACATGCCAATATGGTGGAACCAATTATCTTTCCAATAGTTGATGAATGATTTTTGAGCCATATATTATTACATGAATAGGTTTGCATCACAAAAAATTGCATCTTTTGTAGGTAACTTTCACATTATTTTACCTAAGCTTATAAACATGTTTTGTCTTAATTCAACATCATTGACCTTTGAAATCAAGTTTTTTATCCATGCTCTTATCACATACCAACTACAAAGATATACCTTCAATTAAAACACTTCGTTAGACTCAAAAGGACAAACTAAAGATAACTAATTAACAAAAATATAATTCTTTTCAAAAATAATAAGAAATATTTATAATAGACATGGGCTCAAGTTACCTAATAACAACAATTTTAGCATGAGCATCATCCACCATGAAATCATTTGGTTTACATTCCAACATATGATAATGTGCACTGATCACTAACTTCTACATCCATGATGTTAGGTCTACAATAGTATCCCTTGACATCAACACCCATGCAAAAATAAGTCTATTGTGCATACTATCAAATACAAGAAGCATGTACAACATGAACTACATCATAAAACACAAACATAATTCTTATACAATAACAAGTGTGATTTTTAAAATTTCAAAATTTTCAAGTACCTTCTATGCATTTGTCCTATATGTGGAATCCATTAAAAGTGTATGCTATGTATCTAAGAACATGATATATTATTTTATATGGGTTGATGGAGATGCCAACATGTGGCACACATCCCTCTTAGTTAGTTATATGGATCCAATATATTAAGATAATAGAGTAACTTGTGGAATTAGTGTATTGGGTAATATTCAACCTACATTAGGATTAAGAAGCTACCCATCCATTCTTAGTTAGATAGAGGTCTATATAAAGAGATGATTATCATTTTAAAAAATCAAGTAAGCATTGAGTCTTCTATTTTAAGAATATATTGGACGTTATCCCCTCGAAGAGACATTGTGGAGTTATTCTTTCCTAAAGGAGTATTGTATGGTGTTGTTATACCTTAAGGGTATTCTATTTCTACATATATTACATATTTAAAAATATTGGTCTTTCCATATCTACTATTTTGTGTTGATCTATATTATATTTTGCATTATTTTTTAATATTATAAGTGTGGATCATACTAAGTGGTATCAGAGCTTCAATTTGGGCAATTTGTGTGGAGTGAAACCCTAGTTTTTTGGAATCATTAATCTATTTCAATCCATTGCAAATTTTTGCACAATTTTCTTACTAGATATGAATAACATTTCAAGGAGCTCTCAGTAATAAAATTGAGCCTTTTTTTATTAGTTTTGAGGGAGTTATTCATATTTTAGGGTTTGTACTAATTTCATCATATCTTTCGTAATATAAGAAATTTTTTTGTGAAATTTTTACTGATCTTGTATCACAATATAGGAAATATACTTAAAATATTTTATATTTTTTTGATATATTTGGAGTGACTTATTGTAATATTAGGTTTTTTTATATATTCGTTTTATAGACCAAAAATTTTAGAATTGTTTGAAAAACATTTAATTGAGTTCTAATATCATAATATGAAGTTAGTCAAAATTTAGGACTATTTTGATTAGTTTTGATTGAGTTATTAACATTTTAGGTTTTTGTGAACCCTTATTTTTTTTGTAGATCATGAAGTTACAAGTATTTTTAGGAGAGGATGATATTGATGATAGAGAATGGTGGCTCCTTTTTAAGGATAATAATACTCAAAAAAAAAAATTCAAACACAATTATCTCTTTCTTTGTTTGGGCCTACACAACATTGGTTTAATCACTTGAGCTTTGCATAAAAGTATTCATGGGAAAAAAATGGAATAGGGTGTCCTAGATCGATGGGATATAAAAGAAAAAGGGGGTGAAGAAGAGGAATAATATAATGATGGTAATGAATAAGAGAATGATGATGTTAAAGAAGAAAAATCCAAGGAATAAAATAATTATAATGAGGGAAAACATGCAAGGAAAGTAAAAGAAGAATTGAATGATAAGGGTTCAAATAATTTGGCTCTAAAGAAATTTGAGTCAATATTTTAATTTCATGGATGCATTCAAAATAAGAAAGTTGTTGTGTCCATAAACCCTACCATCAAATATAACTTCATGAACATGAATGTTACCAAGCATCTAAATGTTCAAGCAAATAATATCAAGGAGGTTCCAGTAGATGGTAATAATATTCGAGTGTTTGAATATTTGAAACTTGTTATGGAGAAATATGTTTTGTATTCAGATTTTTATGCTTTGGATATGGATGATGTGGATATGGTTCTTAGATATACATGGTTAGATACTTTGGTAAAAATCAATATTAATGTTCAAAATAAGTTCATGAAGTTTTTATATAGGAAAAATAAGGTCACTTTACAGCGTATCATAGTAGAAAAGGCACCAATAACAGTCAAGCTATATCATAGGGATGAGATTGAAATAGGTAATGAAGAGAATGTGAAAGATTAATATGAATACATAGGTGAATAAATAATAGAATAAAATAAAAAAACTTCATCTACTCAAGAGACAAAGGAACCACCAAATAAAAAGGTGGAAAAGGTAGAAGAAAAGGTTGATAAGGTCAAAGTGTCAAAAAAAATTTTGAGTTATATAAACACCCACATCATCATAAGAGGAAATAGTCATGGACCTATGTGAGGGAGTGTCATAATAACAATAAATTTGGCTATATAATAAATTAGTGTTCTAATAACTATGGATATGCATTGAATCCAAAGAATACCTACTATGGTCATGGATGGAGTCAGAGTAGTGAAACTAAATATGGTACATGGAATATCAAGAGGAATAATTATGCATGGACATCAAAGCAGTATAATTATGATCATGAATGGAATCAAAGCAGCACAATGGAGTTTCAAAATAATCTTGGAGAGCTATCACTTGCCAAGATCACATGTGGATGGCTAGATGATCAAGATCGGAGACAAGTGTGTAATAATTTGAAGCACACTCATTCAGTTTCTTCTTATGTTTCAGGGATGAAACATGTCAAGGAGGGAAGTAATTATATGTATCTAGGGACATGATATATTAATGTATATGGGTTGACGGAGATGCTTACATCTGGCACACGTCTCCTTTAGTTAGTTATATGGGTCCAATTTATTAGGATAATGGAGTAACTTGTGTAATTAGTGTATTAGGTAATGGTCAACCTACATTAGGATTAAGAGGTTACCCATCCATTTTTAGTTAGATATAGGTATATATAAAGGATATGATTATCATTGTAATGAATCAAGTAAGCATTAATCTTTCTATTATAAGAGGATATTAGAGGTTGTCCCTTTGAATAGACATTGTGGAGTTATTCCTTCCTAAGGGAGTATTGTATGGTGCTGCCCTAGCTTAAGGGTATTCTATTTCTACATATATTGCATATTTGAACATCTCGGTCCATCCATATCTACTATGTTGTGTTGATCTACATTATATTCTACATTAATTTTGAATATTATAATTTTAGATCATACCATTATATTATTATATGCATACATAAATAAACATGGAGGTTTTTGAGGGAGATGGAGGCCTAGGATAAAAGAATGTTCCTTCATTCTTATGTTTTCAAATTCATCATATATAAACAATTTTTTAGGATTTATAATGATAAATGTTTGAACACTATCTACAACACTACGCTTAAATTTGTATTATGCTTCCTTTATTCTTCTATGAATATTGTTGATGTCATCATTAGTCATGAAATCATCCCTCTCTATCTGACCTTCAAATAATGTAAGTTTTTGATGCAGCATGTCATGATAATTTTTGCGAAGAATATTATAATTAGGCTTAGTAACAACAACCTCTCTACCCAATCCTTCAAAGAATCACTAATGAAAGGAACCAGAGTACAATGACTATCCCTAAATTCATGTATCTCTTTCCCATGGAGAACTATAACCTACCAGTCCATACAACCCATGTTATTATATGTAATCAATTTTCTTACATCTTTATCAACATAGAGATAGAAAAATGACATTGGTATCCATGACATAAATGCTTATGGCTAGGTCAATTTCTCATACCAACCTTCACAACACTGGAAAGGCCATAATGTGCATCATCTTCTGATCTATACTCGTCAAGGCCATATATACACCAATACCTATATAATGCATACATAAAGTATAATTATAAAAAGGACCAATTCATATTTTTTTAAAATAACTATTATAATACACAATAACCACACTATATATTAGAGATGTCTATTAATCCTGACTTTTTGCAAGTCACATGGCATAATATTTAATATACTATGTTTGAAATAAGAGGTAGTGGGATACCTCAATCTCTTGCATTCACATTTTATAATTGTTACACGGTCTCTTCGTATCCAAGAAATGATATATTTATCATTGAATAAATTTTACTCCACCTTCTTCCACTCTAATTCATTTTAAGATAACTACGTTGGATGTGTATTTTTCACCATAAGAGATAATAATATCTTTCACTTGGAAATCATCTATGAAGTGATAAAGCCAAAAAATTATACTCGTTAATTTTTTCATGAACAAGGGGCATTGATAAATAATTTAAATTTATAAACATGCACCATTAATAAATAATTAGCATTGACAAATAAGGGGCGATGACCTCAACTCTTTGATAGGGTTATCTTAGAGAACATTGATACTAAGGCCTAAGAAAAGAGAAACATAAAATTGAGAGATAACATAGTACTAAGTTATCCACCACCTGTGTTACTCTTTCCATTAGTAACAAGAAATTAAACATTAGAAAATCTAGTCATATAACCATTTAAGGGAATAGCTAAGTCACAAAAGATAAATGTAATTTTAAAGATAAAATAGGGTAAGATCCTAAAATAATTCCCAAATAATCATACCATCATATTCAAGCAGTCAAAAATATAGTTAATGAGTTTTCATGAGCCTTATATTATCAACTTTATTGAGTTATTAAGTAAAATGAACACAATAAATGTTTTTCAAGCCCATATTAAATAGTTATACATGCCCATCCTTCACATTAACATAATTATCACCAAAAATTTGAGTGTTATGTTGACTGTATTATTGATTTCATTAAAGGAATTAATTAGTATTTAATTCATAATAATTCATTCAGTGCATAATATATATTTGCATTATTGTATGTCCAACCTTTGAGCATAAAATAATTCCCAAAAAAGCATACCATCAGGTTGAAGCAGTCAACAATACAATCAATGGGTTTTCATGATACTTTTATTATTAATTTGATAAGTGTTTTGCAAAACCATCAAAAACACTTATACTGAATACTAAGTTAAGAGAAACATAACATTAATATAAACATAGTACTAAGTTATCCACCACTTATGTCACTCTTTTAATTAACAATAGGAAATTATACATTACAAACATCCATTCATATTACAATTTAAGGGAATAGTTATAACCACTGTCATCACTCACTCCTAAAATATAGATGCATATTTAATCATAAAATAGGATAAGATCCTAAAATAATTCCCAAATAAGCATAACATCATAGGTCCAAATATTCAATAATACAATCAATGGTTTTCTAAGAGCTTTTTATTATTAACTTGATTGATTTATCAAGAAAAATGAACACAATAAGTGTTTTTCAATCCCAAAAGAAATAGTTATTCATTCACATCCTTTGCATTAGCATAATTATCACTTAAGAATAGAGGAATATTATGTTGACTGTACTATTTACTAATTAAGAAAACTAATGATTGGTTAGGGAATAATTTATTTTACATTGATTTTTTTATTGTATGATTAAAGGAATTAATGATTAGTAAGGGCATAGTCATTCATTGAATGCATAATTTATTTAAATAGTTTGTATAATTAGGATATGATACATATAATTCATTGAATACATAAATCATTCAATGTCAATTACTAGTTCAAACGAAATTCACACACCTATACTCTAACTCTTGCAACATGACATTTACTATATTGTTATCTATTTAAACCCTTGACTGTATTATATTACCAAGCTAAATATGATTGTGGTTATAACTATACTTGACTTTATGTACACAATAAGACTCAAATTTACAAATAGTATTTACAATATAAGCTAGAATAAAAAGGTATAGAATTTAAATTACATTATATGTAGCATATACAATAATAATTATGCATTGAATTCATATGTTTTTAATGAATTATATGTATCATATATCCTAATTACACAAATTATTTAATAAACTATGCATTGCATGAATGATTATACCACAACAAATCATTAATTCCTTCATTTAGTCAACAATTTAGTCATCATAAAAAAAAAACAAATTTAGATTCAATAATACAATTTATGCATTTCATTGTAGCCACCAACCTATATAGTAAAATGTATCCCTATCGATGCTCCTACGGTTTGGACTTTTGGAACCAAGTAATGGAGAATAGGATCCTACATAGGTAGCAAAGGAATATTATAATATAAATTGAGAAATGGTATACTCTTTGGATAGGGGAAAGGTGAAAATAGCAACTCTAAAAATATTAACATTTTATTCCTCAACTGATGTTTCACTTAACCACTATTATTTGGCTTAACCACTATCATTTACCATAACCGCTATTGATTTCCTTAACTAATGTTGTTTGACCTAACATTTCCTTAATAGACATTAGATGTATCATGAGCATTGGACTTTTAAATATTTGGTGGGCCCTATGGACACATCAATGATAAATTTAAATTATACTACTAATTAAGGCCCTCCCCATCACCCACCATGTCTCTTTCACAAACCATTAAAAAATTGGCTGCATCAACTTCTTGGTGGTACCTTTTTGCCTCACTCTTCCTCTTCCTCTTCAAAATAATTTTTTTTTATCCTCTTTTTACAAGGGAGATGAGGAAGTAGCATTGCTTACAAAACCACCTCTTCCTTCTTGTAATTCCTTTTGGAGAGAGAATTGTTTATGACACCTCCACCTCCTCTCTCCTTGCTTGATTTGGCACAAGTTAATTTGAAACAAAAATCATCATTTAATGCAAATGAATAATTTAGTTTTAATTTTTTGTGGCAACCTGTGGCCAAGATTTTAATATAATATAACAACATAGCCATGGGCATTCAATGGGGATGATTTCTTGAAAAATAGCCACCAATAAAAGGCTACTATATATGGTATCAATGGATGTAGGAGATTAAACCATCATTTCATTTATATAGTGTGGAGGAAATTGACAATTGCATTGGATTTAAATTTGTTCAAAGGTTTTTATTAATATCAAGGTTTATCCGCAAGGTCACCTTGTTGGCTACACATTTCTAACCTAATTTTTATCTATGTGTATGTAATTACATTATTTATGATTATGATTCATGATAAATATCTGAAATATCATTACTTTTGAAGCAATATGATGTATAAAACATAACACTCCCTAGTCTTATGTTATAGGAAACCTTTGGATTAGTAAATTGATAAATAGTACATTTGTATGCAGTGGCTAAATAAAAGAGATATTAAACTTATTAATATTATTATTATAGATATAAAGTATGAGGATGGTTTAAATTTTAAATAAGTGTGGTGGGTTGATATTTACAACAGTGAAATTATATTTACAACTTTAAGAATAAAACATTATTAATTGGGAAAGACTAATAAGTAAAATATCTAAAAACATCTCTCAAAATATAAAATTGTTACTTGGGAAAGATCAATAAGCGAACATAAACTTTCAACATACCCTAACTAAGAGAGAGAAGATATACCAAAATAAATACATCCATAATCACAACATAAAATAAGGGCACCAAGGGCACGTAGATAGTGTATCCACTAAAAAACCTAGTTATAGTAAGAACTCAAAAGAAGCATTCTTACAAACATAACACAACACAACCAAAAAAATTACATAGATATGATGTCTAAAATAATTATTTAAATGTATATTTGTATAAAACTAATAATTTATCTCAAAAATAATTAACAAAATATATTTTATTTTCTAAGCTTTTTCATTTTTTTTCATTTTGCTTATAAATGGATTTACATTAAAATATAATATCAATATCATTATGATGATTAAATAACAATTTCTACTCAAAACAAAATATTAACCATATGAAAACTATTTTATTGAATATTTTCCCCTTGTCTCTAAAAAATCACCTTTTTTTAACATTCATTCAAATCATTGAGAACATGGACTTATTCTTCTTGTGAATATGTAAAAATAGTAAGGGAAACAATGTATTTTATTTGGGATTGAATTATACTAGGGAATAATTGATTTATCTTGGTATATTTCAAGAACACTCTAATAATTATAATAATTCATTATCTAGATTTAAAAATATAATGTAATGTGTCAATAACATGAATAGACCTAGTGGTCAATTCTTACCATAGTCTATTTTGTTTAAGCAACCAATAATGGTCATGATTTCACCATATTTTAGCTTTAACACGAGACAAATATGTAGGTGAGGTTTATGAATGAAGTTTTTTCTCACTTATTTATAAATTAACATTTCAAATTATTCACACCAATGCACCCTATGTTTTGACAGTAGTAATAGTTTGTATAATATAGTTTATATCCATGTGACCTGAATACAAAATTGATTTTGGATTTTGGGTTTTGTAGCACACTCAAAATTATTGATAATCACCATTATTATGAACATATAGTATGGGTGAGTAACTTTCAAGTGCTATACAAAAATTTGAAAGGGATGTGAAACCCTTTATACCTCATTAGTCATCAATTTGAGGAAGATGATGCATATCCTCACCAATGGAAATCACAAGTATGGAACATCAATATATGGTCAATAAAAAAGAATACCAAACATCAATGTCAATCAATTATGGTCCATTGGTGGATAATTATTTTTCCACAGCTCTGCAACTTATGAATAACTTATATCCACACATTTACATGGGTTGTGAGTAAATGGAATTCATGAATAAATTATAGAGAAATGCCATCCATAAAAATTATGGGATAATATGTTAAAATATTATCCTCAAAACATCTACAACAATTTTTTTCATATTATTAATTGGCTCACAAGTCATATCTCTTAGTCCATTCTTGTAATTTCTAGTTATTGAACCCAACATATACCTGCAACTATGTTTACCTAAATTAAATACAATAATTTATAATTAAAAAACAATAGTAATTTTGTATAGATATGGTTAAATGATATTGTTAATAGTACTAACCCAAATACTTATGTAACATTTCATTAATGGCTATGTGTTTTGTTGATTTCAATATTAAAATAGCTACATTGAATTACAATTTACCCAATGGGGGACCGAAATCATTATGGGTTGAGTTCTCACCTAATTTTTAAATCTTATTGTACAAACACCAAGTTTATTTTAGAGATTTGTTGAGGTATTGCATGGAAAACATTATTTTCCCACCATTCCATGTGCATAGTGTAAATCCAAGAGCTATCTGTTGAGGATGCCTTAGGTTTTGAAGGACATATTAAACCACTTAGCTCTCAAATGGCAAAAATGAAATTTCCAACAACATCCATATATAGAATATATCAAGAATTTCTATGTATTTCCACTACTACTTATTTGTCAATACCAAATGGGGGAAAAACTTAAATATTTTACGTGAAAATAAATGGTCCCCTAATTTTCACACAAAGCCTTTTATAGAAAGATTGAAAGATTACAAGGCAGATGAATATTTTGATGGTGTTTTGTACATCTTAGTATTGTTTTTTGAATCACCCTAAGATGATGAAATGTGTCTTTTAACATGGATGGTTTTTTATAGGAAAAGAGTCTAAGGGATTGAGATTGCCTATGAAGCAAAAGAATTGATCACATTAGGGACAAGATGGTTGATTGGATTGAGAATCATGGGGTTTTGTGTATATATAGAATTGAAAGAGGTCATGGAAGGGACAGATAAATAAGGGAGGAAGTTGAAAAATTATCTTAGAGAATCCACTTGGGTGTGTGTGAATGTGAAAAGTGATGGGAGATAATATTAGGGACCCTTACCATCTTTAAGACCCTGCATTTGAAAATTTATTGATAAAATTTGGAGTTTTCTTTGTTAACTCTTGTGAAGTACTATTTTTTTCATTATTACACTTCATAGGTTAAACATGATTTATAACCCCTTTAAGTATATTTATTATAGAATAAACATGTTGCATTGGAAAAAAATAGATACAAAATGTTTAGTTTATTTCT
>JARHVA010005843.1:167500-192500 GCA_037957365.1 Torreya grandis
TATCCTCATTGGTTATGAGGGGTATTATTAGGTGTCATATGATGTCTTATAGTGATTGATCATATTAAATTTATGTGTTCATAGGTCTTTTAATTTTCCCACCAAAAAACCTATTTTGAAAATATAAATTGTTAAACTACACTTTGAGAGGCATTTAGAGCCTTAGGTGAAAGATAAGGGCTGGTAAATGTTGGTGATGGTATTATTATATCCTATTAAGGTTTATATATGTATTTAAACACCCAATTCATGGAAAATGGTACTTTAATTCAAGAATCAAGAAATGTAACTGCCACTCCTACATGGGAGATGGTAAGAAAAAGAGAGTTTTTTTCATGTTTTGGCATCGTGAGAAGGTGATATGAATGTATATTTAGAATGTGTTTGTATTATGGGAGATATAATTTTTTCATGAGAGGATAGGTTTTAGGAAGAGTGAATAAAGATAAATTATGGAGGAACTATGCTTACCTTGATCAAAAATCCATATATGAATGCTTTGTGTGCAAAGAATCAATAAAGAAAATAATGTTGAAGAGTATTTATGAATTACGAGTGTTTTTTGATATATAATAATCAGTATTTTTTTATTATCCTTGGATTATAATATAAAATAGTGTTAATATACAGGTCTAAGATACAATATCTAGGTTGCGGAACAACTCAGTCTTGAATATAGTCAAGAAAGAATAAAACAAAGGAGTCTTGGAGGCTCATTCAATTGTTTTGATGAATCTTGGTAAGTTATTATGTATGATATAATTATTTAATTATTTTTTCATATCTTATTAAGTATTCTTATGAATTAAAATTTTCTATACTTTTATTCTACATCATCTTGAGCACTGTGTCCATTGACACAAACAAAAAGGTCCCTATAATTCTACTAATTATTGAATATAAGTTTTAGAGAATTGGGTTAATGTTTGAAAATTAAGGGAGAGGTTAATATTTTTTTTTATATACCACATAAAATCATAATATCCCTTTGGATAACCCAAATCCTATTTTATGTTCTAAAGACCATTCAGACTATCATACAGTCCTTCAAATGTATTCTGAATTTTGTGTTTTTGTTTGTTAGAGATATAAAAGGGTTGATATTGAACTACCAATAATTTTAAAATATGGATGAATATAATACAAACTTATTACAAGTTTTATGATCTTTTTATGTGCTTTAAAACTCATTTCAATTTATTTTTTTGCCCTCAGCCTGGTACATAACTGTCTACAACTAGCTAGGGATTTGAAACTAGAAACTTGTATAACTTTTGTTGTAACCTTTATAAATTTTTGAAATTTTGTAATAATATGTAATTTAATGTTTAATTAAGTATTAAATTGTTTTTATAGTGGTACCAATCCATACAGTGTGACATCCATGATTGTGGGGTTGGTTTAGGCCTAAAGAGATCTATTTAGAAGAAGGGGGTGTTGAGTTAAGGGGTTCACCTTCATATTTGAACCTTTAAAATTTAGTTGGAGTTTAATAAGGATAAATATGATCAAAATAAACCATAATTTTATATTTAACCTCTACATATTGGTGAAACCATTAGTATTAGTGTTTAAGGAGGGTTGAAAGTTAAGAGACCTTAAAGAGAGAAAAGCTAGTTGGGTGAAGAGTTATAACCTTGAGAGTGTATGATTACATAATATGTGTATAGGACTTATAATAGGATAGTATATGGTATTTATATTCCTTGAAAATGAAAATAATCTTAGAATAATGAATGAGGCCTTTGGCCTATAAAGCTATATAGAAGGAGCAAGTTTAAAATATGAAAGGAGACTGAAGCTATAGATATGATGTAAGAAATGATGTGGATTATGTTATAGATCCTAAAAATAGAGAGTTTAGATAATTGTGATGAAGTTGAAATCCCTTAAATATATAATAATTATATTCAAGTACAGAAGTATTGTGATCCTAGGAAAGAAACATTGTTCAAGAAAGGTCAAGGAACAAGTAATGTACCTACATAAGAAACTGGAGTCATAGATGATATAAGGACAATAAGAATGAATAATATCTATAAGAATGACTATGGAGGTTGTAGGCATAGGTCCCTACATCAATTGGTATCATATCAGGTTATCTCTTGGATTATGTTTAGTTTTTGAATGTTGAAGGTTGTTATTTGAGTTTCCTAAAGATTGCTATGAATATTTCATGAATCTAAATAATAGGAGTATAGTAAGAGAAAAATTTAAATATTTGTGGTAGATCAGCCTTAATAAGATAGCTATAAAAAGTTGAAGAGAGAGAAGATAGACTCCAAGTGAGAGTCATAGTTCCAACATGAAAAAGTCTTGGATAAGAGGGTTCTAAGGTGAAAAAGACTTTGGTAAGTGAAGATGAAGATATAAAAGGTAAAAGAGAATAAGGTAATGGATGAGTTAGACTACCATAAGGAGAGAAAGAGGAAATAAGACCCAAAAATAAAGGGCGTAGATGTTGAAGAAGAGATGAGTGAGATATACAAAAAAATATAGATGATAAAATTATTGGTGAAGCTCATGCAAGAGGAAGAGATCCAATGGTATGGCTAGGTTATGAAAAATAAGAGTATTACATGTCCAATAAGGACACTCATGGAGAGAATAAATAATATATTCATGATAGATAATGAGAGACAAAAGAACTTGTTATGCAGGTAGCTCAAGGAGGAGATGAAAAGTTTATGATGAGTGAATAAGAGAGAAGTGAGTAACACCTTGTGAAGAAGAAGAAAGTCATGAATAAAAAACATAAGGAGTAGTTGGAGGTAAGAAAGACTAAAATTTTTAAATCTAATTATTTCTTATCATTTACGAATGCAGGTATAACAATACAGAAGGAAGTAGTCTAGTTGGAGGACATAAATCTTGAAATCATGGATAAAATCAAGCATTAACAACATGATTATGTTCAAGAAGAAGTTAATTTCATAGAAATGTGTATAATGTCTCTCATGAAATGTATAAAATAATAAATATTTCATCAATAATATGGAGAATATAGGTATGAAGTTTAAGATTTATAAGTTTCATTCTATGAAGAAATCAAAGAGATATAGAAGATTTAACAAGTGTATATAGGTGATGAAGATTTTTTAGATGAATAACATGATCATCCATTTATATATGAGATTTGGGGTCAATTAAAATAATAATTTGTATCTTTTTATCATGACATAAATGATGAATAAAAATAAAAAGTCTTTCCTATAATATTAGTTGAAGATCTAAGTAATATGCATGAGTCTCTGGGGGCTCAAGAGAGAGAGATATTGATGGATGTATAAACTAAATTATAGCATGAAATATTTTATATATTAAAACATGAAGGATATGGATTCAAATATCAAGATAAGATATAATCTTTGAAATAACACCATGAAAGATAGGAGTTGATGTGGGAATCATTAATACAAAAAATTGAGGTTAATCTAGTAGAGTTATTTTGTCAATGAGATAATAAAATTGGAGCTATCACAAATGAGATAGAGGCAAATTTTAAAAGTGAAGGAAAGAATATAAAAAAATATAATAATCATGGTGATTATAAAAACACCGTAAGGAGATGAAATTTTAGATTACATAGGGGTAAAAAATTAGAGGTAAACATTGAGTTACAACCAAGAAGATTGACCAATCTTAGTACAAGATGAATAAAATCAATTTGCAAGCCAAGATAAGTATAAATCCATGAAAAAGAAAACATATTTTTATTATAAATGATCAAATAAATAATAATGGAATATAATTAATTAATTAATTAATTAGTACAAAGGACAAGATAACTGATGCAAGAATATGAGAGAGAAGCCTAAAAAGGCTTGGAAGAAGAAAGTAGAAGTAAGAGAGTGGAAGGCAAAATGAAGTCCTTGAAGAGACTATCAAGTCCCATGAGTGTGTTTTTATGGATAATAAAAATGGTGGTATAGGTTTGAATATTATAAATAATAATTCACTCCATGATCACATGGAGGAAAGATACAAGGAAGCATAAGAGCTCATGATTGATTAATAAAGAGAGAAGAGTATCCAAGAGGTTAGGTTGATGGAGCATGTACAATTGGAAGAAGATGATATAACTCCTAAGTATATAAAATAAATTAATGAGAAAAATTTATCATGGAGAGAATAAATAGATGGAATACCTTGCCTAATAACCATTCTAATAAGCATGCCTAGAGATGAAGAACAAAGACCAACAGAAGGAGAACTACAAGCATGTAAGTTAAGAGCAAGAAAAAGAAGACAAAACAAGGTAAGAGGTTTAAATATTAAAAATTTCATATGATGCCTATTTTTATTTTTAATTATCATGATGATATAAATACAAGAAGCTTCTAAGAATTTTGGTGTCATGTTGAAGATGATTTGGTCAATGATTTATCATTTCAAGACAAATAAGAAGGTTATGAGATGACTAATTATGAGAAGTTGGATTGTCATGAAGAGTTATAAAAATATGATATGATGTATCCTTTAACAATAATTAATTAATAACTCAGGTATGATAAGCCATTAGAGAATGAAAATCAAGGAGGAAACATGATTGAGAAGAAAGACTATCAAGGGGTGTATGAACCAATCATAACAAGTGTAGACTGAAGCTATGGAGGAAAATATAAAGTGAAGCATGATAATCAGCCATTGGAGTTATAATATGAGAAATATAATATATATATAGAATAGATATAAAATTATCTATACAAGGATTTGAAACAAGTCATACACCTCATGAAGATAGAAGATGAATGTGCAAATAGACTAGACAAAATAAGAAGGCAAAAATACAAGATCCAAATAAGAATAAAGGGGAAGTCAAGAGGATAAGCAGTAAAATAATATTATAGTATCATAAGATAAATAATTTAAAATCAATAAATAAGGTATACAAAGAACATTTGAGTAGGAGATTAAATTTTTACCCACTTGGGGAGTATGATGTAGAGCATCACAAGGTGAGAAGTATGTAATATGTCTATGAGCTTCATTGTGACAATTTTTGGTCTTGGTTGGTGTGAGGGGTATTATTATTTACCATAATATTTATTATAGTGATTTACAGTCTTATATTTATGTGTTCATAGGTCTTTTGGTTTTCTTGCCAAAAAGACTAATTTAAAATTTTGAATTGTTGAACTAAGCTTTGAGAGGTTTTTGAAGTATTCAATGAAATATAAGAGTTATTAAATGTTATTGAGGGTATTATTAGATCCTATTAATTTTTATATATTTATTTCAATTCACAACTCATGGAAAGGGATAATGTAATTCAAAAATCAATAAGTGTAACTACCACCCCTACCTAGGAGATGGCAAGAAAAAAAGAGTTCTTTACATGATTTGGCATCTTGAAAAGGTGATATGCATATAGAGTTATAAGGTGTGTGTATGGAGATATAATTTTGGTAAGAGAGGATATGTTTTAGTAATAATGAAAAAAAATCAATGATGATGTAACTTTTCCTACCTTGATCAAAATTCAGTATATGAATGTTTGGTGTGCAAAGAATTAATAAAGAAAAGAATTTGGAAGAGTATTTATGAATTATTAGTTTTTATGGTATATAATAATTGGTATTTTTTTTAATACTTGAATTATAATATAAAATTGTGTGAATATATAGGTTTGAGATACAATATCTAAGTTATGGAACAATTGTGTCTTGAACACAATAAAAAAAGAAGAGAACAAGAGAGTCTTAGAGGTTCATTCAAGTGTTTTTATGAATTTTAGTGAGTTATTAGGTATGATATAATTATTTAATTATTTTTTCATATATTATGAATTATTATTTTGGACAAAAAACATCTTGAATATTATTCTACATTATTTGGGAGAACCTTGTCCATTAACACAGTCAAGAAGGTCCCTATGATTTTGCTAATTGTTCAATATAAGATTTACAGCACTGGGTTAAGGTTTTAAAATTAAGGGAAAGGTTGAGATATGTTTTTATAGACCTTATAAAATCACCATATCCATTTTTATAATTAAAATCCTATTTGAATTACTACATACCAATTACATTGTCATACAATCCTTCATATGTATTCAAAATTATATGTTTTTGCTTGTTAGAGATATAAGAGGGTTGATCTTGGACTTCTAGAAATTTTAAAAGTTATAAATAGGTAATAGATACATATTATAAGTTTTATGATATTTTCAGGTGCTTTAAAACTCATTTCAACCCATTTTTTTACGCTCAGCCTAGCACAAAACTATCTACAACTAGCTAGGCTTTATTAACTAGAAACTTGTATAATTATTGATGTAACCCTTATAAATTATTGAAAAATTGTAATAAGGTGTATTTTATTATGTAATTTATAACTCAAGAGGTTTTATAGTGGTACTATTCTGTACATTATGACATCCATGATTGTGGTGTTGATTTAGGCTTAAAGCGACCTAATTAGGAGAATGGGGTGTTGAGTTAAGGGGCCTTCATTGGGATTTCATCCTTGAAACTTTAGGGGGAGTTGAATAAGTATAAAGGGTATCAAAATATTCCCTCAGTGTATCTATAACCACTTAATATTGGTCAAACCATCAATACTAGTGCTTAAGGAGGGTTGCAAGCTAAGAGAACTTAAAGAGAGAAAAGTTGATTGGGTGAAGAGTTATAACCGTAAGAGTGTATGATTACATGAGAAGTATATTATAGTTATAATAGGATAAATTATGTTATTTATATTCCTTTAAAGTGAAAATAAACTTGAAATAATGAATGATGCCTTTAGGCTTATAAATCTATATGGAAGAAGCAAGCTTGAGATATGAAAGGAGAGTGAAGCTATAAAGATGATGTGTATGATGGTACGAATCCTAAAAAAATATTATGCATTTAATGGTGATGAATTTGAAAATTATTCAAGATATAAGAATTATATGCATGTCTATAATGCTTATGATCTTATAAAAGAGAGATTGATCAAGAGAGGTCAAGGAATAAGTAATGTACCTACAAAGGCAAGTTAAGTTAAAGATGATATAAGTCCAATGAGAATAAATCAAAGAAAAAAAAATTAACATGGAGGTTGTAGGCATAGTTACCTACATCAAGAAGTAGGGGATATTTACCTATAGCTTCAACTGAATCCAATTAATTTTTTATGGTACTTATAAGGAATTTTTTACCTATACATGCAATTCCATATACAATCATGTTGAAGGGGGATGGATACTATCTTTTTTTTGGCATGACTCTTAATTATGCTAAATGCATGTTGATGCATATCTAAGATCCAATGCATTGATGTGTTTTTTTGGGAACCATTATATATGTCTATTATATATGTGCATTACCATTATATAAATTATTGTGTAGATACGTCTAGGATGTCATACATCAAAATGATTTAATTTTTGTTTATTGTTGAAGTCATAGTGCCCAAGCATTGTAATGTCATCTATGTCATATTTTAATGAGGATTGCATTCATGAGAGGACTTCTCACTCACTCGTTTCCCTATCAAAATTTCCTATATCCCTATCACTTTCAGTTCTATCACTGGTGGAGTCAAGGGTGATGTTAGCATCTACACATGTTTGCTCAATATTCCATGGATCATAAGAGTCTTTGAATTGCTCCTAATTTTCAACTATTTATTCCCTATTATAGACAATGTCTATAGAAAAATTATATAATTGTTTTTAAATCAAGATATTTTCCTAGCAAAAATACTCAAATGAAGGGGAATCAATTAGAGGTTTAGAAGAGGATCACAGAAATATTTGAAGAATAGCCTGAGTAGTTCTTTATCTCCATTCATTATTTTTTCTCTTACTACTATAAGACCAAATCTTTCTTACTTCAGTGAGTGGGATGACCTACAATATTGTCAGATGAGATACATATTCATTAATTAAAGATGGCAAGCTTTCCTCTTTTGGTATATTACACAAGATCTTATTAAAGATCTACTTTCCAATAGACAAGGTAATAAATGTTTGACTAAAAACAATTAAAGGTAGTTTTTATAGCATGTGGAATATTTCCTATGCACCTATGTCTCCATCAACAATAATTTTAGAGGAAATCTTGTTGTATGCAGTGATTATTGGGATCTCTATTACAATAAAAGATGATATTATAATTAGCATATGGTGATAGAATTCTAATTTTTTTAGCCTCAGTTGCATACTTTGCTATGTATTTAAGCACAACATGGCAATAAATAAATAGCTGGAAATACACATTTACACACCATTTTGAAAGCATTATTGAATGTTAGATGTTTATTCTATCATCATTCTATGTTGGAAGATAGGTTTTGCACCCTTCATTATTGATAAACCTGGTTGAGGTTGGTTGTACTAGCCATGGGGATTTATACCTATATTAGAAAGTAGTGAATTTTTTACATAGACATATTGACTCACTATATTTGGTGTGGGATTGTACTCAATTCAAAATTTCCTCATAATATTTAGAAAGATCAATATAAAAAATATGATCAATGGTGATCAAGCATGGATCATCAAGATCAGAATAATGTATTCTAGTATGTAGTGGTTCAATGTTACATGAATTCCATACAATTACATGGTAGTCAATGAATTTATTTGAAGAATCAATTTGAATTAGATCCTCCCTCCTACCAATAGACAATAAATAACATTAATTTTGGGAAATTTAACTTAGAAGTGTATAGATAAAACTTCAATCAAATATGTTTTAAAATACATTTCCATGGATCATCGGGTCTCCCATTGGTAGGAGTAGGTTCTAGTGGAGGTGAGGATAGAAAATGAGCTTATGTTTTCCTTGTTACACTATGCTAATGTGTTTTATGAGGGAGGAGTTTGGTGGTGATGGCAAGGGAAAATAATATCCTACGTGAGATAGAGATTTAGTATACATATTAGATTTGCATGATTTACACTCATTGGAAATGGGTACAAAGCTTAAAAGGTGGAAAATTATTTGATTGGACATTTTTTATTGTTAAGGATGAATTATTATTACATGAGGTTGATTTCATTTTGTGAAGTATTCATGTTTACTATGCTATTGAAATGAGTGTTTCAATGTTGTTGACATAGAAATAAGACATTGAGGTTCCAAAACCTATATTGAAATTTATCTTAATTTATGTTGAAAATATATTGACTCCCATTGAAATTACATACAGGTTAAGAACATACAAAAACACCATAATCATACCCATGGAATAAAGGTAAACCCAAAAATAACTTTCAAGTGGTTTAATATTTGAAAGCGAGTTGGGTGGTGATGATGAGGAGAAATGATAAGGTATTTTAGGGTATATTGTACACCAAAATGGCTCATATCATATATGTGCCCCAACTTTAGGGAAATTATTATATTTACATGCAATACACCCATTAAAATGGGTTTTGTATCTTCTCAAGTGGTGGCATATTTTATGGACTATGTTTTGTTTCATTATAGAAGCACTCCATATCTGATATGCAGATCTAATCAATAATGAAATGTTTTAAATGTTGGGTTAATACATCGATGTTATCAATTATTTATTGGTTATTTAATTACTATTAAAGTTATTTTATAATATTTTCCAAAGTTCATGCCACATGGGTACATAAATGGGAACCATTGGTGATATAGTGCAAATGCCATATTGGAGGAGTTGTTGGTTGAGAGAAAATATGGTTGATTGGAGATCGGTCCTAGATTCATGTGTAAATCTTAATATGTTGTTCATAACAAAACATTAAACCCAAATAAATGATAAATTTGATCTAAAATAACATGGTATAGTTTTATACTGCAATACCAACTTTTGAAAAATGGTATATTAGGTCTAGTGGCAACAACTAACATGTATACTTTTCTACAAATGATAACAAGTCTAATAGTTATATAAGGAAAATAGATCATGATAGGTGTACCATACATACATACAAATCTTATAAGGATAATCAAATACTAATATAAGACCATATGGTGTCTGATAGTCCATAGACTGGCATACTTTAAAAAAATAAAGTTAAACAAAAAAAAGTGTCACATTCTAGCCATTGTGAATCACCTCAATCCTAGGTCCTTAGGAAGATTAATCCAATATTATTTTTGTGTGATTTTTAATATTATGTATTTAGGTATATATTTTTAATAAAATATAACATTGTTAATAATATATCATAGTATTATAAATTATATTTCAAATATATATATATATATATATATATATATATATATAGTATAATTATTTTACTCTAGCACTATAGAATACAATAATTATATAGTATATATAACTATAATAGTATTTTTTTTATTTGATAGGATGAAAAATATGATTTAAAATTCCTAAAACTTATTACAAAAGATATTGTGATAAATCTCAAATGAGGCACCTTAATAGGTGGCCCATGAGAAATAAAAAAACTACAAGTAGCTCAACCAATCCTTCTAAAATGGAAAACCTAGCCAATAGCATTCACCAATAGGAATTCATAATCAAAGGGTTTGGACCAAGAGCATTCACCAACTATGATAGTTCAATAATAGGAATTCATAATAAAATGGTTTTGACCAAGAGCATTCACCAACTTACATAATAATTTTCTAAGGGAGATCTTTTGAGGTGTCAACATTGACCAAAATTCTAGTAAAGGTGGTATGACAAAAGGTAGCAGTATCTAGGTGTGGTTGTAAAACTTTGCCTAGAAAGTTACTTATGGATTTTAAACTAGGTGTTAAATAGAATTGAAATAGAAAGTAGGATAGCTAAAACCAGATGGGCCTTTCATTTAAATGTTCACATAGGAGATTAAAAAAGGGGGACCAGGGTTTCATGAAAAAAAAAATCTTTCCACTCGGTTAAGTTTCAATGCTTCCTTAATGTAGGGGTTGTCATTACTCTGAGAATCAGGCATGTAGGACTTGAAGTTTTATCCAAAGGTTGACAAACTTGGATGATATCAATGGCATATTAGATGAAATTATAATATTATATGAGATCAATGGCTATACTTATTTAAAATCCCTTTATTAACACAACATCACTTTATGAATACAAAATATTATATCTATTTTTATGATTAGATTTCTATACAAATCTATATTTGATGTACAACTTGAATCAGCTTTATATTGAAATTGATGTTAGGAGAAGACACTAATGGCCCATATCCGATCTTGTAGGTTCAAGTCATCTATGTTTCCAATATATTTATATCTAGAGAGATTAATTAGGTTTAATATCATATGAATGGGTAAGTGCCCAAAGTTGGGGGAAAAAAGGGGGAATGCCTATGAACATGATTTTCCTAAAATTTTATCAATCTAAAATTTGGTAGATAATTTGAGATATCTACACTCCAAATTTCAAAATGGTGTAAGAAAATGAAATGTAACATTTTGATTATAAGATCCAAAACACTATTTTTTTTTAAAATGGTTAAGTATAAATATGTCAAACATCTAAAATTTGAAGAGAAACTCATGTTGTTTTAATAAAATAAAGTAGATAGATGGCCACGTAGCCCACCATTTTTAGTAGCACTTAATATTATTTAAAACTCTTTGCTGAACATTTAGATAAGATATTATAGTTTGACCTATAATTTCTTATATTTTTTAGTGAATACTTTTTCATTAATTTTGTAATTAAATAGATCTTAAAAACTAAAAAAAAAATGGATAGTTAGATGTGCATCCCCCTAATGATCTCAAAAGAAAATGAAATCATTTTTTTTTAATGTCTATAAAATTAGGCTTAGTTTGTAACCATATAACTTGTTTATCACTTGGATCAATGAAAAACAAATTACATGAACATGTATAGGCATGTATATTTATGTCATGTGGTGGCCTAAAAATGGTATAGTTAGAAAACAACATAGTTTAAAATATTAAATTAGACCAAAAATTTTAAAAATCATATTTTTGGAAAGAGGATAGTGTACTCATCATGATGGTATTAAGTTTTTAGATTTTACCATAGAAATTGGTAGTGTATTTGATGATCAAATTTGAATTTTGTTATTTTCTATCCAAACTCTCGAACTTGACTATAGATTGATAGGTCCAAGCCTTTGGCTCTAAAATCCAAGCCATTATTGAGATAAAAGCTTCGTGTTTGGATTCAAATTCAAATAGAATGAGATCATTTAATCTTCATAACATCCAAAAACACAAATTTTCTCTTGAGCTCAAATTTTATATATGTTTTTATATTTTGTTGAGCTCCTTCATAGTGGTGTTATTTCATTTGATATGGGAAAGGTCCCTAACCTTGGATAATGAATTAAGGTGTCATAGTATCACATTAGAATTCAAAAGTTTTACATACATTTTAATATATTGACTTAACTACTTATAATTACTTCATTTTAAGGTGTAAATCATTATACATTTTACGATATAACTGATTTTATCATGAGGTCATAAAATGCATTTTTTAAACCTATGGCCAAAACTTAACATTTTTAGTGGCGATCTAGTTGTGTATTTTGAAGTAAATTGAGTCTATTTAGATCCCCTTCAACCTTATTACATGACAATAAAATGTGATATGTGGGTTGATCAGATCCAATTTCATTATCTCAATTAAAGCAAAGAAACATTATTTATTTATGCAAGTTTTACATGTATAGAATGTCGTTTTAAGCTTAATAAACTTGAATGTCATTAAATAATGAATGCAAATGTTGATTAGTTCAATTATGGAGGTAATTAAGGTCAAAATGAGCCATAATAACCTATTTTAAATTGTATATGATGTGATTTGAAGTGAAACTAAGACTAAGGGCCTTATGTGATGTCATATTTAATTAAACAAAGAGTTGATTCTTTTAATCAAAGAGAAATTTAAATCCAATATAAACCCTTCAAGAGAAAGATATTATTTGGGGAAAAATTAAATTTTATTCTATCATTAATTGATCCAATTAATCAATTTATATAATTAGGGGCATGATTTGGGAAATATTGAGTCCTTATTTACCAAATTTATTGCTCAATTAATTGCATAATGTATGCAACATATATGGCTTAACTAAATCTATTTTTATCAAAAATGAAAACAAGAAGTAAATTGTCAAAAATAAGTTCAACTAGCTCAAAATTCTCCAATTAGCTTAGCGATTAGAACCTATATTCTATACCTTAAACCCTGTACCATTTACCTTAAACCCTAAGCCATAAGCCATAAACCCCAAACTATTTAAATTGTAGACCCTAAACCCTAAACAAATTAACTTAACCCCAATTAACATCCTTTATAATAATAATTATTAGTTTTATAGGTATCAACATGGTCACAATAACATCACTCATTATTGCAATTGACAAACTAGCTCAATATGTGATTATGAGGGGACTAATTGAGCCCAAAATCACATTTTTTACTCATGGATCTAGGTTCAATGATCTCAAAATTATTCCAATTACCTTCATGAGTGTACATTATATACCCTAATCCCTAATCCCTAAATTTCTTAATACCTAAATTATAAACAATAAATATAAACTATTTAAACATTGAACCAATCATTTTAACCTAACTTAACATCATTTAGACTAAGAATGAATTTCATAGGGCTCAGTTTATCCTAAATCACATGACTAATTTCCCCATTTAACTAATTAACTTAATATGAAAAATGACATGGGGTATAATGACAACCTAAAAACAAATTCTATAGTCACAAATAGGTCCAGGTGATTCAAATTTTCCTCAATTATCTTTGTAATTAAACCATATGTACCCTAAAATTAAAACCTTTAAGGTGTTAAGCCCTAATCCCTAAACCATAAAGCCTATATCATAAAATATAAACCCTAAACCAATCAATTTAACATTAATTAACATCATTTAGAGTAATAATTAGGTAGATATTACTTAATTTGGCCAAAATCATATTACTCATTATCCCAATTAACTAATTGGCTCAATTTGTGATGATTTTGAGGCTAATTGAGCCCAAAAGCACCTTTAACCCTACATACACCCTGAACTTATATACATTAGACACCAATCCATAAACCCTAAACCCTAAACACTATACCCTAAATTATGAACCGTAAGTTCCCTATTTACCAATTATTTAACTCTAATTAACATCCTTTATACTAAGAATTAGTTTCACATGGCATATATTTATTAGACATTATTTACACCCTTAAAACTAAACCTTATGCCCTAATCCTTAAATGCTAAAATATAAATTATAAGCATGGTGCCCTAATTCCTTAATTTATAATTTCTAAACCTTGTGCCCTAATGCGCTAATCCATAGTATATATTAATAATTACATGATCACATTATCCAATAACATGATTATGTTATTCTTGATATAGACAAAACTCTCTTTTCAACATCTATTTTTAACCCAAATAAAGAATTATATGCCCAAAAACATTCTCTATTTACTTATGTGGAACCTGCAAGACCTATATACTTATTTTGTCCCCACCTTTGAAAATATATCAATTGTCTGATGGATGACAGATCACATTTGAGGAAGAGGAAGAATTTGAAGAATAAAAAACTAGAAGAATTAAAAGATCTGAGAGAGAAACATAAGATATAAATGAAAAACTTCATTTAATACAAGGTATAGACCCTGATCCTAATGAACCAAATGTCATAGATAATGTTTGAAGTTTATATTCAAATTTACAAGTTTCTGATTTTGTTGATGATGAGTATATGTATGATGCTTTATACCCCATGAATAAAGAAAATTTGAAGGAAATAAATAGTTATTAAATTAACAATCCATAAAATTTCATGGAAATGTATAATGAAGAAATAAATAATGAATAAAATGTCATCACACCTTTAAATAATGATATTGAAACACCCTCTCAAAAAAATCCACCATTAACAACACCTCTAAGAATTGTGCATAAAAAAGGCAAGTACATAATTGAAGTTGATGAAAATATTTTATAACCAATGCATAAAAAATGTCTAATCACCATTCAAGAAGACTAGCTAAACAAATTTTGGATATTTTCTTTCATAATTTGGATTATAATAACCAAAGATGTCAATTATTTATTTATTTGATAAAATTGATTAAGATGAGACCTATAATTTACACATTAGGAATAAGAACATCTAACATGGATGACGAGAACAATGATTTTTTTGAAAATGTACATGATTTATATCATAATGTAGTCCCAAAACCATACACCAAAGATTGTAACATTACTTGGCATATACTTACAACTTATGCAGCAAGTGGCCAAACAAGGAATAAATAAATGCTTTCAAAAAAAATTCTAAGCTTTTTATAAAAATAAAAACCTTGATGAAATTAATTTAAAGACATGAAATATTTAATAAACCTAATACCAATCATCTATGTGCATTCTTTGGTAGACTTCCATAAAAGGACAAGGCTATAGCCAATCCTCTCAAAGAGTTACTTGTTCAATTTTTGAAAGATAATAAAAGAGTTCCACCCAATATAAGAGATGTATTGAAAAGAAGAGTTGGTTCTTGTAACCATGAACTGCATCTTAAACATTTCTTGGATATGACCCAAACATAATTATACACTATGATTTTAGAAATGCATCCATAAATTTCTATTTGTCAAATATATTTTTATATGGCCAAAACTTCTTATGTGAAAATAAATCACATAGGGAACACTTGTTGTTGTAGGCAACATGTTAAATTTTCAATTCACTATGATCTTTTTCACCATACTCATTCTACTTGCATACTAATAGAATTTTGCAAGAGTGTGGTATTGAAGTTATAACAAAATCATTCACAAAATTTATTCCAACTATTTTTTAAAAAGATTGAATCAATAATTATTTTATAACAAATCATGTTTAGATGGAAATTTTAGCATTTGTGGTGGATTTCCAAAATTAAAAAATTGTATCCATGAGGAAAATATAAGTGCAATTGGACAAGAATTAATTGGTTTAATCAAATATAAACTAGTGACTTATCAAGTAAAATATATCAAATAATCTAAAAGGTGTGTTATTGTTAAAAAAATATATACTTTCTTTTACTTTTTTATGAAATTCAGGGAGAAATGTTTTTATGAGTATGTGAGGCACACACACAGGGAAAGATAGTTAGATGAACATTTTAAGATAAGCAAGGATACATTCCCACTTGGTTTGATTATTTTAGTAGTTGAATTTGATGAAAATTACACATTAAAACCACAAATAGAAGTTCAATCACATTATTACAACTCATCACAAGTTTCCATATTTTTGCATATAACATTCATGCATACACTTGATAGTATAAAGAAGTAATAAAAAATATTAAGGGAATACCATTTCTATATCAATGATGACTGATCACATTGTTCAGAGTATGTGCAAGTTTTTTTCAGAATTTCTATGAATAGTTGAGTCATATGAACATTAATTTAAATCAACATTACATTTCTTTAAATAATTTCACATCATAATTAAAAAATGCATATTATTTTTATTGTCGGAATAAGATGCATGTTATCACTTGTATAGAACAAATTTGGAGTTTCACTAAGGTTGGCCATGAAAAATGGGAGCATGATAGTGTTGGATCATGTAAAAAAATATTTTTTTCAAGAGAGGAGTTGAAATTTTAAGAGGACTCTAATTTAATTGATGCAAAAAAATGTGGTTGGATGGTTTAATGAGAAAATGTGTTATGGTGCTCAACTAAATTCTACTATTCATAGACATTTATGGTTAATGAAAGAAAAACACTTGGAAAATTATGAAGATTGTATGAATCTAATGGGTTCAAGTGATATCCACTTATTTCATATCTCAAATGCAAGTTATTATACTATTCATACGAGACACTTGACATGCTTTTGTTTTGCATGCATGGACTCTGTTTGATATGAGTGTGAGTCATAAGAGTCGGTGGATGTCTAGAGTTCCAAACCTCTATTTTCAATCAACACATATCAAGTTTCAATAGTGTTGTAACTTACACATATGACATTATAAGATGAATTTAACCATGTGTCTAATCTAGTGCAGCCAGAAATAATATTTTTCATTATGTATAATTTATTCTCATTATATTTTTTCATAGTGTCACAAAAAAATGTTTTTTGTGATACAAGGCTTATTTTTATAGTTATTTTAGATGAACACACTGAATATGGCACATATCACTACCTATGTTGATATGTAAAAAGAAATAAAAATCTTTACATCCCCAGTTATAGATGGAAAAAACATTGATTATCCCACTGGGTCAATGGTAGTCACTAGAACTTGGTTTCAATGATATCCTATAAAAAATTTAGATCAATGGTTGTTTGAAGATTTTGAAATACATAAAAATATATTTAATTTTTCAAATTTTATTCTTGCAATGAATATTCAATTGTAAAAACATCATCAGAGGCCATTAAATAGGAAATTATGGAAAGCTTGGGAGATAGACCATGAAACTATTCTTGATACTATCAAGTTTAAAGTATATCATAGTGGTTTTTTGGATTGAAATATGTAGGTATATTGACTTTTCAAATGTAGATGTAATCAATTTTACCAATTTTTTTTAATTATTTAGGTAGTACATATGAATTTATTTTTTAATTACTTACTAACATTTTTTATAGCTTAGTGATACCAAATAAGCTTCCACATTCACAAGTTTGGCACTCTTGGTAAATAATTCCATATTCTTCAAGACAAGAGAAGGTAAATTTTTAAATACTTAGTGTTTACACACTACTCAATGGTAATGAAAAAGAACTTTTTAGTGGATTTAAATGTTATGGTGGTGGGAACATGTGTAATTTTCCTATCTAGATGTGATAAAAGTGATTTACTCTCAACTAAAGATCTCAAAGGTAGAAATGGAACTTAGACCTCAATAAGTTGTCTATTCAATGCCAAAAGTTGCATTTTAGGACCCATCACTACAACTTATGCCACGAATTATTCTTGAAGGTTGTGCATGAGTGCACCAGGGTATGAATAGATGGATTACATAGGTAGGGGATGGATATAATCACTTGTATAAATGACTTACAAGTTTTGTTTTATGTTTGTTTGAACTTGGGCTAAAAATTTGCATTTTTACTATATTGGGAAGGGTGTTCTTCATGGTGCAATGTTTGATGGTTTTGTTGATCGGGCATGATGGGAGGCCAAGATCCTAGTCCTAGATGTTACAGACCCTCCGTATGTATTGGTAGTGCTAATTTTTGGTTATAAAGAATCAAAATCAAATTTCTACAACCACAACTTTAACTTTGACAAAATTTGTTGTGAATGTTTTTGTGCTTCTAAATAGTAATGAAAATGCACTTCAGGGTGGATTTAAACATTTTGGAGGTGGGAGATGTGTGATTTTCCTATATAGACATAATTTAAGTGATATATTCTCAAATGGAGGTTTTGAATGGATAAATGGAAATTAGAGCTCAAGAAGTTGCCTATTCAATGCCAAAAAGTTGTATTATACAACTCATCACTATAACTTGTGCCATGGATTGTTCTCAAAGGTTCTAATTTAGTGCTCTGGGATGACATTAGAAGGATTCAATAAGTAATGTAAGGATATGATGATTCATGGAAATAAATTATAAGTTTTTTTTTTGTTATTAAATTAGGCTAAGAAACTACATTTTTCTTATATTGGCAAGGGCATTCTTAAGGCTAGAATGGATTGTGGGTTTGTCTATATCTCATGATGGGAGGAAAAGAACCTATTAATGGATTTTATCCACCCCATAGATGTGTTTTTAGTACAATTTTTTGGTTATGAAACATAAAAATTATATTTTTGTAGCCATAGCTTAAACATTGATACCATTTATTGTTATTGTTTCTACATTCCTTGATGGTAATGAAAAATTACTTATTGGTGGATTTGAATGTCGTGGTGGTGGGATCATGTGTAATTTTCATGTGTGTGTGTGTGTGTGTGTGTGTGTGTGATTGAAGTGATATATCCTCAACTAGAGGTCCTGGAGGTAAAAATGGCAGTTAGAACTCAATAAGTTGCCTATTCAATGATAAAAAGTTGTATTTTAGGATCCATCACTACAATTGGTGCCATGATCTACTCTGAAAGGTTCCAATTGAATTATTCAAGGTGAGATTTTAGGGATTCAAAATTTATTTGAGAGACTTTAAGGTTCATGTAAATAACTTTTAAGTTTCATTTTATGCATGTTTGAAATTAGCTAAAATCTACATTTTTTGTATTAGGAAGGGTGTTTTGAGGATAGAATGGGTGGTGGGTTTGTCAATTGGGTGTGATAGAAATCTAAGAACTTATCCATATAATCCATCCCCCCTAGCATGTTGGTAGTGATAAGTTTTAGTTAGGAATCCTTAGAATCATCATTCTATAACAACTTCAACTTTGACAACATTTCTTGTTAGTGTTTTTGCGCTCTTGAATGGTAGTGAAAAATGTACTTTTGGGTGGATATGAATGTCATGAAAGTGTGATAACATATAATTTTACTACAAAGATGTTATATAACTACTATATTCTCAACTATAGGTCTTAGAGGTAGAAATGATAGTTTAATCTCAAGACACTGTCAATTTAATGCCAAAAATTTACATTTTAGGACCTGTCACTACAACTCATGCTAATTGGATTAATAGTGAATGTTACACTTGAGTGATATAGGGTATAATTAGAGGTATTAAATAAGTAGGGGATGGATCTAATGGTTTGTGGAAAATATTTACAAGTTTTATTTTATGCATGTTTGAACTTAGGGTAAAATATTGCATTTTTATTGTATTAGGAAGGGCATTCTTGAGGCTAAAATGGGTGGTGGGTTTGTCTATTGGCATGATGAAAGGCCAAGAACCTAGTACTATATGTTATCTACCCATTCATACATGTTGGTACTACCAAGTTTTGGTCATTAATCATCAGAATTAGAGTTTTATAATAACTTTAACTTTGACAATATTTGTTGTCAGTGTTTTTGTGCTCCTCAATGGTAGTGAAAATGTACTTATGTGTGGATTTGAATGTCATAATTATGATTACATGTAATTTTCCTATATAGAAATGATTATATTCTTAACTGGTGGTCTCGGTGGCATAAATCTAGTTGGAGCTCAATAAGTTATCTATTCAATGCCAAAAAAAATCATTTTAAGACCTGTCACTGCAACTTGTGCCACATTAACTTATCAAAGTTTCCATATAAGTTATTCATTGTGAGATTAGAGGGATTAAATAGGAAATGAAAAGATCCAATGGTTCTTTAAAAACACTTACATGTTTTATTTTATGCATGTTTGAACTTAGGCTACAAAACTACATGTTTATTATATTGGGAAGGGCATTTTTGAAGTTAGAATGGGTGGTGGGTTTGTTGATTAGGCATGATGGGTGGCTAAAAACCTGGTCTTCGATTATATACACCCCCTTGGACATGTTTCCAATTCCATTTTTAGTCATGATGAGGTATTTGAATATTAACACATTACTTGAAACTAATATTTATGCTTGTACTTATATTTAATCTTTGTATGGTTGAATGGAAATTAATTATTTATTTTCAAATGATACAAGGAATCTATTGGTAAAAAATTCAATTTTCTAGTTGTAATTATGTATAGATTTTTTGAATTTTATTATGTTTTGGGTAAGTTATGTTATATAAACCTTAGCAATCCTGTCTCATTTATATAATCTTCCTCTCACTTGTCCAACACCCTTCACCTACTAGATCATTTACTCTTCTCACATAAACACCATCCTTACCTCATATAATTTTCATAACTTTATCCTCCTTGTCTATTTCAAACTTGTCAATATTATCTAGGATTATAGACCTAATGAATGGTTCTAATTTTTTATCCTCTCTCTAAGTCTTATATATCAATCCACTACTCAATTGAATATTTTAACATACTTAATCCAATATCACAATATTTAAGTCACAACTCTTCAATAATTTCCTCTATTCTCCTAACAATATTGTATAAACAATACAAAGAGCTAGATAAAAATATCCCTTCAAATATTTTCTTGAGCATTCCTATAGGATAGAATACACGCATAAAATATTAAACACTTAAAAAATACCGTCATGAACTCCAATAACTCATTAAAACACTTTTCATAGGACTGTGTAAAATATATCTCCCTACTTAGACTAAGAGCTCCTTTCTTTGCTTTAATTAACACTAAACATGACAAAATAACCTTGAAAGACTATCATGCACTCATCAACTATTTGATTTACTTTATAGATAATTTGAATTCCTTAAACCACCTTTAATTAAGGGTAGAACTACCCCTCTATCTACCTTTAACCACTTAGTCTTTCCCACACCTGCAACATAGCATGGGATGTTATATCTAGGTTTCAATGACACTATCAAACATCAAATTTCATTAACTACATTCAAAACAAAATGATAAGGATTTTATTCCACTAGATAGCACATATTTTTATTTATCTTCATAAATATTTACAATATAATTCACTATCATATCCTTGTCCTAATGGACAACATAGTTTTCCATCTTCTTACTCCATCTAGCCCTCTTTGTTGAACCTCCTACCTACTCTATTAACTCATAATACTTCCCCCTACTCTCATAAAACATGATTTCCCCCATGAAACTCTCTCTCTATTCATTTTATCACCCACTTTCTCATGAAAGTATATTCCAAGTTTTCAATGTGATTTATAGGATAGAATAGATTCATAATAGAAGATATTGTCAAAGATTAGTTCTAAGAGGCCTAACACCCTTAAGTTACATGCCTTGAAATAAATATAACTATTAATGGGTGTTTATTGGGGTTTATAAACCTTAGTTTTATGTTTTGAAGGATAAAAATCCAGTCTAAAGAATGTGCATTAAGCCTATAAGGCCAAACAACCCTTGAAGGGAAAAAGTGAAATAAAGTGTAAAGGAGTATGGAGGCCTTTTAAAGTAGATTTAGTGGCTTGAATGAAGGTCAGATAGGTGGATATAAAATATATAATGAGTTTTATTGAAATTATTAAATAAGAGGAAGGCATCTAGGCAGATCTAAGACTAAGGAATGTATAGTGAGAGAGTGTGAAGAGTGAATCACAAAAGGGGTAGGTTGGAGGATAGTAAAGGATTTGAGTACTAAAGAGGTATTTGTATAGATTACTCTAGAGGTGAGTGATATAAAGGAACAAGAATCATATAATCCATACAAGTATTATGACTAGTTGCAAGAAAAGCTATCCACAAAGGCATTAGATCTAGGTGAAGGTGAAAGATCAAGTTTATAGGTATAAATATCAAAGTGATAAATTTTTAAGTATTTATGAATGACTTTATGTCTCTAAATTATGAAAGTATGAACATTATTTGGTATGGTCCTTAACTGAAATCAAATTGTGCTAATGATAAATTGAAAATTGTAAATGGGTGATGACAAATGCAAAATAGATAATAGTGTCAACAGCTATTTCCATTACACACAATCAAATAAAAAATTTAATTTAAAAAATATGGGAGGTCAAATATTTATAACATGGAAAATAATATCTTTTTAATCCTCATTTACGTAAAAAAATTAGATATAAGATACGAAACATAATATTTTGGAAGATCAAAACAACACCATATGATAAAATTTTAATATTAAAACTAAATATAGACTAGATCTGATTTACATAATTTAGATGAAAAATCCAATATATATATATATATATATATATATATATATATATATATATATATATATATATATATATATATATATATATATATATATATATATATATATATATATTCACATATATAATCTCAATAATACATATATTTTTATGATATACATATAAAAAATTACATCATCTATCAATATAGTATCAAATAACAGGTGAATGTCATATATGAATACACAATGCCAATTTGTACATTTCCATATAGGCATAAAAATTCACATCTCATGTAAGACATCCTAATCATCAAGTAACCTCCCTCTCTTTGCCTTTCATGAATAAGACTCTCCATGGGATGCCCTAATGGTATATGGATATCCTTTGAATGCCTTATATTGATCTAAGGTTTGACTACAAGTCCTATAATCATAGCTTATTTTCAATCAAACTTGTTTAAATACAAGTACTATTATAAAATTAAAATAAAATACATTCAACCACTTGTTAATAAATTATTTTTAGACTATAATAAAAAATCATTTAAACATGCACTTACTGCAAGCTTGTGGTCCTACTCAATGTTCTTTTGATGCTCATATGAGTTAGTGGTGGGCTCAATTTTATGAACAAGCATCTAAAATAGGAAAGAAACATGAGAAGTTTCCCTAATAATCATCAAATTGGGATTATCAAATGTCATGGGAAAACCATGCATACAAAAAAATTCACATAAGTTATATTTTCCACAAGTATGTAGCAAAATTATTAAAATAAATATATTTTACAATTCAAAATTACAATTTAATATATACCTCTATCAGTGCCTATCTAGATGGCATTGCAATAGTAATGCCTATGTATATCTTGGCTTGCACTGATGGAGGAGTGTCTACTTGACCCATCAACTAAATCTAAATAAGGTCTCACCTACTTTTCTATAAAGCATCAAAGATATATATGGCAAGTTTTCCTCCCTTATTGAACTAAGAGTGTATTTAACAACACTATACTGAAATTTTAAGATCCTTAATAGATAAATTTAACTTAAGTACAAGGTAAATATACATATACTAAATTTACATAAAGCATAAGATTAACTCAAAATTTTACCTCTGTATAAGTAAAAGGTGTTTTCCTAACATAAACAAATGCAGTAGTGGTGGGTTAATAGTTGGATCCATATATGTAAATAACATATACATTAAATAAAATACTGTAAATGTGGACTATGATAATGAAGGCACCGTTTCATCCTAAAACGCAAAAAATTACATATATATTATTTAATTTCTATGTAAACTAATTGTTAGCTAAATTAAATTTACAAATGTAACTTAAATTTAACATGACATTTATATAAAATATACATGTATCTATGTCGTGGATGATGTATACACACCGAATATGCATGCCAAAACTCATCACTCGTAAGTATATTATCTAATCCCTCTAAACCATCATCATCATCATCAAAAGGTCTAGTGAATATAACTCCACAAGATCTTCAAGGGTGGGCTCAGGAATCTAGACTAGGTGGTACATCCCTAGCATTGATCTTTGAGAGCCTACTCATATGTTAAATGAGTGTATCAATGAGTGAACTATGTATATGTAGAGTGTTGATCTCCATGACCTCCTGAACTATAAATGGGATCTTGAGTTGAAGTAATTTTTATATTTTGATCTTTGTAGGCTAATTAGGTGCACGATGTGCACCTGATCGATCTTTTATAAAGCCTTTCCCTCAGCCCTAAAACTCACTATAATCAAAATAGTACAGAATCTCATTGAGGATAAAATCATAGTAGAGTTTACTTAAAAAATATAGTGAGACCTTTTGGTTGTTACAAAGTGGATAATCAAACACCATGTACCATTGGTAAAAAAATTGGTTGTGAATAAATTATGTTAGTAGCGATGGATTGGGAAACATTTATCAATTACTAGTAATGGTGTATTGGTGGTTGAGTCAATCAATAAGGAAAAAATGGATGATTTTTATGTCTTTATTCTTCACCTCACATGATGAGAATTTTTCATCATAATAATCCCTACAACTATCTCAATATGAAGCCCATCTATCATTTTGACTCATTATAGAGTCAATTTGACCTAATAATGACTCTAGGGAATTAGCTATATAGGTGAAATGGGTTTTAGTGGAAGTGGGATCCCACATTATCCTAATTAATTATTCAATTTAAATTTTATTTTCCATAATGTGGTCATCTAGACTCTCCTAATTGACTAAGGGATTTTGTGGAACTATAAGAGGGTTACGTAAAGGGTTAGGAAGAGGATTAGGTGGAGGGTTAGGAGGAGGGTTAGGCTAGCGAATAGAAGGGTTAGGTGGAGGATTAGGAGGATGATTAGGCTAAGGAATATGATGGTTATCAAGTTGGTTTTTACAAAACAAATAAATTACCAA
>JARHVA010005843.1:197500-380000 GCA_037957365.1 Torreya grandis
GTGTGCTTTCTAGGACTAGCTTGGTCTTCATCCCATTTTAAGATGATCTCACCTTCAGAGAAACATTTTCATGAGGATTTCTTGTCAAAGTGCTTCTTCATTTGTTGCTGATGGCTGGTCATAGAAACCATGGCTTGGTCCCTTGTCTCCTAAAGTTCCATCAATTCACACAACCTAACCTTTATGTTGTTTCCTTCTTCTAATTACAACTAGTGAGAAAGATCCAAAGTTGGTAACTCAAGTGAAATAGGAAGTCTAGATTCTCTTCCATACACAAGCGTGTATGGTGAATTTCCAACTACCCTCTTTGGAGTAACCTTATCTACCCACAGGGCTATTTTCAACTTCACATGCCAAGTTCTCTGATTTTCCTCCATTATCCTTCTGATGATTCTGATCAGATTCTTATTGGTGGACTCAGCCAACCCATTCCCTTATGGGTAGTAGTTGGAAGAAGTGCTAAGGTATATTTTGTATCCCAATGCCCACTCTCTCATTTTGGTTCCCAAGAAAGCTAAAGCATTATCTGAGATGATGGTAGCTAGGACTCTAAACCTTATCACCAGGCCTTCATAAAAATCTAGGACTGCACTTTCATTGTCCTCCTTCAAATTAATAGCTTATACCCATCTCATGAAGTAGTCTATAGCGGTCAAGACCCATTTGTGGCCAACACTGGAGGGAGGGTTGATCATCCCTATGAATTTTAGGCCCCATTGCATGAATCATTGTTCTACTTGAATAGGCTATAGAGGCATTATAGTCAACCATTATTTCCCATCAAAGAGAGCACACTTTTGGCACTTTTGTACCTAGGCATGGGTGTCTCTGAATAGAGTGGGCTAGAAGTAACTAGCTCTCATAATCCTTGCAGTTGTAGGTTGAAGAGAAAAGTGACCACCAATGGCCCATCATAGACCTTGGATAGCACCTTGTCAAGCTAACCTAGGTCTATGCACCTCAAGAGTACTCCCAAAAAATATCTTCTGAATAGCACCCCATCAATCAGGACATAAGGGAGATATTGGAGTCTAAAATATCTCCTCTTGGTACTATCAAGGCCTTGTGGGCACTCACCAGTGAGAAGGAAATGTTTCATGTCTGATGCCTAATCCTTCATGACTGTTGGTTCTTTTGTTGTAGCTTCATCATGGATTAGCAAATTTTCCTCTTTCTTCTATTTAAGGTCTACAACAAGGTGTTCACATAGGCCTTTTCCCCTTACCATCTTGGTGGTTTTCATGTCCATGTCATATTCCATTACTTTGGTGATCCATCTCACTCTCTTTTCATTTAAATCATGGTTGATCAAGAAATCTTTGATGCTGGGATGTGGCACCATGAGATGAACCCTGTTATTAGATAGCATATGTCTAAATTTATTTAGGCTTTATATGACCATAAGGACTTACTTCTCCACATATGTATACCTGATCTCAAAACCTTCTAGACTTTGGCTATAAAATGTAAGCGATTATTCAAGGTTCTCACCATTTGCTTGGGTAAGCATAGCAGAGACTACCTCTTCATTTCTGAAGGTGTAGAGGTTAAAATCCTTGGTGAAGTTAGGACTAATCAAGGTAGGAGCCTAGGTGATAGTCTACTTTATCCCTTCAAAACTATCCTTCCTTTGCACTGTCCACACAAATTTCTGATCTTTCTTTAACATGGAGGTTAGTGGTTTGACTATCTCAGCAAAATTTGGGATAAATCTTCTGATGGAATTTTTTTTGCCTAAGAATCTTTACATACCTTTCTTATGCTTAGGCAAGGATAGCTCTAGGATGGAGACTCTCTTTTTATATCAATGGTCAAGCCCTCTTTCAAAATAACATGGCCAAGGAGTTTACCTCAATGGATAATAAACACACATTTCTTTGGGTTGAGAGAGATACCAAACTCTCTACACCTCTCAAAGATTTACCTAAGGTGTCTTATATGTTGGCCTACTTCCTTAGATAATATTGTCACATCATCAAGATGTACCAGTACAATATTATTTATCAGGCCTTGAAAATCCATGTTCATGGCTCATTGAAAAGTGGCACCAATATTTCACAGTCTAAATGGCATTTTTTGGTAAGCAAACGTCCCCCACTTGGTAGTGAAGGTTGTCTTGTATTGATCATAGTCTTGCACTAAAATCTTATTATACCCTAACTACCCATCCAAGAGGGAGAAATGTTTGCTACCTATCACCATTTGGAGGAACTACTCAATAGTTGGGAGAGGATAGTGATCCTTTAATGAGACTCTATTAAGGTCTCTAAAATCTACACATAGTCTGATCTCCCCATTCTTTTTCTAGATAGGAATAAGATTGGCTAGCCAAAAAGAGTGTTTGATCAAAAATATAATTTTGGACTCAATTAGCTTGGTGAGTTCCTTCTACATGACAGGCTCAATCTTCAGGTTCATAGACCTTTGTTTTTGTTTAATGCATTTGGTGCCTTCCTCTAGCTCAATAGTGTGTTCGGTCAAACTTGGGTCAAAACCCTTCACGTCACTATACTCCCAAGTGAAGACATTAGCAAATTCCTGGCACAACAAGATGAAAGCCTACCTTTCACGATCTGTACATACCTTCCCAAGTGCAAGTAGCCTATTCTTGAGTATCTCAACCTTTTTGTAGTTTTCTTTCTTCATTATGATTCTTGATTTGTCATTTTTTAATTGGTCATCCTCGTTGAAGATACTTTCAAGAGTGACCAAGCATTTGGGAAGTTTATTGTTCTTCAACTAAACAATCTAACTACCATACTACTATTGTAGCTTGGCTTGATTTATAGAGGAAAACTCAACCTCCTCTTACAAGAAGAGTGCTATCTACTAATCATTGTCAAACACCTACCAGTTGGTGATGTTATTAGGCATAGAGGGTTTGATTACCACTTTTAAATGGTGCAGACTATTGTCTCATCCTATCTCCTCAGGGACAGTGAACTAAGCACCAACTATTGTTAGTCTGTCAACTTCTTTATTCTAGTCTCTTAGAATGGAAGTAAAATTGAAAGCAAGGAAACTCTCCACTAAGTCCCACACCCTATGGTTGTAAGACTTAAGCAAGGAATTATTTGTTAGATTTTGGCCTCTCACCTGATTTATAATTAACTTGATGTCCCCAAAAACATGTAGATATTTGATTCCTCTTTTCCTTGCCTGCTCCATACCATAGATGAGAGATTCATACTCTGCAACATTGCACGTGCAAGAAAACTCAAACCTGAAAGTCAAGAAGTATTTCTCGTGTGAGGGGGAAATTAATACTACTCCACCACCAGCTCCCAATTTGCTTCTTGAGCCATCAAAGAAAAGATTCCATAAACCTGAGCTCTCTAGGTTTGATTTCATCAAATTTGGTACAAAAGTACCCTCTTCATGCATGCAATAAATCCTGAGGCCTGCCTCTTCTATGAACTTGTATGGGTCATGTTCAAGGTTGTCACTTCCCCATTTATCTAAGAGCAGGTCAGCAACTCCTTCAAGGGTAAAAGGTAAAGATTGATCCACTTAGAAATCTTCTTCATCAATAATGGCATAGCTGACATTTATCACTTTGAGTGAGTATGGCTCCAGATGATCTCTATGGATTATCTCCAACTCAATCTTAACCTTAGTCCCATATTTGGTTCTAAAAACCATGTAAGACCATTTTTCTACTAGGTACCCACCTATTTTGGATGTGAAATCCCTTGTCCAAATGGTAAAGTAGGGAGGAACATCTGCTACCACCATGTCATGGGGAACTGAGAAATTTGGGCAGGCATGGAGCATCAAGTTCAAGCCTCTAACCACTCCTACTATCTTACCTGGTGATCCATCTAGCTACAGGACTCCCTTGGTCATTTGTTTGTATTTGAGTCCCAACTTACCCACTATGCATTTGGGCATTACTAAGGTGCTTGCCCCACTATCAATAATGTAGTTTTATATTAAGAAATCTCCTATGATAAAGGATAGATAGAATGGGGGAACCTTTTCTTCTTTCTTTACTTGGCCTGCTATGGAGGGGTGCCCATTCATGATCAAAATGTTATCAGCTTTTGTTGAGATAGTTCATTGATATAGCTCATGTAACTCCTTCTAGAGTATGTCCTTTTGTCCCAATATTGCCAATGAATCCCACAAGGACATATTCATGTGTAGCTTCTTCATCTAGTCTACCACATTGATCTGAGGGTTACTCCCTTTTGAATTTTCCTTGGGGTTACTTGTAGTATGAGGTGAAGGCTAGGGAGCTAAGGGTGTAACTCGTGGCCTAAAATTTGAAAATTTTTGGTTTACATGTGATGAAAAAGATGATTCAGATGTTTGGGCAGCTTCCTGGGCTTCCTCCATAGCTCTTCTTTTGGACCTTGTATTGGCTACAACATAATCCCCTTGGTTGTTCATTCTTCCCACATAGTTGACTGCACAAAATTCACCTTCCATGTGATTCATGAGAATGGAATCGGGTTGAGCCTAACTACTACCCATTCTGGGTTGTATTGATGTCTCAAAGCTTGGGAATTGGGTAGCCTAATTGTCTTGTGCATTCATATATTGACATGATGTCTCATTTGGATAAGTAGCCTGATCATGACCATATCTCAAGGGTGAGTAATTTGGTTGTTCTTGTACTAGATTATTTTGAGCGAGCACAAGAGCTTTGGATAATGAAGGAGCACCTAGATTATACCCTTTGTATGGTATGGCCTATGCAAACTGACCCTATCCTTGATTATAATTCTAAAAATGGAGTCTATTTGCTTGTCCAAACTACTGATATCCTTGATTTGGCTGGTAGTTTTGAGCTTGTTGTCTCTTGAGAGCCACTAGTTTGTTGGTCACATTTTATAGCAAGCTCTTAACTTCATGGAGGTCATTAGGTGAAGTAACAGTCAGCTTTTCTATGCCAGGAAGAAGAGCTAAGGTGGGTTTATTAGTCTAGAATGGAGGTGGTAATTAAGGGAAGAGTGGCATATGAGGTCTAGGGGCTATCTTTCTCGCTTGTACTAGGCAAATTTTAGTAGCTATGGCTATTTCATAGGTAGCTAGTAACACTTGTCCTCCCATGGACTGTATCATGATAGCAATGTCACTATTCAAAGAATTTAAATAATAGAGGAAGGCATAGCTTGGGGTCAACCTTACCAAAATAGGGATTTTGTTTCGTGTCTTTTGAAATTGGGTATTGAAATCCTACATGAATTCATGTGGAGCTCTCTTCATGGTGGTTAGTTGCTCAGTAAGAGAGAAGTGACCACTCTGCTCCCTAAATTTGTTTATTAAGAGAGTGCCTAATTCATTCCATGTACTGACTGAATTCATAGGCAAAGTCCCATACTAGTCCAGAACCTTACCCTTAAAAGACAATGCTAGTAACCTGATAGCAATGCTCTCCTTAGTAATTTTGTGAATATTACAAAAGTTGGAAATATTTTTGATGTGTTTAATGGTAGTAGTAGGCCCCTCCCCATTAAAATGAGGAAAACTCTTAAGGGCTATCCCTGGGATTGGGTCATAATGAAAAAGGTTCAAATGGCTCTGACCATGAAAGGCCACAAAAGGTAAAGCCATGGTGATAATAGGGTTCTGTCGAGGTCTTCTTGTGTAATTATATTTTATAGTAGATCTGGGAAAATGCCTTACTATATATGGATGGGTCCTTGTAAATCTCAGTCACCTTGCTGAGTTTAATGGTATTTCAACAAATTCAAAAGGGACACCTTTGGCAGTATATCGTGTACTAACCTTAGGCATAGGATGTCAAGTTGATCTCTGACTAGAGACTGATGTTCTTGAAAATGGAGTCACTAGATGTTGGATTAGTGGTTCATTCTTGCTGTAATAAGACTAACACCAATCCTAGAACTTTTTTGAGCAATTAAAAGTGGTCCCACCGGGCATACCAAAAACTATTGACACTATGGATTGCACCCTTGATAGAAAGGCTAAGCTTCTATCTTGCATGTGGCACAATGTAGACTCCCCTCTTGCTGTGGGTTTGGAAAAACTGAGGGGAGAATATCTAGATAAGGGCTATCTCCCTTTGATGCATCTCTAAAGGTTTTCTTCTACTACTGCTAACAATGGGGGGGGTGAAAAGAAAGAAGAAATAACTAGAACATAAAACTACTCTAAGTTGTGATGCACCAAATGATTTTGATCTACTCAATTGTTCACACTTCAAACCAGAAAGGGGGTGAACATACACTTTATTTGTGAAAAGACTAGATTTTAGGGAGCTTTAAAATGGAGGCTTAATGAAGACACACAAGAAATGTAACTTACCACAGGCACTGTAGAAAACACACTGTCTAATAGCTACTCTTTTCTATATCTACGCTCTAGATACAACACTTCTTGTTAGCCTATAGAACTAGTGCTTTGGCTACACTAGGTGTGTTGGTGTCAATTTGTGAGATCATCAAGCTAAAATAACTGAACACAAAATTGATACACAGACACACTCAAAAGCATAACTAGTCAGATAGAGGTAAAACACTTTCTTATTGATTCAAGCTGAAATTTTGGCAGGGCTACACCATACAAAAATGAGAGATACATTTCTCTAATGAGATTTTTCAATATATAGAGAAAGAAATAGGCTTTTGGCACCTTCTGTAAAAAATTTCCCATGCTACGTTGAATGCCTAAGGAGGAGAAAAATTGGTCATGTTGATGTCATCCTTCTAGAAAGCTCTAAAATAAACATGTTGTAGATGTCAGCATTTTGGACTTTACTGCCTAACCTGTATTAAAAATCACTATAAAAGCATGGGTTTTACGTGACTATCTGCTCATTAATGTAAAATAAGGAAAAAATAGGCTGCACTTTCACTTTTTTCACTCCATGATGACCACTTGGTGGAGACTATTTCAGCCACTAGAATAACTCCTCTACCAATGCTTTCTTTTGCCACCTGGGCTATTTTATTTGCCCCTACGCTTGGTTGGGTGCATCTTTTGGAACATTCCAAATGTTGTCATATGTGTGCATGGCCATGTTCTAGATTCTCTATTTTGTTCCCTCTTTCTTTTTTATATGTTGTCTCTTTCTGGTAGTCTAAGCTCTCAAGGCTATCTTCTCATCCTTTGCTGGCTCTTTGGGCTCCTTTCTCAGCAGGTCGCTGAGTTCACTTGTGGCCTTCGCTTATGAGTTCTTTCAGGCTCTCTTCAACTGTTAACATGCATGGGACCATTTTTAAACATTTGAGAATCAATGGCTATTCCATCATGTAAATTTGACATCTATAGGCCCATCTCCATTCAAAATCTAATGGCTATTTCACCACCTTAAATTTGACATTCACACACCCGTCACCAGATGTTGAACCTCCAATAGCTAGTTTTCTATGCTAAATTTGATGTCTTAAAGCCCATCACACCTTTGGCAATTTCTTTGGCTTTTGGCAATTGAACCTTCCTTGGATTTCCTTCAGACAAAAGTCTGAAGGAATCCCTTATCTTGTCTTTTCTTTGGATTTCCTTTAGACATAAAATCTGAAGTAATCCTTTGCCCTTCACTCTTTTATGAATCTGCTCACTGCCTTCCATGAGGGACCTTTGGGTCTTGAAATGCCCCTTTAGAACTTCTAATTTGGTCCCTTCTTGGTCACCGAGAGTCCCCCACAAGGGTACTTGCCCTTCAGACTCCTTCATGCTCCCTTGGTTCTCAATTCCTTCAGACAAAATGTCTAAAGGAATTCCTTCATAAATGTTACTTGAAAGAAATCTTTTCTTTGGAGTCTCGGCCCTTTCTCTCTTTTTGAATTCCTTCAAACAAAATGTTTGAAGGAATTCTTTTGTACATTTTTCCTGAAGGAAATGTGCCTTTAGATTTTCCCTTGGATTTTCTTCAAACAAAATGTCTGAAGAAATCCTTTATCTTTTACCTTGTATTTTCTGAAGGAACTTTGCCTTTGTTTGCCATGGATTTCCTTTGGACAAAAGTTTGAAGGAATTCTTTGCCTTGCTCACTTTTCCAAAGAAAAACTCAGCCCTTTGTAAATAAATATTTTGTCTTTAATTGTCCTTCAGAGCTTTCCAAATTGTCCCATTTGTCACTTGCCTGCCCCCCGCAAGGGCACTTGACTTTTGGGACCTTGTAAAAGACTTGTACTTATTTGAAATTGGCTCCTTCTTTTATCAATAAAAGGCCTATCCAAGGCAATTTCCCAAAGTGAATTAAGCCCCATATCAAGTTGAGAACCTACAGGCTTGGATCTCTCAACTGTTTATAAGACCAAGACTATTGCAAGGGGAAATGGAGCATTCGCAGTAAGTGTTGATGCATCCAACACTGATGGCTAAGAATAACAGGGAAAGAAGGAGATGAACTTTTGGCCTACAGGGCCAAAAACGGTCAACAATTTCTAAACTACTATTTTTTTTAAATGGTTAATTATATCTAGGTCAAACATCGTAAATTTGAAGACGTGGTACTCTTTTTTAGAAAACTCATACTAGATAGTTCTTTGTGCGCTTCACCATTTTTTGAGCATCATTTGTTTTTTATTTAAATCTTTTTGTAGAAAGATATATAATATCATCTAGTTTGTAACCTATTTTTTTAAATTTAATTAATGAATATATATTTTTTACTAATTTCACAAGTTAATATACCCTAAAATATGATATAAAATGTATAGTCAACCATGCACCCCCTTAAATATCTCACAAACTATCAAAAAATAAATTTTTCTTTTTTTACTATGCATAGAATTAGGTCCAATTTGTAAACATATGTTTTTTTATGCTTTGGATCAACAAATCAAAAGATACATAAACAAATATGAACATGAATAATCATGACATATAATGCTACAAAATACATGGTCAATAAATATAAATCACAACTTTAAAGAAATACAAATATTAAAAAATTATATATATATATATATATATATATATATATATATATATAGAAAGAGCAACCTTAGTCGATGTTGCAGTACTATTTTTAAGGAAAATTTTGATAAAATGGATAGTGTCTAGCATGGGTGAAGTTGCAATTTTTTATTATTGGTAGAAAATATGCATTTGATTGTGTGTATTTTAGGTTCATGTTTGAGGCTTGAGAATCCAATCCATTCCTAAGCCTTAAGGCATATGTTTCAAAATTCAAATATAAGAACTACCTACATTGTGCATACCACATATTCATAACTACTACGTACATGTAATTTATTTCTATTAGTTATTAAAAATACATGTGGTTTTAGTCTTTAGAACTATGTACACAATATTGTTTTTATAAAAGAGAGTATGTAGAATAGTTTAGTATTAGATTGATATGTATAATATATAAATAAAATAAACATTTAAGTATAAGTTTACATTTAGATATGGATATTTAGTTTCTTTTACTTTAAGTTATATTTATTTACAGACTTTCAATAATTTTTAGAGTGGTTTCAAACCTCTAAGAGATATAATGCAAATTCTAGGTTTGGGAGGATGCTATCATATTTCAGAATTTGTCATATTCTAGGGTTTCAAAGTTTCAAACTTAGCTATATTCCAAGGTTTCAAAATTTTAGGGAAACATAATAGAAGGTATGAATGTTTCATGAAGTGATGTAGGTATGATATAATCGTATAATAACATCTCCCACAAAGTGACATAAGTCAATCTCACCCCATTCCCTCTATACCCCTTAAGGTGTAAACTCTAGGAGAAGTGTACCAGTGAGCCCCTAATGCATACACAAACCATCTAATACACAAAGGCATATGCAACATGATTTTAAATTATGGGGTACATTTATAAATATAATACCATAGAGAAAACACACACATCTCTTCTTTCATTCTATAGGTCATGGATATTTTACCTATATTTTGATAAATTTAAGCATTAGTCAATTGTGGTAATTAGTGATGTAATTTGGGCCAAATTAAGCCATGTGAACCTAATTTTAGTACAAAAGATGTTAATTTGGGATAAATATATTAATTTAGGTTTTAAATATTTTATGATTTATGGTTTATGGTTTAGGTCTTAGTGTTTGATGTATATGGTATAGGGTATATGGTCCAATCACGAAGGTAATTGGGGCTAATTTGAGCTTGTTGAATTGAAATGTGACTATAAAATGTGATTTTGGGCATAATTAACCCCAATTTCATCATAGTTTGAGCTAATTATCCAATAAGGATAATAAGTGATGTGATTTGGGACAAATTGAGCTCTCTAAATATAATTATTACTCTAAAGCATGTTAATTAAGGATAAATTGATTGATTTATGATTTGGGGATTAGGGCTTAAGGCTTAGGTTATAGCATGTAATATTTAGGTTTAGGTTATAGGGCTTAATCATTAAGTAAATTAGGGTCAATTTGAGCTTAGTGAACCTATTTGTGACTATAGAATCTGATTTTAATCCCAATTAGCTCTTATATCATCGTAGATTGACTCAATTAGTCAATTGGAGAAATTAATGATGTAATTTGGTTCAAATTAAACCCTATCAACCTAATTTTTACCCTAAGGGATGTTAATTTACTATAAATAAAATGGTTTAGGGTTTAGGGTTTGTGATTTAGGGATTAAGGGTTAAGGCTTAGGTTTTAAGGTATAGGGTTTAGGGTATAAGCTATAGGGTCCAATTTCAAAGACAATTGGGGATCATTTCAGCTTATTCAATCTATTTGTGACTATAGAATATGATTTTTAGATCAATGATCCCCCATATCATCATATATTGATCCAATTGGTCAATTGGGATAATTAGTGATGGGATTTTGGCTAGATTGAGTCTTATGAACCTAATTCTTAGTCTAAATGACATTAATTGGGGATAAAATGATTAGTTTAGTGATTAAAGAGTTTAATAATTATGGTTTAGGTTTTAGGGCTTAGGTTTTAAGTTATATAGTTTATGGTTATGGTATAGGGTCTAATCATGAAGGTAATTAAGACCAGTTTAAGCTCCTTGAACCTACTTATGATTAGATAATGTGATCTTAGGCATAATTAGCCCCAATTTCATCATAGATTAAGTGAATTAGTAATTGGGGAAATAATGTTTTTAAACAAAATGGGTCATAAGGGCATGATTAAATCTATTAAAACTTTATTTCACATTTACTTTAACATTCCTTGAACCATCAAGACAATACAAAGATATAACAATGCATAAAGAGTCATTCACATGAGCATAACATAAAAATACACATATGAGTGGGAACCCCTCAATAATAATAAAACCCATTGATACCTAAAAATTTAATACACTCTTATAAGTCAAAATATCATAATTTTTTGAAGAACCAACTCCACATGGAACACCAACCCCAACTAGTTAAACACCAACCCATCTAGGCTTTAACAAGCACCAACTTGTAAGGAAGCTCCAACCCCCTAGATGACTTATCACTAGCTCAACCATATAATTTATTTTATAATATTTAATATAAATTAATTTTCATACAATAAATTATGATCACCTTCTTCATATCTTCTCTCTCTTATATCCCTCTCAAACTACCTTCTAGTCTCCTTCGCTCAACTAGGTCTCTTCAAGACAAATTAAGTCATATTACCTTGATATTTATCTATATTAACCCCATTATATCTTAATTATAGTTTATATTCACACTTATTATGGTCTAAAATACTTCCTTAAGCTCCTCAAATTGTTATTTCCTTTGCTTGTTCTCTCAAAATACTCTAACTAGTTAATTATGCCTCGAGGCCTTGGTATTATACAATCCTCTAGCTCTCACACCTTTTCATCAGCCACATATACTTGAACACATGAAAAACTATTAAAATGTGTATTAAAATAATTTTCATACATGAAAAAATAATTACAATAGGTTGGTCACAGCATAAAATACCAAATCTTAAAGAGACCTAATTCAATTAGGCCTTCATTAGTGCACTTTGCCCTTTGATCTCCTTGGAACACTTTAAAACTTCATAAATGGTATGAAAACTTATGCAACATAAATATACACATAATAATATCATCTTAGGTCCATGATACTTTTCATCTCCAATCACCACTTTGAATCACGCCATTAGTATTATTTACATTAGGCCTTCATACACATAGAAAGGTGTGTCTTGAACAACTGAAGATAACATAATGTTTATCCACATAAAAATGATAATAAATCATATTATCATAACCTATAATATATAATAAAATTCACCAATTTCATTATCCTTAATTATATATGGAAAAATGACTCAAAAACACTCCTATAACTAGTTCACTCAGAAATGCCAAAAAATTTCAAAGACTAGCCATGGTGACTCAGACCTCCAACACCTGTATAGACATATTTAATGACATTTTATGAATTTAGATGATATTTTGAGATAATTATACCATTATTAGATATAAATATAATATTTTCCAATGTAAATATTGGTCTTTCATACCAATATCATAACCTTATATCTCAATGTCTCATATGAACCAGACAGGTCAACTTGTCAGCAACTTTTTCACTATAACCATTGACATACAAAAATTATACCAAATATGAACATGTCTTAAAATTATTACACAACATTTTGATTCAATTTTTTTCATCACTATTTCATGATAACACATCCCTAATCATCTTCTCACTGCTACCTAGGTTTCTCACTATTTTCACTATTTGGCCTATTAACGATTGGCTAACTTCATTGACCAGTTCGACATACTTAAAAGCTTGAAATTATCTAGAAACATTCATGTAAATTAAACATGAATATAAATTTTCATCCTCTATCTATTTTATACTTTGACTTGGTCAACTCTGATTTCTTCAATAAATCTATGAGAAACTAGCACTTTCCTATAGGATTTACTCACACACCTAACAACTCAATCACACCTAGAAGTGACTAGGAGAGTTTAATATGACCTAAAATAATTTTTATATTCATTTGAGACCATTCTAGGTTGTTTTGAACAAGATATTGAACATTGGGTCCTTATTAGGGTTTTAAGAGGGTTTAAACTTGTTTCCATTCTTAACAATAGTTCATAAAGAATAGCCCTTCAATCCAAAAAAATGCCTATAATTTTGATCTAGTAACCTTCCCCATCTACCATTAATATCTCATGTTTCCATGTAGAGTTTTGACAAGCTAATGAACGCAAGAAAAAACCTTCTCTGGTAGAGAACCCTTCATTATGTGCACTCAAGAGACCTTAAAGCACATTTTCATGCCTTGTCATTCAAAATTTAACCTCAAAATTCATTCACATACCTTTAATTACCTTTTTTAATGCTCCCCTACTCACACTTGCCTTGAAAACTGATCCTAATACCCTATTAGGCCACACTCTCTCTCTCTCTCTTTGCTTGGTTAGACCTTGACTTGTAAACCACATTAGGCATAAAACCTATCCTTCATGTCTCCTTCCATGAAATCTCCACCAATATCACATACTAAAAAAAAAATACATTCTTAAACATTGTCATTCATCCTTCATCCTTTAAAATAGATCATGATGCCTCACTAGGCCAAGGAGGGTCTAGAAGTGGTCTAGGTGCAGACTAGGTCTTAAGGTCATACCCCTTTAGGCTCACCTAAAACTCTCATGAGTGATTTAATACCTCATATACATGATCAATCAAACTTATACAACCATTCATGCCTATGTTCACTCATCTCTCCAATCCATTATGCTCCTTAATGCATAAGACTAGCCATCCAATGTGCATACCTTCTAAGGATACTATAAGGCTCAAATACTTGAAAATTTTAACAAGGACCTTCCATTATGACCTTCACATCACTCATACAGTCATAATAACATATACAAATCATATCTTACACTCTCAAAATCACTGTAATACTAGTCAATATGCTCTCTGATAGCTACATTGTTTAATAATCACATGAATACCTTCTTAAGAACCTTTGACATCAATGACAACATCAATGCAAAACATAAAAAATAGGAACATTGCTAAAAAATATCACCATTTTTCATTGATGGAAAAAAACTACAAAATAATCATTCTCTTCCTTTGACATAAATGAGAAAGTGATGTTTACAACTCTTTAAATCACACTCCTTGCAACCAAAATACTCAACACACAAGACTATGATTTTATGAGGCATAATACAAACATGTTCCCCTATTTCCATGCATACCTTCTTAGAAAAAATCATCCATTATTAGATCTAATGAGCCTAGTTAGCTTACACTATGTACTTTGTTTATTTAATTATTTCTAGGGATAGGAATTACACCTAATTCCTCTCTTAGGTGTTCAAATATTACCTTTGGAAGTGATTTGGTCAAAATGTCTACAATCTGATCTTGTGTAGAAACATATTCAATTCTAGCACTTTGTTCACTTACCTATTTATTATAAAATGATACCTGATGGGAATGTACTTATTCCTTGATCACATGATAGGGTTCTTTAAGATGCTTATAGCATTGGTATTGCCATAATAGATAGGGCTAGGACCATCATACTCCACCTGATAGTCTTTTAGGGTCTATCTCATCCATAGGACTTGAGTGAAACATGAAGATCCTTTAATTTACACATCCTCATAAGTGGATAATGCTACTAATGGTTTCTTCTTGCTTATCTATGAAAGTAGGCACCCACCTAAGAAGAAGGCTCTTCCAATCATGCTTTTTCTATCATCTAGACTTCCTACCATTCTACATTTATATAGGATATAAAATTGAACTCCTTGATCCTTGGATACCACAACCCATACTCCATATTCCATTTTAGATACTTGAGTATCCTTCTAATTTCTTGTAGATGATTTTCTTTTGGATTTTCTTAAAACCTTCCCATAAGACCTACTTCTTGCATGATGTCAGGTCTAGAGGTAGTGGTGTATAGAAAAATTTTAATCATTGGCCTATATGACATCTGATTGACCTTTGGAGACTCATATTCCTTTCTCAACTTACACCCTGCGATCATAGGTGTATTAACTACCTTGAAATATTCCATCTCAAACTTATTCAACATCTTTCTTATGTACTTCTCTTGTGAAATTAATATACCCTTTTCAAATTGAGTGATTTTTAACCCAAGAAAGAATGTTAGTTATCCCATCATGGACATCTCAAACTCTTTATTCATCACCTCTACAAAGCCCTTATTCATGTTCTCATTGATTCCACCAAACATGATGTCATCCACATAGACAACTATAATCAATTGATGGTCATCTTTTGACTTTATGTATAGATTACTATCTACAACTCTTCTTTTGAATCTTTGATCCAATAGATACCTATTTAACTTGGTATACCAAGATCTAAGAGATTTATTTATACCATAGAGAGCCTTTTTAATCTTCAAACATAGTCCTTGTCATTTGATAGTATAATCCCTCAAGTTTCTCTATATACACTTCCTCTTCTAAATTACCATTCAAAAAGGTAGATTTGACTTCAATCTAGTATACCTTCAACCCTTGGAATTGCATATGATAGAAACAATATGATGGTCTCCAATATTTCTACTAGTGCAAATTTATCCTCAAAGTCTATCCATTCAACTTGTGCATATCCCTTACATACCAATTGAGCCTTGTTCCTAGTGACTTATCCATCTTCATTCAACTTGATTTTAAACACCCATTTTGTCCTAATGAAATTCTTATCTTTAGGCCTAGGAACTATTTTCCAAGTCTCGTTATTCTCTATTTGATCTAACTCCTCATTCATAGCACCTATCCAAAATTTCTCTTTACTTTCTTATATAAGATTCTATGGTTAAATCTTAGACAATAGAGCAACTTTATCTTGATTTAGATTAATTACAAGTCTCCTCCTTATTTGCATACCTACATTCTAGTTGCCAATGATTTGACATTTAGGATGATCTATTTCAATTAATCTTGAGGGGCATTTTAATTACTATCTTTCCTAAACTGCTTATTTCTCATCAACCTCTATTTTTTCCTCTTCATTCTTGAAATCTTGATTCTCTAAAGTATCCTTTGACTGTGAATGTGATTTCCTTGTCTCATCAATCTTCACATTGGTGATTTACACTATCTTATATAACCTATTGTTATAACATCTATAGGTTGAGCTCATCAATGAGTATCCTAATAATATACCTTCATCAAATCTATAATCAAAATTTCCTAAGTCTTCATTCTCTCTTTTGATAAAACATTTTCTCCCAAACAATCTAAAGTGTTCCACATTGGTAGATCTACCCTTGAATAGTTCATAAGGAGTCTTCTTGCCATTAGTCCTTATACATCCTCTATTAAAAATGTATACTATAGTTCTTATTACCTCTCTCTAATATCCATTAGATAATATAGACTCATTTAGCATGGTTATATCAATCTCTTGAACTATCATATTCTTTATTTCAGCTACCCAATTCTAATGAGGTGTCCTAGCTGCTGAGAATTATCTTCTTATTATATGAACATCACAAAAGTCATAAAACTCATTAGACAAAAAATATCCTCCTCTATCAGATCTTAGACACTTGATTTTCTCATTCTTCTCATTCTTAATAAGATCCTTGAATGCCTTAAACTTGTCAAGAGCTTCTGACTTTTCTTTCAAGAATACCACCTGAGTAATTATTATGTAGTCATCTATGAGAAACATGAAGTTGATATCTCCTTCAATGCTTTTAATTCATGTACATTCATATATATTAGTATGTATTAACTCTAAGGTTATTTTAGTAGAGTACTGCTTGGACTTGAACCTTCTTCTAGTCTATTTATCATGTTGGCATGCCTTTTAAAGTATGTTTGTAGGTTTGGTGATCTTAGGGATGTTATTTATAAAATTATTAGTGATTAAATATATTTTCAAATTTTAGGTGACCTAACCTTCTGTGACATAGCCAACTTTAATCCATTTTGATCATAAATCATCTCTCCTTGATCTCATTTAAGACATATAGATTGTTCTTAGTCCTCTTAGCATTGGTAATTACCCTTCGTAATTTGGCTCTCACTATATCACATCCTATTTCATGAAAGATTAGTGTGTGTCCTTGATTTCAAATTTTACTTAAACTAAGTAGGTTATATTTCAAACCTTCCACATATAACACATTTTGTTTCTTCATCTTCCCATTGTCCAAACTCAAGATACTTTAGCCAACTATATTGGTAGTTGTGTTGTCTCCAAACGTAATTCTTCATACATCATTATTATTTAATTAAATGAAATTATTTGTATCTCCTATCATGTGGATTGAGTAAAAAATATATATATACCATTATATTCCTTCATCTTGAATGTGAAAGTCAGTCTAATCTAGCATAGAATCTACTTTGGTCTTTTTTTCCTTAGAAAATACTCCATCTTGACTCTTGGTCTCAATATGATCAATCCTAACTTGCTTTGGATTCCATACCAATATTTGACCCTTCAAATAATTCTAAGAGATTAATATATCTTTTTTAATCTTGAGTCACTTCAAATTATATTAGAATAGAATATTAACTATGTCCTTGATTGTGACATCTATAGAAAATAACATTTGTGTACTTACCTTTTGATTGATCAATCCTTTTCCTGTGGTTTTATGATAACTTATCCCTTATTACATTAGCCTACCTAATTGGTCTTTTCATGTTGGTACTCTTGGATTGTTCTAACTTCTCACACTCATTCTCAAGTTTGTTCATCTTGTCTATGAGCTGCTCATGCTCAACCTTAAAGGAATCTAGCTTTGTCTTCAATTAGTCATAATCAACTTATTTTGACCTAAACCTTGTGTTGAGACCTTCTAACTAATTTTTGATATCTTTGATAGTGTTTTTTTTATGATTCAAATCATCAAGGGCACTCATGAGCTCAGATTCAAGGTTTGATTCAGCTTTTCCTTCTTCTCTGTCATAGTAGACTTCTTCATCATATATGTTTTCTTCTTCTTTATGATCACTAGACATCTTGTGATTCTTGAGATCACCTTCAAGCTATTAGACTTGATTTAAGGGGGCATTCTCTAATACCAATTATTGGAAACATTATGAATAAGAGGGGGGTTAATAATTATCTTAAAACTTTTTTTCACATGTAATTTAACATTCCTAAAACCATCAAGACAATACAAAGAAATAGCAATGCATAAAGAGTCATTCACATCAGCATAACACAAAAAAACACATATGATTTGGAAACCCTCAAGGGAAATAAAACATATTGATCTCTAAAAATGGACTATAGTCTTATAAGTCAAAATATCATAACTTTTTGAATCACCAACTCCACATAGAGCACCAACCCCAACTAGCTAAGTACCAACCCAGCTAGGATTTAGCAAGCACCAACTTGCAAGGAGTCTCCAACCTCCTAGATGACTTAGAACCAACTCAGAACCTTAATTTATTTTATCAAATTTATAATAATTTATTGATCATATAATATATTATGATCATCTTCTTCATCTCTTATCTCTCTTCTATCATTCTCAAACTAGGTCTCTTCAAGATAGATTAGGTCATATGACCTTGATATTTATCTATAAGAACCATATTATATCTTCATGATAGTTTATATACACCCTTAATATTTTATAAAATACCTCCTTCATCTTCTCAAAGTGTTATTTCCTTTGCTTACACTCTCAAAATACTGTATCAATTAGGCCTATAAACCTTGTTCTTATAAAATCCTCAAGATCACACACCTTTTGGTCAAACACATCCAGTTAAACAAATGTAATACCCTTGAAATAGGTATTAAAATATGTTTCAGTCATGAATAAATCATTACAATAGGTCATCCATGGCATAAAATACCAAAACCTCTTTTAGGCCTTAAGGAGACCTAATTCAATTAGGCCTTCATTACTGCACATTACACTTTGATCTCCTTAGAAAACTTTCAAAATTCATAAACATTAGTAACACTTCATATTACACTAAAATGGACCCATAATAATCTCATATTATTTCCAAGACACTTTTTATCTCTAATCACCACTTGAAGCATGCCATTAGTACTATTTACATTAGACCCTCACACACATAGAAAGGTTTATCTTGAACAACTGAAGATAACACAATGTTTAGAAACACAAACATGAAAATAAATCATATTAAAAAACCTATATGATATCATAAAATTCACCAAGTTAATTAAACTCTTTTAAATATGCTAAAAATAATTAAAAACACTCCTATAACTAGCTCACTCAGAATTGCCAATTTTCTTCAAAGACCAATCATGGTGACTCAAACCTCCAACATATGTATGGGAATATTTAATGAATTGTGATAAATTTAAATGATATTATGATATAATTATACCATTATCATATATATATATATATATATATATATATGGTCAAATGTAAATATTAGTCTTGCAAACCAATCTCGTAAACTGATATCTCATTGTCTCATCTGAACCAGACAGGTCAACTTGTGAGAAAAATTTTCACTATAACCACTAACCTCCAAATATTATACCAAATATTAACATTTCATATAAATCTTGAAAAAAAATTCCATTAACTTATTTTCATCACTGTTTCATGATAACACATCCCTAATCATCTCCTCACTGATTCTTAGGTTTCTCATTGTTTCCACCATTAGGCTTGTTAATGACTGGCTAACTTGGATGAAAAATTTATCATAATAAAAGAATTTAAATTGTAAAAAAATATTCATTTACATGAAAAATGAGCCTCAATATTCATCCTCTATCTATTTTCATAATTTTACTTGGTCAACTCTGACTACTAGAGTAAATCTCTAAGAAACTATCACTTTCCTATATGGTATACTCACATAGAGGTGATTAAGATAGTTGAATACATAATCTAATAGTTTTTACAGTCATTTGAGACCATTCTAGGCTATTTTTAATAATATATTCAACATTGAGTCCTTATTAGGGTTTTAAGAGTGTTTAAACCTATTTCCATTATTAACAATCATTCATAAAGCATAACCCTTTAATCAAAAAACAATTCATAGAATTTTGAGCTAGTACCCTTCCACATCTACCATGAATAGCTCAAGTTTCCATGCAGAGGTTTGAAAAGTAATGAGCACAAGAAAAAACCTTCTCAAGTAGAAAACCCTTCATTATGTGCACTCAAGAGACCTTAAAACACATTTTCATGCCTTATCCTTCAAACTTTGACCTCAAAATTCATTCACATACTAAACAAATGGACTTACCTTTGTCAATGCTTCCCTACTCACACTTTTCTTGAAAACTAATCCTAATACCCCATTAGGCCACACTCTCTCTCTTTGCTTGCTTAGACCTTAACTTGTAAACCATATTAGGCCTAAAACCTAACCTTCATGACTCTTTTCATGAACTCACCACCACTCTCACATACTCAAGAAACCTAATAAATGCTTAAACACTATCATACAACCTTCATATGCCTTGATAATATATCATGATGCCTCATTACATTAGGTAGGGTCTAGAAGTGGTCTAGTTGTAGACTAGGTCTAAAGGTCCTACACCTATAGGCTCACCATAAGACTCTCATGAGTGATCCAATACCTCATATACATGATTAGGCAACCTTATACAACCACTAAATCCTATATGTACTCATCTCACTATTCCATTATGCCCCTTTAACACAAGAATAGGCATCATATGCACATACCTTCTTAAGATACTAAAAGGCTCAAGAACTTGACAACTTTGATAACAAGGACATTCCATACTAACATTCGCATCACTCATGAATTCATAATAAAATATACCAATCATATATTACACTCTCAAAATCACTGCAATAATGATCAATATACTCTTTCATAGCTACATTCTTCAATGACCTCATGAATACCTTCTCAAGAACCTTTGACATTAATGACAACATCAATTCCAAATGTCAACAATAGGAACAATGCTAAATAATAAGTGATGTGAATTGGGCTAAATTGAGCCCTAAAAAAATTATTACTCTAAAAGATTATAATTAGGACTAAATCATTTAATTTATGGTTTAGGTTTTATGATTTAGGGTTTAGTATTTATTGCTTAGGGTATAGGGTATAAGGTTTAGGTTTTATATTATATGGTCTAATCATGAAGGCAATTGGGGCCATTTTTATCTCATTAACCATATTTATGATTAAAGAATGTATTTTTGGCTCAATTAGCCCAAATGTCATCACAAATTAAGCCAATTAGTCAACTCAGGTAATCAGTATTATGATTTGGGCTAAATTGAGCCTTGTGAACTTAATTATTACTTTAAAGGATGTTAATTTGAGCTAATTCAATTGGTTTAGGGTTTAGGGTTTGTGATTTAGAGTTTAAGGTTTAGCAAATAGGGTTTAGGGTATAGGGTATAAGGTCCAATTATAAAGGTAATTAGGGATAATTTGAGCTTATTCAACCTATTTATGACTGCATAATTTGATTTTGGACTCAATTAGCCATGATGTCATCATAAATTGAGATAATTAATTAATTAGGGAAATTAGTGATGTAATTTAGGTCAAATTGAGCCATGTGAAGTTAATTCTTAGTCTAAATGATGTTAATTAGGGATAAAATAATTATTTTAGAGTTTAAAGAGTTTATAAATTAGGGCTTATGGTTTAAGGTTAAGAGTATAAGTTCCAATTGTAAAGGCATTTAGGGCCAATTTTAGCTCGTTAAATGTATTTGTGATAATAGAAAATGATTTTACGCACAATTATCCCCAATGTAAGCATAGGTTGAACCTATTAGTCAATTATGGTAATAAGTGATGTGATTCAGGCTGAATTGAGCCCTATGAAATTAATTATTTCTCTAAAGGATGTTAATTAGGGATAAATCAATTGATTTAGGGTTTAGAGTTTAAAATTTAGGGTTTAGGGTCTAGTGTTTAGGATACATGGTATAAGGTTCAGGTTTTAGGGTATAAGTTTAAATCATAAAGGTAATAAGGGAAAATTTGAGCTCATTTAACCTATTTTTGACTTAAGGATGTGATTTTGGTTTCATTGGTGTCATCACATATTGAGTAAATTACTCAATAGGGGCAATCGATGATGCGATTTGGACCAAATTGATCCATATAAACCTAATTCTTACACTAAATAATGTTAATTTGGTCTTAATAGATTGTTTTAGGGTTTAAGGTTTATAATTTATGGTTTAAGGTTTAGGGCATAGGGTTTAAGGTATAGTGTATAAGGTCCAATCATAATGGCAATGATTTTTTAATTGGATATTAATTGATAAGGTTGGTCGATTAATTGAGAATAACTAATAAATTTAAAAAATACTTAAATTTATCAATATTTGGTATAAATATAAATGAACCATTAAATTAGAGAAGTGAGGTGTGTGTTTTCTCTATGGGACTATTATTATAAATGTATCCCAGAACTGTAAATCATATTGTGTATGATTTTATGCATTAAATGGTTCCTATATGCATTAGGGTCTCATTGATGCATTTATCCTATAGCATATACTTTAGGGGATGTATAAATAATGGGGTGGGATATGTAGACATCCAATTCCTAGCACCATTTGTGTTTAAATTATCAATCTTACTTGAATTTCACTCAAATACCTGATTTAGGTCAAAATCACTAAAACACGCTAAATGGTTTGAACTTGTCATAAACAAGTGTTGATTTAGGCTAAATTATCCCTAAATGGGATAATGTATTTAATGTTGTTCCTAATTTTGATCTATTCATTTTGAGTCAAAATGATGATTTTGCCTTTCTGTGCTTTGGATCACTCTTTTCTTCTAAATCATTAGTACCCGTCACATACCTTTATTATTTTATGTTGGTAACATCCTAAATGGAATAATGGTCCCAATTTATTTAAAATTTCATTCCAATTCTTCTCAAGTTAAATTATGACATATTAATATGACTTTCTGACCCTTTTGATTAATTGTGAACCAATTTCCAAAGAATTACACTAAAAATGATTAATCTTATTTTTAGCTAATTAATTCAAATCAAGAGCTTAAGTGGATTTTACATGGAGGCTATTGATTATTTAATTATTGGAAATTGATCATTAATATATGCATCACCTAGTGACATGATCAATGAGGTGGCATCTATAAGCCATAAATGCATAAAATATTTGGATTATGGGAACCCATGCCTAATTAATGCCTCTCTATCCCAAATCATTATGAGGAGATTTATGGACTTAATTCCAAATATTAAATTAATTCATGGCCACACATCTCAATCTTGAGATGGATGGTCATGGTTGATCCTAACCATTTGTAAAATCTATAAATAGAAGGCCTCTCACCCTCATTTCTTTAGCTAAAAATTGTAAACTTATAATGCAAAATTGTCTCCACAACTTTGTTTGTTGATAATTGCATTTTATTTGAAAGATTCATTTCATAGGATAGATTAGAGATTTATTCTATTGATCCTAGGTTATGCATAGTGTTATTGAGGTAATGGAAGAGAAAATTAGCCATTATTGACAAATACAAGAGCATTAAATCAAGGGGAAAACATGCTTGAGTTGCTCTTGGGTGGTGGAATCAATTTATGAAGGTAATTAGTATCACTTTATTTCAATTTATTCTTCATTATCATTAGCAAACCCTATTGGAGTAGGTTGGATTTGTTTATTGAGTTCTTTATGGATTCTTTGTGTTTGTATGACTAAAGTGTGACTAAAAACCTTTGTAATCCATTCTACATATTGGCACTCTTGGTGGGACTCATGGAGTCCATTTCAGTAAGGAATACATAATGGAAATTTTAAATTTCCATTTTATTCATTAAAAATTCCTTTAACAACAATTTTTATGCTTGTTTTCCCATGTTTTTTTGTACATGCAGGGTACATAGTGACCATTGATGATTCTTAGTAACCGTTGATGGTTAGGGCCAACCACCATAATTGGGTTGCAAGGGAAACAAAACGTAAAATTTTTCATTTTGATTAGTTTCTCAAGTTTTTTGCTAACAGTTTGGGTTTTCTAAATCTTTGATCTAAACATAGTCTTGATCCAAAATCCTAACTTCTAGATATTTTTTACTAACATCTTTTTTGAAGCATAACATTAATGCCTTTGAGTTTATAGGTAACAATAATTAATTAAATTTTAACCTATGATGATTATTTATCAGTCAGTGATGGTTTGCAAGAATGAGTGATGGTCAATAGTGACCATCGATGGTCACTGTGTTTTCTAAAAACACAAACCTGAGATCATTTAAACCAAGTTTTCTTGTCTAAAAAATGGAAGTGCTTCAAATTTAAATGAGGTTATCTAATTTTTTGTGAAAGACCCATGAGGAAAGTGAACATTTGATCTTAATTTTGTCTTTTTAACCTCATTTTGGTGTTTAAAAATAATTAGGAACTTTCTTTTAGTGCTTAAGAGGAAAAATTTGAATGTTTATATTGATTTTTTTATGATTTGTTTTCAAAAAAATTGAAACTTAAGGCCAAGGAGTCAAAGAACATCACCAAACACTTCAATTCGGTTCTCTAAAACCAAACTCACTTAAAAGTTTTGTTTTGAATAAGTCATCTATCATTGCTTTTTTTATAATTTTCTGAGCAAAAAGGAATTTATGCATGCATGCTCTCCCCCCATCCCCTATAGGGAACTTATGGGATCAAAATTTTCATTTTCATTACAAATTGTGTCTTAGTCCAAAGGCATAAAAATGATGTTTTCAAGGCTCTCCTAAAGACCTACATGGCTTGGGTGATCTAGAAACAACCATAAAGCCTTTTTACTTAGATTTTCATTTCATACATTTTGGCTTGTGAGGGGGAATTTATTACCTCCCACAGGTTCTATAGGGAAGATTTGACCTTGGGATTCATATCCTAGCATCATATTTAACCCCTCTCCATGGGGGGTACAAAAATTGGGATCACCCCATTGGGATGGTGGTTTGGGAGGTTAAACCATCTCCATTAGTGGTAGGCTAAGCCCAAGATGTATGATCGTTTTACACATCACACTAAACTAAGCAAGCAAAAAATGTAGTGGTTGTGAAAATAAATAAACCTTTTCAAAACAATCCATTTGATATAGACCTAATTGACATGTTTCTTCTCTTGTGTGCTAACGTGAAAGTTGGTACACATGGGATCCATCTAGATGGTCAAAAATTATAGAGTTTTAGATAAACCCCACTTATCACAAAAATATTGTTGATGTGAGGTGTACCCCAAGGTCCATGTTATCATAGTGTCACTTGAGAGAAGGGGGTGTAAAATACCCTACTATATAACACACTTTTATTTTGAATGAACACTTAATTTCCTCTCAAGTTCTTACATAGAGATGGACTTCAACAATATCATGAAACCTGGTCAGTTTAGGGCTTATGATGATTACTTAGTTTTATTTATCTTTGTTAATATTAGATTACATGGTCTTGATTTGAGTTAAAAATTTCTTGTTAAAAAGGTCATAACCAAACACATTATTCACAATTTCTCAAACAAGAAGGAATTACACTATCCAAGTGAAAATCAATCTTTTCCTTGTTCAAATTTGTCATCTTAAACATTGTGTTGTATCATCTACTTTTTATATTTATGAATCCCATTTGAGTATAAAACACTTTCCCAATTATCTTTATGTCCATCATTGATAATTTAAATTCAAAATTACACTTTTATAAATTCATAAGATTGATGTTTTAAATTGGGTTCACCATTTGCACTTGACTTGAGGGAACTTGGGTTCAATTTACAAATTGGATTGAAGGCCATTTATAGACTCATTATCACATTGATCATCATTGGTGGACTCAAGTCATCTTGTGTATCTCTCATGCTTTAATTCTTAAAACACATTTTATACTACCATTCCTATTATCATGTGGAATCATTATGCTTCTCGTTTGGTTCTAGTTTTATACTTAGGAATTATTGCATGTTTTCACATCTTTAGATTCTTGGTTTTCATTCTCTCATTCCTAATATGAAGGAATTTATTCTAGTTTTATAGTATCAACTTGTCAAAGTTGAACTATCTTTTACGATATTAATGTATCATAAAAATCTAAGATTTAGTGTACTAGTTTTCACTTTAGATTTTTGAGTTATCATACCCTCTTCTAATTTATACAATTTTAACCCTACCCGAGATTGAGTGATTTCATGAACATCATTATTCTAATTTTATGTGGTTCCATGCCACCTTTATTTTGTAGTCTCTTTGGTGCCTTAGTCATTTATTTGAAAGAAAGATCAAAATCCATATTTTTATTAAAAATGTTTGCAAAACATTGATCCAAATCTAGTCAAACATATAGATCACCCATTTTTAGACATTACTCAAAGGTTCACTCATAGTGGGGTCTCTTACATCCCTAGATATGAGGAAGAGAATTATTATAATGGTCAAGACAATTTCATTTCTTTTGAAGACATTCCTAAAACTATAGGATTTAAGGAATATTATACTAAATATCAAGAGAACCAAAATGAAACACTCATTAGGCTAATATAATCTAGTGGTAGACTACCCTCATATTTTCCTATGGAGAAATTTCACACCTTAGTTAAAGAAGGAAACAACAATGAGAGATTTTTTCCAAAACATTTCAAACACAAACATACCTTCTTTCTCTAAAAAAGGTAAGGAAATACTTATAGATTCAAAACCAACAGACCAAGATCTTGTCAACAAGATTAAGAAAATAAGTCAATTGTATGTCGATCAGCTTATCACAGACTTAACTGACTCTCTAGTTGCTACTTTAATCCATAATTATGCTTATAAATAACAAGGAAATGTGATTGAACCTATGAAAAAAACATTGATTTATAACATAATAATGATTGATCAATGAGTCTCAAATGAATAGATCACGGTAAAATAGGTTTTACAAAATGTTTTGCTAGACATATAAAACACACTCTTTAATCATCAAGAACCTCTTATCACTTTTCAAACATAGAGACCCAAATGTTTTAGTTTAAGTTGAGGATATCCCTCAATAAAATTTGGATATTTAATTTAAAACAACACATATAATGGTGAATAGACAAATAACTCCCCAAAATCAACAGAACATGGTTGATTTGAGGCAACATATTCTTAAGAATCAACCACTTACCTTCTTGACACAAGAAGTGAACCAAAACTAAGTTGAGTATTGTATTGTGCATTTACCTACCAAATATATGCAAAAATAGGGGAACATACCACCTCAACAACAATAATAGGGGCACAAACCACCCCAACAACATTATGTTCCACCCACAAATGTACCAAACATGTAAGAATGAAACTCCATGAAAGAGATTGTGACATGATTGGAGATGAATAATAGAGTTAAGAAATACAATTTCGATGAGATATGTCCATATCCATTTTATTTATCTATCTCTAAGTCCCCTTTCTATCTCATTTTGAGGCACCCAAGTTTGGTAAATACAAAGGAAAGGGTGACCCACGTGAACACATTTAGGGATTTTTCATTTTATGCTGAAAGGTTGCTTATAGTAGCATGTATTTGATTTGATTATTCCTACAAAGTTTAGTAGCACAAGCCTTATATTGGCTACTTAACTTACCTAAGGGATCAGTTTCAGATTGGAATGACTTGTCAAAAATGTTTTTAAACCATTTCTCATACAACATAGAGCATGAATTGACCATTGTTGTCTTTTGAAAATATAAAAAACATGATGGAGAAAATTTTGCCACATACCTACAGAGATGGAGAGCATTTGTGATTCAATTTCAACATAATTTTCTAGACAAATAGTTGGTGGACATATTTTCATAGAAACTACACCCTAAGTTGGTGCACAATATGTGACTTGCTTGTACAAACACTTTTAAAGAAATCATAGAAAAGTGTGTATAGATTGAGAAGGATCTTATTTCAAAATGCCTTTTCAATATTTTTACATAGGTTTAAATGTCAAATCAGACCCCATATTCTAACCACATAGTTGTGCAAGAGAAACCTAAGGGTTTTAATAAGAACAAAAACATGATTGGTAATAGTGTGATAAAAACAAGACACATGCAAATGGTGTAGGTTCTATTGGCCCTAAATGTATAATTATCTCATCATAATCCACCACCTAATTTATAGAGATAACCTCCATGGAGAACAAACCATGATGGTTTTGGGGTATTTAACAAATTGGGAGAACCAATTGAAATAGTATTCCAAAAGATCATAGTAGCTAAACTAATTATATGACCACTATCAAGGCCATTTCCTCAAGATCAACCAAAACTAGATTGGTACAAAGAGAATAAATGATGCAAATTTCATCATGTTGTTGGTCATAGTATCTATCATTTCATCCAATTATGACATATTATTGAAGATCTCATTGAGAGTTGAGATTAAACTAGCCCCTAATCAAGACACAATTCAGGATATAGGAATCTACAAGGACCCCTTTTCTCAACATAATCAACCACCACCAAAGAACAACCAAAACCAAGGACAAAAGCAAGGATAGAGGTAAAATCAAAACCAAAATAAGGATCAAAATCATAATCAACATGATTTTAATTATGATCATAATACCCATACTAATAATATAAGTTACAATATCATCCTTTATGACTATAATAGCATCATGGGATGCATTTTTGTAACCCACATTTCCACTGTTATTATCAAACCATGTGAACCATCTCATGCTCCTTGTAATATAGGACCCATCATTATAGGGTCAACATCTTTTCTCTCTAGTAATACCACATTAAGTTTACATAATTATGTTGTAACTCCATTTGTATGGGTTACTATTTTTGAAAAATTCCCTTCCTCTAAATATAATAGCTCCTTACCAACTTTAAATTAAAATAATGCAACTAGACACCCATGAGTCACCCTCCAAGGCACCAGGTAGTGTAGTCACAACTAGATGCTCATTAGTTACTCTCCAAGTCCCTTTGCCTACTTTTTCCATATAACCCAATGTGAACAACTTACCAATGGATGTAAATATTACTACTATGTCAGCCAAAGCCAAGCCATCTCATCCCAATGTAGAACCTTATAATCTGTCAGACTAGTTGAGTAAAACCCCTACATATATTTCCATTCTAGATCTCTTACAAACATCTAAAGTCCATATAACTATCTTGAATAGCCATTTGAAAGAATCAACCATTCCTAATGACATAAATCCTAAAAAGTTTCAGAACATTGTCAGACACTTGTCTTCATTTTGTCAAGTAATGTTTGATAAAAAAAATACATGCCTACACTTGGAATAAGCCATAATAACCCACTGTACATTGAAATAATAATTGAAAATCATAAGATCAAATGGGTTCTTATATATAATAGTTCGGAGCTGAACATCATATCTCTTAAATTGGTACAAATATTGGTCTACACTGTGAAATACATTCAACCATAAATGATCATTATCAAGGTTTACAACAATGTTGAGAGGGAGTCTACTGGTACTATTTGGTTACCAATCATTATTAGGTATTTCACATCATACATTGCTTCATATTGTGGACATTGAACTTCCTTATAACATACTTCTTGGTCATCCTCAAATCCATGTAGTATAGGTTTTCCCCTCCACCTTGCATCAATGCCTTAAATTTACCCATTATGGAATCGAGGTCATTATCCCCACCAATCAATAGCCTTATGATTATTGCAAACATATTGAGGGATAGTTATTCAATTATAACTATTTTCTAGGTTCTAAATTTGTTATGAAGAAGAACAAGGCTATAGTTCCACATCCACCTCCATCCAATTATTTCAACCCTGGTGATCCCACTTCCACTTTGACTAATCCATTTCTTAAAACTCTTATGAAATAGGTTATTATTAAAGATGTGGGCATTTCCACATATAGTAATAAAAATACCTTCCATGTTATAAAGTTACCTAAAACTCCAAAAACATTTGGTAAACCTAAACCTTCAAAGACTCCTAATGGATTCAACACAATTTGGAAACTGAAGATGAAATAATGAAAACCATCTATGGTTTTTGTACCTAATATTACACCAAAGAAAGATTGAGAGGCTTTTACCAAGGGAGATTGGTTATATTATGAAGGCCTTGTTGATTAATTTTAGAATCCAAAGTATCCTATCTTTAATCAAATCATGGATCATCTTGATTATACATGAAAAGTCCTTGGCTTTTCCTTGGTGCACAAGCACAAGGAATCTTATAATCCTTATCAACTAGAGTTCCTAATTTGAATCATGGTGTTGGATTTATACTGCCTAGGGGTGACCTCATAACTTTCAATAGTGATTCTTTTGAATTGACTATCGATGAGACTCCTGATAGTGACATAATATCCTATTTTAGATTTTTTGATGAGCTTGCTAACATGGACCTATTTGATTCTAATGCCATTTTGACCTTAACTATTGAAGCTTCGCATCTTGAAATAAGAACCTATCCCAACATTGGAGCTTCCCCTACTGAATCAAAACCTCATAACTTTATTGGATTTTCCTATCCTAAAACAATCCCTCATTTTTTCTTATGGCTTTACCATCCTGAACTCATTGATTAGGACTAAAAAAATCTAGGCATATGGCTTGATGAGTTTTAAAATGAAGAATCACTTGTAGAATACATGGGCCTAAGAGATGGATTTCCCATTGGTGATCACAAACAAGGCTTTGATTTTTCATTGGATCATTCTACCTAATTTAGAGTGCAAGAAATATTTATTGGTCATAATAAAGAATAAAAAATCAAGATCTTAGGGTGAAAATCTATTTGAGGTGCTCATCAATTAGGAAAAAGAAAAGAAAAAGACAAGCCTTTGACTGAAAACCTATTTCATGCACTCTTAGGCAACAAAGTTTGCTCATCCCTTCAGGAAATAGAATGTCCATCTAGACCAAGTTTTATAGCTAGTATAAGCGTATCTTCAAAACAAAAACAAATGTTTGAGCATCTCACTCTTGAGTTTCTAGAGGATTTTGTTACTTGAGATGCTGGATTTCAATTTGTCACATTATCCAAAAATTTTAAAAGAATAACAAGAATATATATTAGAAGAAGATGATCACGATAATACATTATCTACAATTCTATAATATAGATCCACAGTCCTAATGAAAACATAATAGAAGTGAACCTAAGAACTTATGAGGATCCCAAAATTGTTTATCTTGGATCTTCCCTTACTGAAGTAGAACATGGACATATTATATCCATCTTGAGAGATTATTTTGACATATTTGCATGGGCATACTCTAATACATCAGGATTAGACCCAAATTTAGTTGTGTATCACCTTGTTGTCCATCCTGATGTTAAACCAGTCAAGCATAAATTGAGGAAGATGCATCCACACACCAATCTATTAGTTAAAGAAGAACTAGAAAAGTTATTAGGAGTAGGTTTTATTAAGCCACTATACTATATTAAATGGATTTAAAATATAGTCCTAGTGAATAAAAATACCTTGGGTATATGTATTTGTATTGATTTTATAGATATCAACAAATCATGCCTTAAATATGATTTTCCTCTACCCAACATGAACATGATCATCGACTCAACTAATAGGTATGAGTTATTGTCCATAATGAATGGATTTTCTAGAATATAACTAAATCAAGATAACCTAAGAAGATCAACACAAGACTACATTTACCACTTAGTGGGGAGCATTCTATTACCAAGTCATGCCATTTGGCTTGAATAACACTGAAGCCACATATCATCGTGTCATGACTCTCATCTTCCATGACATGATGCATGATATTTGTTGTCCCCCAAAAATATCACTCATTTTTGGGACAACATTTGAACTATTTTGGTCTTATAGACCAAAATTGTCTCTTCCTTTTTCAAAATTTGTCCTGTGCATTCAAAGTCCTCATTTTTCAAGCTTCTCAAAAATCTACGGACTCTGTAGGCTAGAATCTATGGACTTTACAGGCTAGAATCTACGGACTCTACAGGCTAGAATCTACAGACTTTGCAGGCTTGAATCTATGGACTCAGCAGGAACAGAAATCTATGGACTCTACAGGACAAGTTCAACAGGCTTCATAGGCTAATTTCTATGGACTCTTTCAAGGTTAGAGAAAACTATAGACTTGGTTTCTACAGACTCTATGGCGACAGGTTCATTTTTGTAGGTTCAAAGGCTTCTGCAGGTAGGTTTAATCAAAAGAATTAGTTTATAACACTTGGTCATTTTTGGGATTGGTTCAGAGCCTTTGTTCAATTAGAAATCTCTGTCAGTGAGCATTAGCAGTAGGTTCAATGCATTTGGTTTAATAGGTTCAAAAGCTCTCAACACAACTACAAAGTTCAATCGGCAAAGTTCATCACTTTGGTTCAAATAAATGGTTCATCAGTTGGTTCAAGGCTTCAATTGAACCATTGAACCAAAGCTTAGTTCAATGATTGGTTCAACATCTTTTGGTTTAAAGGCGGGTTCAAACAAATGGTTCAAAGGTGGGTTCAATCAAGCGATTCAACATTTTGTTTCACTCAGTTGGTTCATCTGCTTTGTTTCAATGCTTTGGTTCATCCTTTGGTTCATCAGCTTGAACCATCGGCTTGAACCATTTTGGTTCAAAGCTTGGTTCAATAGATTGGTTCAACATTTGGTTCAACCAAGTGGTTCAAATCTTTTAATTCAATGCCGGTTGGTTCATTGCCTTGGTTCAATGAAGTGGTTCAATGGAGCGGTTTATCAACTTGGTTTAACCAAATGGTTCAATGGCTTGGTTCAACCAAGCAGTTCACTTAAATGGTTCAAAGGAGCAATTCAATGTAAAATTTCAAAGATCCTCCCGAAGGACAAGTTCCCTTGCAGAGGGCTCTTGGTCAACAAAAGTACCCTTCGGAAGGGTCATTTTCAAAGAGGATAGTTAAGGTAAATTCTTTTGGAATTTTGTTTAAGGTAGACAAAGGCATAATTCTTTTAGACTTTTGTCTGAAGGAATTCCTTTGGATAAAAATTCTAAAAGAATTCAGAGAAACTGTGGGTAGAAACCTCAAAGAAAATTCCAAAGAGACAAATCAATTCTATAAACTTTTTGTTCATGGGAAATTGTTCACAGACTTTTTGTCTACAGGGAAATACCCGCGGAGAAAGCCTAAGGAAGTTTCCTCCAAAGAAAGCCCAAGAAACAATATGCTAAAGAGAAGGATTGGAGAGACTTCTAAGGCAAAGGCTGCCGAAGGACCTCGAAGGGCAGGTGCCCTTGCGGGCACTCTCAGCTGCCAAATTGAAGGGTCACCTTCCCTTCGAGAAGATGTAAAATAATAAGCCCGAAGGCCATATGAAGACCACTTGAAGGGCAGATACCTTTGCGGGGGGGCTCTTATCGACCCAAAGTGGATCATTTCCTAAGTCTCGAAAGGGCAAGCTCTTTTCAGGAAAGTACCAAATAGAAAAGCTGAAGAAGGACCAAGGGGTGACGCACCTGAAGACATCAAATTCAAGACAGTGAACTAGCCATTGAAAACATAGTGACAGGCACATGAACGTCAATTTTAAAGCTCATGAAATAGCCATCGATCCTTTGAATCTATAGACCCGAATGCATTCATAGGCTTTAAGGCCAAGGCTAGCAAAAAGTGATTAAAGAATAGAATAGCAAATTAAATCTAGGACCTAATTTAATTAACCAGAAAAGGAGGAATGATGAAGGATCAGATTGCTAGGTGGACATTGAAAGTTGCAAACTTTCAACAAGCGTGACTTGTTTCTCTGCATTGAGAAAAATAAATGGGTAGATGCCCCTAATTTCCAACTTGTCTTCCTAACAGTTTTCAATGCAACATGATGTGTTACTATTCCTGAGTCCTTGAAGTGGCTATTAAGGGACTCCCTTTTATTGTAAATAGATCTCTTTTTGACAATCAAAATGAAACTCTACCCAAATTGAAAGGCACTTCTGAGACTTTGAGCTCAGTTTGTTGATCATATTTTGTTATTGGAATAAGAAAGCAAGTGACTTTTCAGACTTTGTGTTGTAATATCTTTGTTGTTGGGAAACTATTCTTATGTATTTTTCCTTGATATATTTTTTGTTCCTTTAATTCAACAAGAAAAATTAGTGAAAGTAGTTAGGAAGGTGTCTTGAAGAGTCAACTGTGGAGAGACTTTGTGCCCCCATAATTGCCTTTAGTGTGTTTTTTTTTCATTTTTGTGTAAAGGACCTTGGGACAACTTTGTGCCCTCATTGTCCTTCATATCTTACTCTTGAGCAATTCAGGTGGAAACTTTGTGCTACATCTCTATTTGTTGATTACTATGTCCTTGGTTACATTTTGCTGTTACTACCAGGGGTACTCTTGTAGCTGGCTGAATAGTACTTTTGAAAGAAGAGGAGTGATGTCTGTCATTTCCCTTGAGTTTTTCCTTTGATATGCATGCAGCATCTCTGAAGAAAGAGAGTTGGATGGTTTGTCCTACCCTTGAGTATTATTTTCTTTATATATATATATATATATATATATATATATATATATATATATATATAGGGAACCTCCCCTTGATGAGAGGAGAGATCAGTCCCCTTCTGATGTGGTAAACCTACACATTTGGATGACTAATCTTCCTACTTTGGCTGATCAGACCTATTTGGTTTATCAGTACGTTGATCAACAAAATATTCAACCAATAATATTATTGAGGACTATGTGGATGATATAATATCAAAATCAAGAACAAGAGTTGGATATCTTGATGTTATATGAAGAATCTTTGAGAGACTTCATGAATATAAAGTCTACCTAAATCTTAAGAAGTGTGTCTTTGGTTTCACTTTAGGTAAATTGTTAGGTTTCATTATATCATAAATATGGATCAAAGTCAACCTTTCCAAGGTCAAGGCCATTTCACAAATGCCTCCACCCAACAATATTAAATAACTATGAATCTTTTAAGGAAAGAACTAATCTATACATGGGTTCATTTCTCAATTATTAGATAAGTGCCACCCATTTACCCATCTCTTGAATAAAATGATCACATTTCAATGGGATGAAATTTTTAGATAAAATTTATGAAGCTCAAGACATATTTGGCCAATCTACTAGTCTTGAGACCACCAATACCTAGATGACCATTACTTCTTTACATATCAATAATAGAACATGCATTGGGGACACTTTTGGCCCAACATGATCATGATAAAAAACAAGAAGTATATTATTTAAGTCACACTCTGGTGGATTATGAACATAATTATACACCTATTGAGAAGTCATGTTTAGCTATGGTGTTTACTACTCAAAAATTGTGACATTATATGTTAAACATCAGAACTATTATCATCACCAAGGTAAACCCTCTCAAATTCTTATTGTCCAAAGTATCTCATCAAGGACTAATAGGTAAGTGGGTAAAGATCCTAAGTGAAATTAACATTGAGTATCAAAATCAAAAAATAATCAAAAGGTAGGTTATTATGAATGAACTTACAAAACCCCCTATCACAAACACTCAATCTCTCAAATTTAACTTTCTAGATGATTATATTATGGTAATATAATAATAACTAAGGTAACTTGAATATCAGAGGCTATATTTTGATGGATCGTTTACATCCCATGGATCTAGAGTCAGCATATTGTTGATTACACCCCAAGGGGATCTAATTCCCAAATAATTTCATATAAAATTTCATTGTATGAATAATATGGTTGAGTATGAGACATTGATTATAAGGATTCACCTTGCCATATAGTGGGATATTTAGAGTTTAAAATTTTATGGTGGTTCACAGTTGATCATCAATTAGAGCACTGATCAGTATCAAACCAAAGATGTCAAGCTTTTTCCTTACAAGAAAATTTTTGATAACGTCAAACGTCATTTTAAATCTTTGTAGTTGAATAAGTTTTAAGAGCCAACAATAGATCTCTTGATGTAATGGCTAAAATTGGATCCATGATATAGATTGATGATAGTGATAAAGAGCATCAATTTTTTATTAAAAATATTCTTTAAACTATACATATTATACTAGATTTAGAAAGGGTATGTGCCATTATTGGTCCCAATTCCTCACCTAAATTACCATGGTTCCAAGTTTTTTATAACTACTTCCATGATCACATTTTCCCAATCGACCTATCCAATAACAAATAGAAAATTTTCCTTTATCATTTATCACATTACACCCTCCTTGTAAACATGTTTTATCATAAAGGAAATGATGTAGTGCTTCTTTACTATTTATCTTCAAGAGAATCTAAGCTAGCACTAAGGGAGGTTCATGAAGAAATGTGTGGGACTCACACCAATGATGTATTATTAGAAAAGAAACTCCTCATAACATGATATTATTGGCAAAAAATGAAGATCGATGATTGAAATTATGTAAAAAAGTGCATTCATTGTTAGTAACATGGAAATTTGATGCACACACCTTTACCACTACAGTTGATCACAACTCCATGGTCATTCTCTACTTAGGGCCTCAATCGCATTGGTAAAATAAACCCAATATTTTTAGGTGGTCATAAACATATTCTAATTGCTACTAAGCAATTTACTAAATATATTGAGGACATTCTTCTCACTTACATCACTAGGAAGTAGATAGACAAATTCATCCATTACCATATCATTTATATATATAACATCACAACTAGCATTATATCTGATAATTTTGGATCCCTTGTAAACCAAGATGTAAAATATATTTGTGAAAAATTCAATATCAAGCACAAGAAATCAACTCCATATAACCTAGAAGGCAAAAAATAAACTAAGGGATCAAATAAGACCATTTTTGCCATTTTAAAGAAGATTGTTAATGATATTATCCATAATTTACACTTTCAAATATTTCCTACCCTCTGAGGTTATAGACCCAATCATCAAACCCCAACATGAGCCATTTCATCCTCCCTTGCCTATGGCACAAAAGATATTATCCTGATTGAGATCAAGCTAGCATCATTATGAGTATCACTAGAGAATATTAAAGATGACAAGGACTACAAATTTTCCAGGTTGGAAGAACTAGAATGTCCTGGTGGTAAGCATTTGGCTACCCTAGAAAACTCTCAATCCTATTAGAACAGATTGTGGTGAAGCTAAAAAAAGTTCATTCTCCCTCGAGAGTTTGATATTAGTGATTTGGTCTTCAAAGGGAATCAAAATAACACAAATGTTGAATTCAAGAAGAAAGCTAAGTTTTAACCTAATTGGCTAGGACCATTTATTATCATGGTGAACTATGGATCAGGGGCATATTGACTGCTAAAACCAATTGTGAAGAATATTTAGAGCCCATGAACATCATGCACCTTAAAAGGCTCTATACATGAACATCTTCAAACCATTGTCTATAAGCTCCCTTATTTTGGGTCAACTTGTGCTAAAGTAGTTTTATCCTACCATTTTATACTACCTTAGGCTACTCTCACATGAGCCATATTACTTTCACGACTCTGGATAGTGAAATATTTTGGACCATTGTTACTCTAAACACATTTATCCTACCTTATGTGGTTCTTTATGAGAATCATATTCATTGGACCATCCTCTTTGAGAACCTGATTCTTTATCCCTCCCTGGACCATCTATCTATTAGACCCTATTCTTTAGACCATTCTCTTTGAGAACCATATTTTTTGTTATGTCTTGGGCTTGTTATAAACTAAACACTTTTTTCCCTTAACCAATTATGATCCTAATTATGTCTCATCTACATTATGAACATCTTCAATAATAGTTCTACAAAGTATTTCAACTAGAACAATATTTTACATCTTCTTCTGCAAACAAGTGAACAAGGACACCTTTACATCTCAAGATATTTGCCTACCATATGGGTCTTTGGATTAATTTCAAACTATACACTATTTTATATTACATTTTCTGCTCTTTAGTGAACATTGTTATCTTTTTAAGACCCTCACTTTCACCAATTTATGAGTATGGGTCATTCTAGTCAGCTGAGCTATTTATTAGAGATTCTACTCTTGGACAAGAACCTCCTTGACTAGTTGGTCTCCTTTGTACATATTTTATCCCAAAATACCAAAAACATTATAGAATGATCCACAAAGGAACAAAAACATTTTTCTTACACTTTTATATATTTTGATCCTCATGCTCTTATCATTTTGCAAGAATTTTATCCTACTAACTTTCTACTTCACAAGTCATATTATCCCACACACTTGTCATTTTAAAATATCATTCCCCCTCATCCCACCATGTCATTTTCTTACCCTTTTGAAAGCAAATTTAGTCCCGTTGGCTTATCATTTTACAAGTTATCTTGTCCCTCTTGCCATTGTGCAAGACTAATCTCATTTTTCAAGTCTTCGCCTTTCTTTTACAACATTAATCATAAGTTCTGATCTTCACCTTTTTCTTCTATTCCACTTCCTAGGAGTACTATATTTGGCTTGAAGTTCATGTTAGAACACATGTCCATGGAACTATGTAGGCAATATCCACTTTTCTTGTAGATTTGGAGTTAGCTCAGCTAACCCCTTCATTTTCTTCTCTTCCCCCATTTATTATGTAATTTCTCCTCTTTAATTAGGGAGCAAATTTTGTGTCCTTATTTTTTTTTATGTTATGATGGAAATTAATGCCCATACCATATGTGCATGAATAATTATGTTTAAACCACAATAACTTGGTTTTTTTAATGTGTTTATTTGAGTTTTATTGGTGTTTTGTTGTCTTTTCTTGGTGTTGTGTTGTGTTTTATTGTTGTTTTGTTGTGTTTTCTTGCCTCTCCATTTATTTCTTCTTCTTTTCTATTTTTATTACTTCTTGTCTCACCTTGGTTTTGTGTTTCCCTATTTGATTTTTCTTTTGTTTTTAGGAACATCTTAAGGGTCCATATGGATCTTGATTATTTATATCCAGATCTTATGTTATTAAGTTAATCTTATTTTGTTTTTAAACATTTTTTTCCTACTTGAATCTTGATTGTTCATATCTTGATTTTAGATCATTTATATTTATTTTTACATTTTTGTTTAAATATAAATAGCTCTATCTCTGGTTTCTATCATTATTTACCATTATCCTTAGTTATAGGTATTCACATTTGAATTGGCTCTAGACACTTAAAATACCATTTCATTATGATTTATTCATACTTATGATGCCTAATTTTTCTTGAAATATCAAGTACTTTGTGCTATAGATTCAAGTCTAAACATCAACATAGCTCTGATGAACAGATCTCAAGATCACTATTCATAAACTAGGCTCAATAGGTTTACCACCCAACTCAATGCTTAGACATGCATATTTTGGCATATATCATGAATTTAATCAATATTTGGTTAGTTTTCATCATTACTCATTCCATTCTCTCCCACTTTTGGGTGAACTACATTGGCTTGAGGTCCATTTGGGCTATGTAGGTAGCGCTTGGATACTTGATGTATCCTTGGTTAGCTCAGCCATCTTCATTCTTATTTTAATTTATTTCATCACTTGTGTATCCTTGTATTCTTGGTTTTAATAGCTTTCACAACCATTATACCATCACATATATGTGTGTGCCCACTCACTTTAATCTAATTTTTTAGTTATACCCTTTAGCTATTACTTATCAATTTACCCATCCTAGGGGCACAACATTTGAATCATGTCACAAATATAAATTAGACCTATGGGGGTAAGAACATTATTTATTATTTATCAATGATAAAAATTATCCCTAATGTGGCAAAACTATCTTATCATAATCAAATCTACTCTAGTAGGGAACTTTTTACTATCATCTTTTGGGGACCATGTTCTCCTTTTCTTATAATTCCAAGATTTCCACACTACTACACATGATGGCAATGTTTTAGTATGTAATTTATCTTGAGATTGATCAATGCCATAAGTGCGCAACTTGCACTCTCAAATTGGGTGCATTCAAAGTGTGTCACTTATATGTTTGGATTGAATCCTTCCCATTCCCCTCATATTTAGGGCCCATTATATCTCAAATTATATTTTGATCATTGATGATAACTATGTGTGCAATCATTATCTCATTTGGATGTGATCTATTCCATCAATTTTAATCACTTTCTCTCTCTATTGAGAGTCCATCCTTCTCTTTCATCCTAATATGTCCTCTAGAGGGGGCATCATAGGTCATTTCCAATTTCTTCTTGATAGCTCTTTTCTCTGAAAATGTGTTTCTTCATTTAATGTCTCACTATGCCTTCTCAAATAGGGGCAAAATTTAGATATCCAATTCTTAGCACCATTTATGTTAAATTTATTAATATTACTATAATCACACTCAAATGCCCAATTTAGGCCAAACTTATTAAAAACATGCTAAATGGTTCAAACTTGTCCTAATAAAGTGATAATTTAGGCCAAAGTATCCCTAAATATGGCAATGCATTTTATGTGATTCCTAACTTTGATCAATTCATTTTGAGTTAAAGTGATGATTTCACCTTTTTGTACTCTAGATCACTCTTTTATTCTAAATAATTAGTAAAATCATGTACTTTTGTTAGTTTGTGTTGTCAAGATCCTATTTGTAATAGTGTTCCCAATTCATCAAACATCACCTTCCAATTCTTCTTGAGTCAAATTATGACCCAGTAATATGACCATTTTGATTAATCTAGATCACTCTTTTATTCTAAATAATTAGTACAATCATGTACTTTTGTTAGTTTGTGTTGTCAAGATCCTATTTGTAATAGTGTTCCCAATTCATCAAACATCACCTTCCAATTCTTCTTGAGTCAAATTATGACCCAGTAATATGACCATTTTGATTAATTGTGCACCAATTTCAAAATAATTTGACTAAAAATGATTAATCTTATTTTTAGGTAATTATTTCAAATCAAGAGCTTAAGTGGATTTTCCATGGAGGTTATCAATTATTTCATTACTAGAAATTGATTATTAATATTTGCCTCACCTAGTAATATGATCAATGAGGTGGCATCCATAAGTCATAAATACATAAAATATCTAGATTATTGGCACCCATGCCTAATTAATGCCTATCTATCCCAAATCATTATGAGGATATTTATTGACTTAATTCCAAATATTATATTAATTTATGGTCACATATATCAATATTGATATGGACAGTCATGGTTGATCCTTTCCCATTTGGAAAATATATAAATAGAAAGCCTCTCACCCTCATTTCTTAAGCTAAAAATTGTAAACTTATAAAATAAAATTATCTCCATAACCTTTTATGTTTATAATTGTGTTTTATTTGTAAGCTTCATTTGATAGGATATATTAGAGATTTATTCTATTGATCCTAGGTTATGCATAGTGTTCTTGAGGTAATGGAGGAGAAAATTATCCATTTTAACAAAGACAAGAGTATTAGATCAAGGGGAGAACATGCTTGGAGTTAATATTAAGTGGTAGAATCAATTTGGGAAGGTTATTGGTATCATTTTTTTTCAATTTGTTCTTCATTATCATTAACAAACCCCATTGGAATAGGTTGGATTTTTTGTTGAGTTATTTATGCATTCTTTGTGTTTACATGACTAATGTTTGACTTAAAACCTTCATAATCCATTCTATAGAATCCACTTGTGGTAATTTGTGAGATATGTTATCATACTATTAAATCATACCTACATCCCTTCATTTAGACTTCATACCTCCTATGATGTCTCCCTGAAATATTGAAATCCTAAAATATGGATAAGTCTAAAACCCTAAAATGTTAATATCTAACTATGTCTAAAATATGATAGGATCCCACAAAACCTATACTTTGTATTATATCTCCTAGAGGTTCAAAACCACTCTTAAACATCCTAAAAGTATACATACATACATACATACATATATATATATATATAATAAAAATTAAAGTATAAGAAACTAAATGTTCATAACCAAGACTTAGGGATATTTTTTTACGCAATTCTCCTTTCAAGAGAGAAAGGGATTAATAACCCCTACCTAATTGTTGATTATGTCAAAATACCACATAAACAAAACTGGCCCGCATAGGCAACACCATAATGTTTTTTGTATTTTATAAGCTAAAAAAATCTTAGACAACACCTTTGTAAACAGAATAAGGAAGTCTTTGAGAACATCTTTAGGGGTAAATTCATCATCAAAAATGATATTCATAGTCTTCAAGACAAAATTTTAGAGGGTTGGTCATGATATAACCTTGCTTCTCATGGAGAAAGAGCTCAGTGGAACACTCAACTCAGTTTTGGAAAAAGATGATATTTTATACAAACTAAATTCTAGAGAGGGTTATCTTAAGGAAGGAGATAATAACACAATTATTTCCCAAATTTACCTTAGCTACCCATAATTATATTAGGATCTCTAAATTTAAAACTAGAAATGACCCTTATACTAAATATTTGGATGTCATTTGAAAGGAGGTATTCCAATTATTTGAAAACATATTTAAGGACTCCTCTAAGAATTTTTCTTTGTAACAACAACTCCTCTAAGAATTTTTCTTTGTAACAACAAGAATTTTTGAATCTAGTTACAACAATTACCATTATGATCAGAAAGTTAAATTAATGAGCCCTTCACAAAGGAATAAATCTAGACAACACTTTAAGATATAGACAATGATAAAGATTTGGGCCCTAATGTGTTCCTTCCAATATTTTTTAAATACTTTTAGAAAAAATATAAAAAGGATATTCTCAAACTTGCCAATGAAATTTTCTAAAGGATTTTAATTTCACCTTTCTAGCCCTGATCCTAAAGAAAGCTAATGTGGACACTTTAGACAACTTCAAACCTATTGCCTTGTGTAAAACCATCTATAATATTGTTTCTAAAGTCTTGGATAATCATCTCCAAATCCTCATTCATTTTCTTATTTCTAAATAACAAGGAGGTTTTGTTCAAAATATACAAATCTTAGATAGAGTTGTTATTTTGCACAATCTAATTGACTCTACTAAAATTTAAAAGTAAGTGAAAATGATCATTAAACATGATATCAAAAAAAAATGATTATCAGAGGCCTAGTGTTATTAGATCAAATATTTCATCTCTAATCCTAATTTTTATGTTATTCTAAATGGAGTCCTGACTAGCTTTTTCAATGCTTGGATATGACTCTATCAAGGAGATCATATCTCTCCCTACCTCTTCATCATCATGGTAGAAGCCTTTAAAAATAAAATTCAATGAATCTCATTATTGGCTTCAACATTACTTACAATTTTAACTTCTCTCATAGATATTTTATTGATGATATATTTCTATGAAACTTAATTTAAATTAAAAAAACTAAAATGATGAAAAAATATATTGATACCAAAATGCTTTGGGTTAGGAGGTTAACCTATTGAAATATAAAATTTCATTCTTCCACACTTCACCCCACTAACATAATAAAATAAACCAAATTATTGGGATTTTTATAGGCTTTCTTCCTATAAAATCCTTGGGAATCCCCCTCTTTGATGGGTAGTCAAAAAAAAAAATTGGGATAATATGACCACAACCTTTTAGAATAAATTGTGTTTTTGTAAATGTAAATTACTCCCTTAGGTAGGGAAAATTTAATTAATTTAATATATTATCCAATAAATTATAGTCTATATGATGTCAAAATTAGAATCTCTAGTTAGAGTTAAATCTTAATTAACTGACATAATGAAAAAAAATATGTTGAATGGTCATTCTAAGTCTAATAAAATTGATTTAATGAAATGGAAAGAGGTTTTCTTACCAAAATCAAAAATATTTTCCATGTGAATAAGCTCTGAGAGCAAAACTTATATGAAGAATATTCTAGAACAAGGATAACACTTGGAGAATCTCGATTCATATTATGTATATAATTAATTAGAAAATACTTGACCTACTGACATCTTCTCTATTTTTCAAGTTGTTGTCAAGGGAACTGGTGATCAATATTTTGAAACATTTTTTGGTCTTGGGTCTTTCTCCTTAATTTGTATTCTTGGAACATTTTTATTTAAGAGGAATGAAGAAGACATGGTTTCTTTCTTGGTGTAAATATATGTTAACATGGTTTTTCTTAGGATTGGAGAAGACAAGGTTTATTTCTTCCTCCAAAAATTGGGATAGATTTTTACAATCCCTTAGTAATTACTCTATTCACTTTGTGCATTGATGAGTGAATTATTATTTAAGTCACATGTCCCCACTTTCAATTAAATAAAATTAAGTGGAAATTTGATAAAAGTGTATCTTTAATAGGTTTAAATTATGAAATTCAAACACATTTATATATGTAGTCTAGGAAAATAGTTTTAATTTAAAATTTAATATGTATGTAATAGGAAATACAATAGGTCTACGAATTAATCCTTGCTCGGAGAAGATATATTCTAATTACACTTCTAATTGAGGATACATTAGATAATAGATATTATCACCAATATGGATCCAATGACCTAATAAAGGGATCTCTTACAATAGATAATATCACTAGGGAGGGTTTTAAAGCCTCCAGTCAAGTAAAACTATGCACTAACCCTAACTAGGTCCTATGTTTTCATATTCACTAAACCAATAACAAGTAACACAAAGTCTTATCTAGTGCTCACCAAAGCTTGTGGCATAAAGCAGGTTTAGTAAATAATAAAAGCAAACATGCATAAAATAATCTTATTTAAGTTATGTATAGGTAAAACCCTAATACATAAAGAAAGAAATACATTCAAAATCCATTACTAATGCTAATTATATCTACCAAAGAGATGATCAAAGTTAGAGATACTTATTTAGAAGATGAAACCATCAAGACTCAATCTATCCCTTGGAAAAAGGTGATTTGCAAGAGCATATTATGGTTTGTAAGGATCACTATGAAAGGCCAAAATATCCAAGACTTCTCCATAATATTGATTCTTCTCCAAGTATAAAACCTAAGCTAAGACTCCTTAATTATAATTATGGAAGAGAATATTTTAAAGAAGTGAAAATGAATAATTAACTCTTGTTGTCTCTCTAAGAATGGTGAAATAAATGTGTTTATATAGGTAGATCTAACCCTAAACATTTACAAAAGTTTAGGCCAACAAGGTCAACCCAATCGACCTAATATTGAAATTGGAAAAAAACTAACTAGGTAATAAACTATGTCAGTCATGGTTGACCTAGTTCCTATTACTCTTTATAACTAACAATATAGGGTAGATGTGACTAAATATGTCATATAAACTTCCAAAAAGTGGTTTAGTCTAGGGAAAGGGATAATGGAGATGGTAAATTACTAGAGGAGGGAAAAAAATAGGATGTAAAGCTTAGGGGAATGGTTTTTAGGAGACAAGTGTGTAGATTAGAAAGTGGAAAAAAATGGATATCAATCCTATGAAGCACCAATGGTCTACCCGCCCCTTTCTTGGTAAACCCCTTAGGGTATGCACTCAAAGAGATTAAGACTCCATGGATTAGTGAAAGATAGAAAGAATTAGTAATTGATAAAGTTTGAAAATATTATGTGTATACATATTATAATCTCATATCTCATCATGTGTCACTCAAGTGTAATAGGGGATTGTTCTTCGAGAAATAACATTGTAACACACAATGTTGAAGCTAAAAAAGGATGCAATATTTTAAAGCATAAAATAATTGAAAGTAAATGATTGAAAGGGAAACAACTAAAAAATTAAAATGTCATGCATACTTTTAATTACCTTTATTATTGGATGTTTGTTTGTTGTATATGTATTTTTTATTATGGAGGGTGCATAGACTATTTTTGACAAACCCAAGGATATAAAACTAAATATCAAAAATAAACAAATGCAGTAAAACTAAGATAATTGGTGATATGTAGATGGGATGTACACATAAATTTGGTAAGCTGGGTTGACAAGTGCTATGTTAGACCAAGTGACCAAGTCAAAAAATTTAAATTAAATCGAGTGACTAAAAATCTAATGCTACTAAAGACTGAAAAACTCAAACAAGTAAACCTCAAGTAAGAAAGGAAAACTCACCAAGTCAAACCAAGGATACATGTCAAAAAGGATGGTAATAAAATAATAATTTAAAAGTAGTGACAATAATTACTTAACTAAATATGGGCAATCAAAAATGGTAAAATAACATTGATGAGTGAGAAGTAACAATCCTTAATTAATCATCAATGGAAAAAGGTGCATAAAAGGGAAAACACCATTGGTGAGTGAGATATAAGAAGTCAAACTCACTTAATAATGGAAAAAGTAAATGAAGGTAGAAATGGACTTAGGTGTCTATAAAAAGGGTATTACAATAATGTAAAATGGTAAAAGAAATCAAGGAAAGTCTAGAAATGTAAAGCCATGACATAAAGAAATAAATCCATAGTTTCTCAAGCATATTGTTTTGCTTTATGGATAGATGAAACAAAGCAGTGCTAGCTTGTTTTTAATATGTAAAAAGAATGAATATATAAGAGGGTAAAATAAATTTATAATCATGCGTGCTTGTCAAGAGGTGAAATGAAATGGGTGAAGAGGAGAGTGAAGGAAACACCAAGGTAGTGGAAATATTTATCAAAGTTAAGAAACTCAAATTAGGTTTTTTAAAGCAAGATGACTTTCAACCTTACAAGATTTGAATAACTTCTATTAGCCACACAAGTCTTAGGTCATCAAATGAAGTATGTCGATAATCCCATGAAGGCTATATGCATGAAAATTAAAATGGACCTACCTTCCCACAACATGTTCCCCATTCCTTAGGATGCCTTACAGAGCCATCAGTCTACTATGAAGATTGGGTAATTAGGTGGGAAAATAGGTAGTAACATAGATTTTGTTAAATTCTCCTATTCCAATCTATTGGCCTACTATGACCTAATGGACATCGGCTCTAGTGTGAGGCCAATTGTGGAATTTGATATTTGATTAGAGATAGAAGATGTGCTTGTAATCATGTCTTTTGGTGTGATTTTGACTTTTGATATTTATATGTTGTCTTTTGTATATCATTGATTTTTTTTTAAATACTTTGGATTTTAACTTTATTGATTGCCCTTTCTATACCTCCTCCATACGGATTTATAAAACCAAATAGGAGTGATAAATATGACTTTTATTTAAATACTTGGGACTTGGAATCTAAGAGAGATAAATCAGAGAGCATGGTATCTAAGAGTCTCATAAATATAGGTGAAATAAGAGTGTTATCTTGAATTTGACTATGTCTTATCTAATGTGTATTAAAGGGAAAGGAAATTGAGAGGAATGAAACATGAAATAATTTGAATTACTTAAAATCACAAAAAATGTGACACAAGCTAGAAAAATAGGTAAAATGATAGTGAATTTTGGTTCCTTATCATAAGAATGAGGGAAATGTATGAAATTATACTAACACAGGTTTATGTAAATTTTATCTATAAAATGAAGCAAAAGTTAAAGCTGAGAACAAGGATAAAAAACTTATAACCATTCCAAAATACATTCTAGAAAAGGAATGAAAAGATTGTGATTTTATGAGGAAGGCCAGGTCTTATCCATGATCTAATAATTCAAATCATAAACTATAAAATCAAGGGGGTGTACAAATCATGTGAAAAATAGATGGGATAAGAAAAAGATTGTATTTGTGAGGAAGGCTAGGTCCTATCCATGGTATTACATTACAAATCACAAACAGAAACCCAAGGTTTGCCAAAAAGTTTATGGAAAGTGAGAAAATAAATAATATAAAAGTATATCATGAGGAGGATTGGGTGTTATCCATGGTTTTACAGTGCAAATCATGATAAAAAAAAGTGGAAACCAAAAGACCAAAAGGAAAGAATAAGGTTTGTGAAAGGAGAGAATTGTTACGGAGGGTAAGACCCATGTAAGTATTATGAAAAAAGTGTTAGATAGATAACATATATAAATTATGAAATATAATGGGAATGATTTAGTCAAAATATTTCTTGATGAATTATGTATTGGTGGGTTCTTTCAAAATATTGCCTTCATTGGTTTGAAGGTGATAGGTACTTGGACCAATAATACCTTTGACTAAATAAGGGAACCATCATAATTAGGTGTATTTACCTTATTTGTCATGATTTTAGTCTAATTTAAAGACAAGATCACTAAATGTGTGAACTTTAACTTATTTGTTATGTTTTTTGGCAATACGGGCCTTGTATTGGTGATTGTGTTACAAAGTAGAAAGTTGGTGTTCATCAAGGAGATCAAGAGAATGAAGGAAAGCTTTATGTAATTATTCATTGGTTATGATACCATGAATAGATATACAAATATAAGTAAGCTCAAATTATAATGGGAGGACTGATTCAGAACTAGAGACTAGAGAGAATAGTGTTGCCCCAGTGGTAGTGTGTATGCTATTGTGATAGGTCCAAAGAATAGGATAGAGATGAAGGTGCCAATCCATGTGGGTTTCATCAATTATCTTTTGGAGGATTATATTAATAAAAAAATTTAGCCTCAGCCTAGCCATTAAATTATGGATGATAGGATGTGGAGAATGTGTGATTGATTTAAAATTCATCACAAAGTTGTTTGACATATTTGTTTTTGAAATTACCACTATTATCATACATGATAGTATGAGGAACATAAAAATGGAAAATGATTTTATTAAGGATGAATTTGGATATGGTGGTACCAATGATATTAACAAGGGGAAATTTTTGACCCTTTTTGTGAAATATTTTGTGGCTATGATTATAAAGACATGCCCATATTGAGAGTGAGGTAATTTGACTATGAGATATAATCTCCACATGGAGAATGTCCAAGGAAATTATATGGTTTGGAGATCATCTAGAGGTGAATGAATTAAATCATCATGAAGCTATAAAGAAGTACATTTTTTTAGAAAATTTGATGGCATCATTTTTAAGAGTGGGCCAAAAATATTCCATAAGTATTTTCTGGCTGTAGCATGTTCGTTATAGTGGCCACTACAAATGACCCTATGTGATTTTTTAAAAAGAGGAAGAACCTCATCTTTCATAACACATCAAATAAAGGTAGCTTTAGCATTATGATAATATAGTATGTTATATCAAAATATATACTTAAAATCTTGTTTGTGAATATGAGTTCTTTCACAAGAATCAAGGTTGGGAGGACAAGTTTGGTGTTCCAAAAATTGAATGATATCTTTGTATCATGGGCTTTTTCGAATGGTAATGGCGTCAATGTGGAATATAAGTGAATCTTGTGGTTGAGTATAATACATAGATATTATTATTTGAATAAGAAAAGTGGGATTTATAATAACTTGGTATGGATGAAAAAGAGATGCTAAAGAAGTAAGGGAATTAGCAATAGAATTTTAATCTTTAAGGATAAGCTCGATGGTGAAATAAATGAAATATTTAGTGAGAGTAGTTGTAATTTGATGATAAAAAATGATATTATCAATTTTTCATTGGTAATCACAATTAACTTAGAAGAAAATGAGCTAGGAATCACCTAAAGCATGCATATATTAGATATTTAAATTAATGACAACTCTAATGCCTAAGATTAAAGCTTTGTGCTCTACCTATTGTTAGTGATATTGAATGTTAGAAAAAAATATAGTGGGATGATTTTTACAAGAGGCATCATAAGGATAAAACCTACCCAAACTCCTTGAAGTCATTTAGTGACATCAAAATGAAGGGTCCAAGTATCCTCATGTAAATCGGCATTAATTTTATGAAGTTCTTTGATATCTACTTTTGGTTTAGTGGATTTGTCAAGATTACTTAATTCAAGATTATCAGTGAGGTTATGGAAGTAATCTTTAAGGGATATGGCTTGGTTGATACCTTTAATATAGAGAATATTATCATCATGAAGACTATCTTTTAAGGTGGTTGGTAGCTAGCACAGGAGCTGCATCAAGTTGATTAATGATGATTTGCCCTTTGACAGTTTTTGGAGTAATAATTTAGACATCAAATTCCATGAAAAGGACCATCCACTTGCACAATTTTATCTCTAAGAAGAAAGGCTTTGGAGAAGAAGTGATGAAGGGGATCAGAATGGATGATAACATAAGTGGTTTGCTAAAGCATATAATGTTGAAGGTTTTTAATAGTAAAATATATGGAAAGGCAATAACATTTGAATTTTGTGTAATGTTTCTCTTAATCAATGAGGCCTCAACTGATATTAGATGACATATTCTCTTCTAGTATCATCTTGTTCGGCAAGCATTGCCCCAACTAATATGGGTATATAAGAGTTATATAGGATTAAAGTTTGATCATTTGAAGGGGGATGAAGAGTAGGTGGGTGAAGCAATGATTCTTTCATATTATCAAATGCTTTTTGACAAGGATCTATCCATTCTAAATCATTACCTTTATTAAGAATAGAATTGATGGAATAGATATAGTGATCTATTTTAGGAATAAATCATCTAATTGCCCCTAGTTTACTGAGGTAAGTGCAAATGTCTAAAATGGATTGAGATATGAGCATGTTGATGATAGTGTTAAACTTGGCAAGGTCCACATTGATGTCATGGAGAGAAACTAAGAATCCTAATAGTTTTATAGATTTTAAATTGAAAACACATTTGTAAGGATTTAGTCTAACTTTATATTTAAGAAGGCGGTCAAATATGATGGCAAGATCAGAAAGATGAGTCTTGCAAAATTTATATTTAAAAATGAGGTCATCCACATAGGTTTATAAAAAAATTTAAATAAGATCATGAAAGATATGATTCATGACATGTTGATAGGTAGCTCTAAAATTTTTTAAGCCAAAGGGAATTTTAACATAATAATAGGTTCCCCATTTAATGGTGAAAGTTATCTTATGTTGGTCTTTAGTGCCAATGTGATTTTTTTTTTACCTTGAGAAACCTCCATAAGAGATAACTCGTTATGGAATTGACAATGGAATCTATCAAAAGTAGAGGGAAATTTTCCCTGGGATAATCAATATTAAGATTATGGAAATCAATGAACATGAGAATGACCATAGTGACTTTTTTTTTAGCTGGGACTATATTAGAAACCCATTCAAAATAGTCCACTAGTTTGATAAACTTAGCATCAATAAGTGTGATAATTTATTTATGGCATAAGGTGGAAACTTTGGGTAGAAATTTTTGTTATTTTTAGCTCATAGTTTGGTGTCAAGGTAAGTGATGATATTGTACATCATGATGCTAAGGTAAATACCATGCCTATATTTGTAGGACCAGGAAAATATTTCACAATATTTATCAAAAAATAAGCTAAAGATATCATGTTTAGTAGGTGTAAGTTCACAAGAAACTATATTAGGTCAAGGGAATGATGGATTACCATATTCGATGCAAGTATTTTTTGTGATAATCATAGAATTATCATCTTGGAAATGATATGGTGCATTTAGTAAATAAGAAATTGGATTAGCTTTAGTTTTTATGCTAGTAATGAAGTTGTTGAAATAGGGGGCTTTATTTTCTAAGTTCCTGAGTTTGTGATGTTGTCAAGTAAGTTGAGGTTCTTGGGCATGAAGTAATTCAATAATAGCTTCATCTCTAGGAAAAGTGGGAAGAGTACCATAATACCTAAAATTTAATTTGAGATCAAGAATTTGATTACCATGGTGGTCATATTTAGAATGTATCTGATGAATATCTATGGCCTTGGCATCTAATGTAATCTTGGGAGTAAATGTAGTAAGTTGATCAAATTAGATTGGTGTGTCACTAATTTATTTGATAGGGAAGAATCAAATGTAATGATGAAACCTATAGGTGGTAGAGGAGATGCAATAATTTTTAAATGGTCAAAAGGTAGGATTTATTCAACTACTCAAGTATCAAGAAGAAGAGTATTAACAGGAGGTACATGGCCTTTGGGATCTAATTAAAAATCCATGGAAATGGCATGAACATCATAGTTGAAAGAATGTATTTAATATAATGTTTTCTTATAATGTTGAACATCCAAATCTCAATATTGAGCTTGAGCCATGATATAGTTATCATCATAGGTTGGATAAATGGTACATGCTTGAGATTTTAAGGGAGTTTCAGAAGGTGAAATTCTAAGATCATTGAACTTATGTCGAGACATGATTAGAGGATATTGGAATAATTTATCCAATCATTAGTCATTGTATGTAAAGCCATATTTTTGGGTAAGAAGGTTCTTGAGCATTGCATGGGGTGGAAAATCAATTATCTCATCAACGAAAGGAATAGTGTGATCATGAGGTAATAAAGAGGGAGGAATCCACTTTGAGATATAAGGAGGTAGCTTAGTAGTGTTGTAATCATGTTTCAAGTCATTAGGTTCATCATCATCATCTAAATCAACAAGAGTAACCTATATGTCTGGATTGATTTTGATGAATTCAAGTGAGTATTATTGATGGGAAGAATGATAGGAATTTGATATTGAGTTTTCATATTGGGAAGTTGAATATTCCAAGGGTGGGGATCAGCCTCATGCTTATACCATTTAACATTATGTAATAATTTGATGCACTGGCTATCAAAATAAGTGATGGCCCTCATTTTATGAGTCCAAAGGTGATTGAGGAGTATGTTATAAGATAGGGGAAAATAAAGGACCATAAGTTTAGTTCGAACGGTCTTAGGTCCAATTTTTATAGGAAACCAAATACACCCAAGTGGATGTTGTTTAGTTTTATCAAATCCATAATAGGTGAGGTATGTTTGCATGAGATGATCCTTATTATAGCCAAGTTTTTGTATAAGCCATAAAAATGTCACATTAATACCAAACCTTTCATAAAATAAAACTTTATGAATAAAGGTAGTATTATTAGCTATTTTAATAAATAGGGGTGGATCATCAATATGAAAAAGCATCTCATCATTAATCATAGCCTCATCAATAAATGTACTAGACAGTTTGGAAAAAATACAAATGGATTCAATGGTATGCATGTTGGTAGGTTGAGGCTCAATGGAGGGTCACTCTTCATGTATAAAATATGGATCTTTAATTTATTGTAATTTCTACATGAGAAACTTATGATTATAAGGGGAGGTGAAAACTAACTCCATAAGGGGAATCTTGTAAGGCATGTAGTTAATTTATGTGAGAAACTTCCAATGGGATTTAGAAGAAGAACCAATGCGATGTTTATAAAGTAAGGTAGATTTGGAAAGAATGGAAGTTTTTGGGGGTTTAGAATAAGGGGGTGGTTCCTCATGGGCTTTTTAATCCAAATGAGTGGTTGTAGTATCTTTGATAAGTTGTTCTTACAAAGATAGTTTATTAGGTTTTGTGAAAAGATCTTTGTGAGCTGGTTTGAGGTGATAGTTAACCTTAGATACATTAATATATTCATAGTTATTGTAATATTGGTCATATTAATCATTAATAACACAAACATCCTTGGTATTTTGTTTATGATTAGATTTAAGAAGAGATTGTTGGTTATTAGAAGAGGAATATTTGGGAACTTATCTTTTTTTTTAGAAGCTGTGTTGTACTCTTGATGATGGATTTAGATCATGACTTCATGATTTATTGCTAAGCATGTAGGATAAAACAAATTTATTAATACCTCGAAAAATTTCATGGGAATGACCAATGTCAGCATGGAACCAACAAAATTGATTAGGGTCATTCCATTTATGAGTATTATTAGGATAAGTAAAGGGTTTATAGGGGAGTAATAATTGTTTCATTTGTTTCATAGTTAGTGGTATGTGAGAATATGGGGGGGTGTTGGCTTTGGAAACTTTGGGTTTGGCTTGAGGAGTATTTCTAGTGATGGTATTGGTAGAAGTCTAAAAAGATCCTTTAAATAATTTTATATTAGGTTTGAATTGATTGATGAGGAAGTCTTGACATTTATCTTGGTCAAGATATTTGTTAAGCATTTGAGGAGAAAAAGTCTAAACCTTATATTTAAGTGAAGAAGTTAAAGTAGTTATAAAGAGTTTATATAAATTATAGTCATGTTATGGTCAGCCTTATGGGCTAGATATTTCCATCGTTTGATAAAATCATGAGCTGATTCAGTGGGAGATTGCTTAATATTGATGAAATGACTAAAGAAAGTTTTGAGAAGGTTATTATATTAAAAATCTTTAACTAAAGGATTGACTAAATCCTCAAGTTTCCTAATGTAATATTGGGGATGTTGGTAATACCATCATAATAAATAACCAGTGAAGGTTTTAACCAAAATTTTAGTTGCGGCAAAAGTATTATTTTGGGTATACTCTTTATAAAGGTTACCAAATGATTTGAGAAAGGATACATGGTCTTTTGTCCCATCATAATTTAGAGTTGGAGATATGTTACCAATATCAATGGACATGATGAAAGGAGATAAAGGTTAATTTTGGATATTTTGAAGCATTTTTTTATTCATGATAGGTTGAGGAAGAACATTTCCTATGGTATCTCTAATAGGTAGAAGAATACAATTTGGACTAGCTTGAGGATTTAGAATCGAAGGCTCATTATCCATATTGATCAAATGATGTTGTAATTACATCATTTTAGAGATGTTATAAGTTTGTATTATGTTCGTTTATTGTATAACTTGTGAAATAAGTTGATTCATATCAATTAGTGGGTTAGTGTTTGTATGATAACTCCCCTAATTGATATTAGGGATAGGGTTATTAGGAGGTGGATTACCATTGGGAGTCTTGGATAGACTTATATTAGTGGCTCCCACATTATATTGAAAGACTTGAAGATGAGAATTGATTTGATAGGTGCAAAAAGTATCAGATCCACCTACTTCATCTTGACATGTGATTTTAACCATGTTAAAATCCATAAATGAAGAAGGGGAAGAGGTGCTCCAAGAGTGAGGGTTCTCTTGGGAGGTAAAGAAAGGGGGAAAATAATACCGCATATAGTTTCTAAATGGATTTAATTTATCCAAAAATATTCTAATAGGGGATTTCATGATGTTTTTAAGAAATGAATATAATTTTAAAGAATTAAAAGTAAGAACTAATTCGGGTAGATAGGAGAGCAAAGTCAGTAATCAGATACATGGTCGACTAGGTCGATTATGTATTCATGAAAAGGGAGTTGAGAAGAGTATAGAATTGACTAGGTTGGAGTAATATTAAATAGAAGGAAAATAAAGATATAGGTTTGAACAGGTTGACTTAGTGCTATAAACAAGGAGAAATATAGTCTAATAAGGATATAGGGTCAACCAGGTCGACTTAATACTGTAACCTGACTGGTAAAAGAGAGTACAAGGTTAACTAGGTCAACTTAGTACTATAGAGAGAGGAAAGCATAGTCTGTTAGAGTTTGTGTCGAATAAATCAATAATGTGATAAAATAGGGAAAGGTTTTTGTAATTTAATTTGAAGCAATAAATGGAAGCAAACACACAAACAATTAAATCAATGAAAGTGATCCAATTGGGGAACACAACATAAAAACTTGCACAAACATTGGCCAATGCAAGTTTATATAATAAAACACATAATGATTAGAGAACAAGTAGTCAAATTAAAAATTAAATTCTAACTAAATGGTAATCCTACATGTTATTAGATTATTATAAAGTGTTATTTTAAGTGTGATAGGGAATTTGGTTAAAAATAGGGAACTAGAGAGCAATCTATGGATGTTTTCAAGATGTTTAGGCTAAAAACGATCTATGTTGGCAATGGTACTAGCTTAGTATTAGGGCCTACCCCATCGTTTCACAATCCCATCATAATAAGGGTGCTGGATACCTTTCCAATATATACCACTAGCCATGTGTTTATACTTTGACAAAAAACCAAGTTGGCTTCCCCCTTGGTGATGAAATCCAAGTAAGTAGCCCTTAAGAAGACAAATGTTAAATGAATTTTCAATATTGTGTGATTTGGTAGCTTTTTCAAAAAGATAAAAATAGTGAAACTAAATGGTAAATTAAAAAACCACCTAATTAGATTATGTGAGATACTCTAAGCATGCAAATAGTTGAAAATGAATGTGTAAATTAATTACTAACAAATAGTTATTGATTCCCAAATTAAGAATGGTACTAATTCAGTTCAAATGAAATTATATGCAAAGAGTATAGAAAAAATTTGATTGATTCACTACTATTTTGTGAAAGCAAAAGTATTTAAGGATAAATTTGAGCAATTTGACATAGTCTTTTAGATAAAACATAGCCTACAAAACTAAGTTGATCAGGTCAAGTTAGTTTACTATAGGATTATAGTGTTGAAGACTTTAAACTTGCTCAAAATAGAACTAAAATGAATTAATGAATTTATATAGAGGAAAAATGAGGAACCTTAGTGGGTTGGAGGATGATGAGGATTAATTTTATTTTTTTGAAGTTCTTTGAATGTTGTTTTTAAGTTCTTCAAACTAAGTCGACTAGTTTGACCTAGTTCTATAAAACTTAGTTTGTTGAAGCAAGATAAGATGACTAAGTCAATATATTTAACTTAGTTTTTTGGTCTATATGATGATTTAAAGACTAAGTTTACCTATTCAACTTAGTTTTTTGATTTGGATGCTGACTGAACGACTAAATCGACCTATTCAACTTAGTTTGTTAATCTAGATGTTGACTAAAAGATTAAGTCATACTATTTGACATAGTTTGTTATATGGGAATGAGTAAGAATATTGTGTCAACCTATCCAATCTAGTAATATTTATTTTATGAATACCTGCACAAAAATAATAGAGGCATTTTGATATGACTGTGTGTTAAAACTGTACACAAAAGTTAAAACTATACTAGCCTGGTTGACATAGTATCATAAATATATAAGAATAATAAAATGATAGAAATGAATGTGTTAAATAAATCCTAGAAGGGATATATTAACTTTTGATTTAATATAACATACATAATTGGAAATGAAATAGTTATACAAATCAATCCTAGCTCAAAGAATATAAATCCTACTTACACTTCTAATTAGGGATACATTAGATAATCATGGGCATGACCAATATGAATCCACTAGACCTAATCAAGGGATATCTTACCATAAATAATGTCACTATGGAGGGTTTCTAATCCTCCATTCAAATAAAACTATGAAGTAACCCTAACTAGGTCCTATGTTTTCATATTCACTAAACCAATAACAAGTAAAGAAAAGTCTAATCTAGTGCTCACAAAAGCTTATGGAAAAAATTAGGGTTAATAAAAAATAAAAGTAAAAATGTATAAGAGAATCATATTTAAAGTATGTATAGGTAAAATCATAATGCATGGAGAGAGTTGTATATTCACAGGCCATTACTTATGTTACTTCTATCTACTAAAAAGAGGAGCAAAGTTAGAGATACTTACCTAAAAGATAAACCCATCGAGACTCAATCCCTCCCTTGGCCAAAGGTGTATCACAAGAGGTTATTATGGTTTTTAAGGATCACTAATAAATTCCAAGGTATCCAAGACTTCTCCATAAGATTAGATTCTTCTCTAAGTAGAAACCCTAAGCTAGGACTACTTAAGTAGAATGGTGGAAGAGTAAATTGTAAAGAAGTGAAAATAAATACTTAAATATTGTTGTATCTCTAAGAATAGTGAAATTAATGTGTTTATATAGGTGCATATAACCCTAAAATTTCCTTAATTTTAGACCAAGAAGGTTGACCTAGTTGGCTTAGTATTAAAATTGGATAAAATAACTAGATAATGAACTACATCAGTTATGGTTGACCTAGTTCTTAGTAAGCCTTGTAAATAATAATACAAGGGCTAATAGATATGGTAAATTATTAGAGGATGGTGAAAAATATGATTCAAATTTTAGGGGAATAGTTTTTAGGAGACAAGTGTGTAGATTAGTAAGTCGAAAAAAGGGACAACAAAATTGCAAAGCACCAATAGTCTCCCCACCCCTTTTCTAGTGCACACCTTAGGATGTGCACTCAGAGAGATTTAGAATCGATGGGTTACTTTAAGATAGAAAGAATCAATAATTGATAAAGTTTTAAAATGTTATGTATACATAACACATCTATTCATACACTTTGTAAACTAGGTTTAGTCAGATTAATTAATTAAAATAAAAAGTCATATTTACTTTTAATAAATAAAAATATAGAATAAACAATAAATAATAATAAAAGGTTTATAAGTACAAGTGCATTATCAATAATCTAAATATAATCATTATAAAAAAAATTATTTAAAACAAGTCTAGAAAATGAGGGAACACAATTTTTTAAAAATGGGACAAACAGAAATAATTTTTTAGATAACACTCTTTTGGGAATGAAAGTGTTTTTGAGAATCTGATGTTAAAAACTAATTTTGGGAATTGTGATGTTTTTCTTGAAATCATTATTATTGAATTCATATATATTAAATTATTTCTAATATGCTGATTATTATGATATAGGTGTATTTTATGGAGAATATCAAGCTCAATTTTTTATAACATCCCATCGATTCCTTCCACATGTATCATCATTTTAGATACTACCTATCTTCTCAAGTTTTTACATTTTTCATTTGATGAAATGTATAGGTTAACATTAGCCATATGACCATGTGTGACCTCTGTGATAACAAAAAGTGAATTATTTATATCAATATTAGTAAGCTTCAACTTTGTAATAAGTTAAATTTGCTTAAAATTCAACCAAAGTAAAATCACAAACACAAATGTAAATGTAAAATTATTTGGAAATATTTTTTTTATAAAAAATTATGATCAATATTTATCTTCATATCTTGATACAAGATCAGAGATCACAAAAAATTATACAAATAAATCTCAAGCTCTTAAATATTTCAAACATTGATAAAATTCAATTAGAGGTCACATAAAATGAATGCTTAAGGTGGTTAAATTAAATTAACTTTCAAACATGAAATTTAAGGAATCTTTCTTATCATTGCATTCATGGAATCATTGTGCAAACAAGGCATTGATATCATCTCATGACATGTGGATGAATGATCATAAAGCTAAATAATTATTAAAGAATGTAAATTAAATTAAAGACTCTTTACATATTTTACTTAGCAACAATGTCTTATATTAACATAATTTAGATTTTAATAACTTATTATAAAATTTCTCAGGTGACCACAATATTCAAGCCCCCAATTCTCAAGAAGTGGGTATATCCCTAACAATTGTTAGATTGTGTCATAGATCAGTCTAAGGATATGATTTATCAAACATGTTTTAAAAAAAATAAAAACTCCCCTTATTAGTAATAATTTTAGGAAAAGCCAAATCTACAACATCCAAATGGTAAGGGGGTTACAGGCAAAAAATAAGTTTAGAAGCTCCAATCTAGGCTTCTTTAAAATTATATTAAAGTTTACTATATTGACAAGAGTAATTTGTTTCACTCTTTTGAGAGATGTGTGTTCAATCCATTTGTAAACATTAGAACTATTATATTGATCCAAATAAGCTTCAATATGAAATCTTTGAAGAGAATCATAATGGAGGTATATAACATTAAGTATTATTTTTATTTTTGGGGGTTGTAAAATTTTGAAATTGTGAGAAGATAAATTGAGATGGGGTATTTTCATCCAAAATAATTACCATATGATGGAGAGGATTAAAAAAAATGTGTTTAAACCTAAATTATATGAGAATCCTAATATGGGTAGATAGGGTTAAGAATATATATAAATGAATAAGCACAAGGATGATAAAAAAAGGCTATTTAAGGATGTTTGATTGCAAAACTTGGATAGAACATATACTAAATTTATTATGCTTAGATATGATAAAAATGGAAAGTATAGTGATGTTAGATATTAAAATGATAATGAAATTAATATACTTAGCTTCTTATAATTCTAATACTTATCTAGATCTTGAATGGGAAAAAATCAAACTAGAAGAATATTTTGTAATAGTCACTAAATTTTGTATTGAGTGATTTTGTAGCCACAAACACTTGCATCAACCTGGGATAGTTGGGTCAATGATAGTATTTAGATCAAAAATAGATGTATAATATGAAATAATGAATAAAATAGGATGTGACCACATGGATTCTTCTCGGATCATCATCAACTTCATTCTAGTGCATTCAAATATGGGTCATGGATTGTCATTTCTTGTCAAATGATCAAACATTAGTTATTCATATTCATATTAGTTGTGGTAAAAATGGGTTAGTGGGGACATGGTGTCAAGATTCTATAAATACTCATATATCAATGAACATAGCCTACATAGCCAATACTTTTAAGAGGGCCTCAGACTTATGCAGTTCTCCTTTATGTATTGGCTTGTGTGTGAATCATGAAATGTGTGATAAGTATAACTATGACCTAGATTTTAAATTAAAAAATATAGTTCTTGGGTTGTTCCTTTAGTAATTGAGACCTATATATATGTTTTTCCTATGAATGATATGTAAATAGGAGAAAATATGGAAATTTTTTCCAATTGAATGCTCTTTCGTATGAATCTACATATGTTTTAGGTGAGGAGTTAAAGTGGGTTGATATTATATTTATACCAATAATCTTAGATTATATCTATCATTAAACCACTTATTCCAACCATTATGATATGTTTCATTTTCAAATTAGATGAATTTAAGTTACTAGACACTTCTATCATGTAATGACACTTATATAGACATAGGCATCTAATGGGGATGCAAGTGTCTGAGAAGCATAAAAGTAGGTATAGGTATAGAACTTGTAGAGGCATAATATAAGAAATTTTAAATAATTTTGGTAAAGATAAAATGATTGGGTCATCAACATAATATTAGTTAGACTTAGCGATAGCCCAAGGGGCACAACAAAATGCAGATGTGAAACTTACAAAAGAAATAAAGGTCTAGAACTAACAGGAACAACCGAGGTATAAGTTTTCCAAGTGTAAAATATTAAGCTTTTATATAATTCATAAATATCATATAAATTTTCTCCTCATTTAATATAGTAAATAAATTGTTAGTTTAAAGGAAAGGAATGCATACCTAGGTGTGTATAACACACCTTGTCTTTGTTTGAGTCCAAATTGAGTGCTTTATTGGTGTCTAACTTGCAACTAAGAACATGTTATAGGATATAATAAATACATATAATATGAAAAATAAAACATTGAAATGATTGAAATTGAAAGAGAGAAATATTTTGGAGTACATGTGTGTCAATACACCTGTCTTGCCTTTTGGTAATTCCATTTGAAAGATGTATCATTTTAAATAATTGAAACTAACACTAGGAAAAGTATAAATTGAGAAAGTGCATATATAAAAGGGGGGGGGGGAGAGAGAGAGAGAGAGAGAGAGAGAGAGAGAGAGAGAGAGAGAGAGAGAGAGAGAGAGAGAGAGAGAGAGAGAGAGAGAGAGAGAGAGAGAGAGAGAGAGAGAGAGGAGGTCACACATCCCCAACCTTTGAGAAAAGGTGGATTTCCACCTAACAATTGAGACTAGCTCAACCATGCAACCCAATCATACTTATAACCTAGTGAGTGTGAGTGAACCAACTCAAATCATACTACAAAATTAGTGAGGTTGGATGATACAATCAAGTCCAACCTAGGAACATGGAAAGATTGAGTGATTTAATCACATCAACCATATAAAAAAGTGAGTGAACTACTATCGTATATTGGCTCAAATAGTCTATTAAAGTCCAACTTGGTGGATAGTGACATGCACTACAAATGTTCTAAATTTAAAACTAATTTAATTTTAAAAATTTAAGCACACATTGCATAAAATATGGACATTAGATATGTATCATGTTAAAAATGTGTATACGAATGGTACCAATGTATAAAATTCTATCACAAATGTTTAGTTGAATCATATAAATATGTAATTTGGCAAATTTTAAACTGTGTAAGTGGGGATAAAATGCTCATGAATCATGCTTGATCCATGAATAGACCCTATGTAATTGATCTTAATCCTTATTTTCTCTACTACATAAGGCATGAATCTCTCACATAATCTTGTGCATTCCTTTCCCTAAGTTTTCTCATAGTTATATGCATAATTCCCATGCCATATTACATACTTCTACTCGCTAACCCCTATACACTCCACACTATGCACTCATTAAGCATAGTTCACAACTCGTAGTCTCATATGTTGCATAAGTCCCATGATTTCTCACTAAAACATACTCCCCTCATGCCTATAGTTTATTGAAACTCATATTTCTATTTTTAAACTCATATCCTTATACAGCTAGTATTTCTATGTCATATCTCATAGACCTACATGCCTCACTAGGTCATCCATCACATAAGTTCTATGCTAGTTCACCTACATTTTTGCACTCTACAACTCACAGACCTGCATGCCTCATAGTCCAATAGTGTATGTCATATTTATCTATGACTAAATGAATTTTTGGAATCCATAACACATCTATGTGTTGAATCACCTTAGCCACATGCTTCAATAGGTTCACTAATTGTCATCATGCTTAGAAGATGAATCGACTCAACCGTATTTTTGGTAAATAACAATAATTGTAACCAATCTTGTATTCTAATTATATAAGTATATAACATATAAATTTGGCCTAATTTAAATGCTCCATAGAATCATAATGTAGATAACATGATCTGTATATCTACTCTATAAAACATGCATTATAACACACTATATATGTTTTCCCTATTCTCTGTTAATGAAAATAAGTTGCATTTCCTATAAGTAAGACTTATGCTCCATTGAATGTGTTTAGTTGTTTCTTTCTAAATTATCTTTGCCCATTCACTCTATATATCCAAAACTCTATTATCCCCTACATGCTTGGTCATGGGCCCCATGGTGTAGATCATTGGTATCACAGGTAAAAACTTTATTCTTTTTTATGCTTGTAGACATGTGAGTGCAACTCAAGAAGGAATGTTTGTTAATTGGTTCTACTGTAGAATATATGGAAGAATGACATGGCAAAAATAATATGTCTAACACCCAAAATAAACTTGATGTAGCCTTATGGTAAGGAAACTCATCTTCAATACACTGGAGGCATATCACATCAAACGTTTTGTCCACTTCTATAAATTGATGGCAAATCTCAATTTGAATCCTTCTATCACACCTCCATAGTTTCTCAGCAATGGTTTTAGAAATAAACCCCCTTCAAATTTTAATAAAATCTCAGCATCCCTTTGTTTGAAGACATGATCAATGTTAAACCATTAGATGCCTAGATTCAATAATTTGAGGCATAATTCTCAGTTAATTCTTTCACTAATGCTGATAATATCACCTTCACATTAATGAAGATGTCTACATCGATCATTCACTAGTGGGAAAGCTTTAGTGTGTAGCATGTGCTAGAGTGTGTTCTAATTAAATCCTAGAAAAATTTTGTCGATGCACTAGAGGAAAAATACCCTCTACACCAATTTCAATATGAATACATCAAGTTATAACAACTACATCATCATAAATATTATCCCATGGAAGACTAAACCAACATTTTTCATGACTATTTTATGCACCTATATGATAACTTGAGAAAACAACATAAGGTGATGAATTATATAAGTGGCCTCTCAAATTATATCCACATAAAGATGGATTTATTGAATTTTGTCATTTTAAGTCAAGCATATCTCAATGCTATAAAGATCAAATCCAATGAAAAGATAAAGCATCATGTCACCTCTTCATCCAACACAATGTGCAATGTCAAGACTTTACACAACTCCAAATCACATTTCTTTGCACAGAAGTAACTACACATTTATCTCGAAGGAGAGAAGTACCAAAATAATTCTCAACCCATAAAGGTTCTAACACCTTCTACTTCAAACAAAGGCAAGAAGAAAAATTCTGGTGATAAATGGTCTCATTGCCATTGCTCATCCACTAATGATAATTTTGAATGCCATATGTAGCAATCCCTACTTGCATAATATGAATTAAGACCCAAACTGATGGATGACACTAATCTATATGCCTCTTGTCTAAGCACTATCACAACTATGATCGACATTTGTAAGGAATGAATACATATCTTCCACATCAATTTATAGGTGAAGGGTCAGTCACTCCACATCATAATTGATAATGACAACCAAAATAACATCATTTTATAATCCACATATCAATGTCATGTTCATACCACTAGTGTGTATCCAAAGCCTTACTCTTTAGGGTGGATAAAATAGGGGAAAGATAGATAGGTCTAGAATTAATGCACTTTTTAGTTAAAATTCAAGCCTATGGAGGACAATGTCACTTGTGACATTGTACCTCTAGAGGTCCATGATATCCTACTAGGAATATCATACTTGTATGACCATGAAATTACATATCAATCCAAACCACATCATTGGACTATTTTCATGCAAGATCACCTCTAAAACCTTTTTGAGTCAGTGCTAATCACTAAAGTTACCTTTATCTCTTCTAAGAAAATATCATATCACATGTATAGAATTTTGTGTTAGTCATGGTATTCCTTGATACGCCTACACAATCTAAACCAAAGCATACCCTAATAGTGCATAACATTCACACATCAACATAATAACAACAACTTGATAAGTTAATGGATTAGAGTAGTGAAGTATTTTCAGAACCTAAATGCATTCCAACACACTTCATAGTATATCACCATATTGATTTAATTCATGTATCCCCTCTTACGAATAGCCCCCTCTATGATAGATTAGTTTGGAAGAATGATAAAGTCCAATGCTAGATTTAATAACATATTGATTAGGAAAAGATCAGGCCTAGATCATTACCTTATAAGATTTTGATGATCTTCCTACCCAAAAATAATGGGTCCTAGCCACTTTACATAGACTATTGTACACTCAAAAAATTCATGGTGAAGAATTGATATCCACTACCATGCATTGATGACCTTCTAGACTAGTTATGAGGCACACAATACTTCAACAAGATTGACTTGAAGTTAATTTACCATCAGTTCCTAGTCTATTTTGAATACATCTAGAAGACAACATTAAATACTTGTGAAGTATTTTATGAATGGTTGGTCATGCTTTTTGGCCTCACCAATATGATATCCACTTTCATCCACTTGATGGATGATGTACTTAGGCGATTCCTAAACTCCCTTGTCATCATCTACTTGGATAGAATTCTCATCTTCAACAAGACTTGGAGGAGTACATGGATCACATCTCATGTATCTTAGACACTTTATAAATTAGACATTTATCATGATGTAGATACAGTACCTGGGATACATCATTGATTTCAATTGCATCAAAGTAGACCTAGAGAAGATCAAAGTGATCTAGGATTGGTCTACTCCATATAATCTCATAGAATTGAGGAGTTTTATTGGACTTGTTATCTTATAACATAGGTTCATCCTTAGTTTTTATAGTCATACTAAAATTCAATTTATATAACTTGAGCATAACTTGTGACACCAAAACCATAGGTCTCTCCTACTCACATAGCTCACTTAGGCATGTTTTCACTATTTCCTAATCATTTGAAGACTTCTAAATTCAACCTCTGCTATCTTAGACTCCTCTCCTAGTAATATATATATTCTCCATGATCCATTTCCTCCTAAATAACAACACCATAGGTTTTACTATACCACTAGGACCCAAGGTGCCCACTTTCCAACGCTATTATCCAAGTCCATAATAGCCTCAAATGGTCAGATTTTCTTGAATCCTTATCTTTTCCCTTGTCAACCTAATGTGAGTTCATCTAACCCAAGATCACTAGCTTCCATATAAAATCCCTTTCAAAGGTAATTTATAAGGGTTGCCAATCATTTAAAAGGCACAAGCTAGAAATATACTAAAGCATACTTAAACAAATCTTCATATTCTCTACATATAGCCAACCACTATTATTTTCATCCTATCCAAGATCCCACACCATTCACGAGTAATATCAATCTTTCCCAAATTCACATAAAATTGCATTGCATACACAAGATTGCACAATACACATTCAAATTTGGAGAACTACATTGGCCTTGATCCCTCTTTGGAGTATTGGTATGTAGGCAGTGTGCCCACACATGGGGTGTAATCACACTTTTAATGCATATTACACACTAACCCCTTTTTACAATTGGATTCAATATTACCTATCAAGAATGAAGAGGAACTAGGACCATTGAAGACCAAGTCAATTGCACACAAAGCTTTGTGAATAACCAGGACTTGATATTTCAAGCACAGGGTCTCCCAGAGTAGACAAATAAAACTCATAAAGCTTAAAAAGCTCAAACACTAAAGACTACAATTCCAAAACTTGGAATACAATGATAGACCTCTAGGTGTCACATTTTTGGTACTCCTATCTAGGTAGAGAACAAATTTTTGGATCTTATTTCTGATAGTCTACTAAGTTAGATCAATAATTTATAGCCTTTGTCTCCTCTGTCTCAACCCATAATCAATTAAGTTTTACTCTCTATCCCCTTTGCTATTTTTATAAATGAATTAAGCACTTATAGATTCAATAAATTAGTAAGTTAATTAAGGCACATTTATTTACTAATTTCCCCCTTAATCTAGACCCCTTTACTATTTAGTAAATTAACCTTATAGTTTTCCAAATTTAGTAAAACATTTGGTGAACCTGACTTACTTTGAATTTTTGCACAAAAATATTAGAAACCCTAGGGCTAATTATTTTTATTTTTTGCAATATTTTCATGATTTTTCCTATATTTAAAAATTAAAAAATACAAATTAATTTAAATATTTTAAATAATTCACTTAAACCCTAGTTTGTACATAATAGGTCCTATTTGCATACAAACACTTTCAAACCATGAGGAAAAATATATTTCTAATTTTAGAAATATTTTTAGATTTTTCCTAAATTTTTCAAGCTCAATTCTATAAATTTATAGAAAAATTTTCAAATTATTACATTAATTTTGAAAAAAAAATCATTTTAAAGCCCTAGTTGCATCAACTAAATCCCAATAATTTTTAGGTAATATTCCACTTATTTTCTACAAGTCTTGATTGAATATTAAAATCAAAAATTCACTTCAAATTTAAAAAATTCATAGTAAATTCCAAAAAAATATTTATCTCAAAACCCTAGTTACATCTACTACATTCCATTCAAGCAAGAATTTTCTCATAATTTTTTTAATGTTATCTTGCGTACTTAACTCAAAAAATCAATTTCAAATTCAAAAGTTCATAACATTTTGCAAATAATATTTCTAAAAAATCCTTAGTTGCATATACTAGTCCCTACTTTACATCTTGAGCTATCACCTTACATACTTGTAGTTTGATATCCTTTTTATGCATATTCCAATTCATTATTTCGATTATTTTTATGTAATCTACTCTATTATTTTCCAAATTATTTTCCTTATGCCATCTAAACTCCTTGCATATCTTCCTTTGAGATGGAGTGCAAGACTTAGTGGCAACCCTCCTAAATTGAACCAAATTCTTACAACCCATTCCTATAACATGGATAAGCAATCAACTCAGGTCCTTATTATAGATCTTTCACATCCAGATTACACTAATTTCAATGAACATGATTTTGATAATGAGCAATATGAAAATAATAATGATGAGACACATATCGATGCTCATGTTCTATCATATTGGACTATCGATCCACTTCCACCCATTGTTGATAATGAAGTTGTACTCAACAAAGATTTGATTTTACAAAATTTTAGAGAAAGACTTAAGGAACAACCCATGATCAAGATAACATCTTGAAATCTATCATGGAACTAAAGAAGGCCAAACAAGTTGAGTCTTCTAAAACTACAGATCCACCAGTTGCACATGACACTACAGGGGTAACTATGTCACAACAACCTCCTATAGAAGACCAATCTTATTTTATGCCACCAACTATAGCTAGTACATCCTTATCTCTTGATGTGGCAGCCCTTGTGTAAGATATTTAATCTCTTCAATCCAAGGTGCAACATCTTGAGAAAGGTACCATTAGATCTACACAGGGATTGGAATCCTTCACTCTATTGCATAGACCTTTGGCATGACATATAGCTACTACACCCTTGCCACCTAGATTTCTAAAACCTAAGCTCACTCTTTATGATGGTAAGGGTGATCTAGAGACACATTTAAGAGCCTTTCAAATGGCATGTTTGTTTTATGTACCAAATGACTAGTTATTAACTAGATTATTTTTTAGGAGCCTTAAGGATTATGCACTACAATGGTTTTATAGTCTACCGAATCAGTCGATTAATACATTCAATCCTCTTGTTGACATGTTCATATCACATTTCAGTATCAATATCAGTGATAAGGTTTTATATGCCAAAATTGCACAACAAAAATAGAAATCAAATGAGCGTCTCATTGAGTATGTTCTCAAATACAAGACCATATTGGCTAAGATGACTAGCCCTATGGTAGATCAAGAGTTATAGGACCTATTCAAATAGAGTCTTCTATCAGTTTTACATAAGACAATCATGTTCAAACATTTATCTTCTTTCACTGAATTATGTCACACTTTACAAGAAAGAGAAATCAAACTCATTTCAATTGGAAAACTTAAGTACACAAGTGCACCAAATAAAAATAATAAGAATAACAACAAAACCCCATATAAGGTCAAATTCAATGATAGTAAAGGATCTACTTAGTAGATAGTTAATGTAGATTTAGAGCCCTCATAGAGAGTCACTTTATCAATACCTCCTCGACAACCTTTTACAAATCTACTAGTTCTTCCAGCTAAGAGTTCTACAATAATTATTAGAATGAAACATCATATCTCTTCCTCCTATCAGAGAAATTTATCCAAAAAATATTCTTCCATGGGGATATGACTAGAATGCATTTTGTGATTATCATAGGGCACCAATCCATACTATAAATAGATGCATTAGACTCAGGCATAAGATATAGGATCTAACTGATGGTAATCAGATTGATCTAGGAACTTTAGCTGAGCCTCCTCTAGCCACCCAACATAGGATAAGTCACTTAAAATCCTTCTAGATCCATTTCCATAAAATGAAAAGTCAGATACATAGGACACATCAGGTATACATCATGCATATCAGGCATATCCTCTACCAGTTACATACAAGGCACTAGCATTTGATTCACATCTATTGAGCCACATGATTGGTACTTTTCATTCTAACATTCTAGTTCAGCCTTCCATCTCCTTTTTTGAGTAGGATATTATTGAGGATGACATATATTATGACACACTCTTCATTAGAGCTTTTATTCATAGTCATCTCATTCATAGTATTCTAATTGATAATGAATCCAGTGTTAACATGTGTACTATGACACTATTATAGCACTTAGGTTATATAGATCAGGATATTACTCCAAAAAATATAGTTATCAGTGGGTTCAGTGGACATAGTCAGACTACATTGGGTGAAATCCTTATTCCTCTAGAGGTTGGTCTTGCACACATGACCAACTCATTTATTATAGTTCTTAGAGCAGGAGTTTTTGAAATGTTACTTAGTAGACCTTGGATAAAACAACTCTAAGTGGTTCCATCTATATTAAATCAATTCATGAAATTCATTCATGCTAATCAGGTTAGCATAGCTACTAGAGTTCCATATGAGTTACCCCTTCTGGTTTTAGAACTAGTTTCAATTCCAAAGCTAGTTTCAGTTCCATTACCAATTCTAACTCTACCACCAATTTTCTCTCTAATTCAACATCAGACATAGATACAATATCCATCACCAATATAGAGGGTTCATACACCTCCATAGCTTTGGGATTGTAGACAACTTCTAGCTACAATATTCACACCTAGAGAAATTTCATTGAGATCTCATGCATCTACACATAGAGCATAAGTTCATCGAGTTTATCCTACTCTCATATGGGTCCCTAAGAGCCCTAAAATTTCATCCACTTATTATAATTATATAGGGTCCCCATAGTCAGTTTTTACTTTAAAGATTTTAGAGCATATATAGCTTTTAGAGCCACAGTCTCAACATTTCCATCATGCTTCACTATCATGCATGATTCCACTCTTTGATATAGGACACCATGATAGGGAGTCTCATCTAAGACTCATCAGTTAGTATAATTTCCTTATGGTATTGATTATACATAGTTTTCTTTACTTGATTGTACATATCTCAAATATTTCAAAATACAAAAACAATATAATATTTCAAAAATATAAAAACATGTCAATTGTATTCATCATCTATGTTTTACATTGCTAACCATTATGTTAGACTTACATTACACTATTTTATGCTATTGTTTATTAATCTATCTATATTACCAAGCTTCACTTGATATTATTTGAGTGTGTGTAGTGCATCTATATCCTTGATTGCTTCACTCCACCCATCGAGCGGGCATCTCATTTCTACATTCTAGCTACATATCGATACATCTACCCACTGGAGCCATAATCTACATGACTACACCATCAAGGTTATGTCATTATTACATTATACACTCTTGACATCTTTTTTTAGTATGTTCCTTACTTGCCTACATATATATCACATTGACATCCATTAACATATATCACACTTTTGTATTTCATAGCATTTACATTAGTCTTGTATTACATATCTTGTATACTCTTGCTTCTAGCTTTCCATAGTTATATGCATGTTTATATTTCCAATACTTTGCATGCTTTCACTCTTTACTTTGATTATCTAGATGTGTTTGCTTTTTCCATTTCATGTATGTTTCCTACTTGAATTTTAAGACATTTACTAATGTCCTTTGTTCCTATCTATATGTGTGTGCCTTTCATGTGTTTATGGCACTTGTGCCAATCTTTTATTTTTCCCATTATGTGTGTGTGTGTGGCATTTTAACATGTATTATATGCCTTGTGTGCTTATTTGGCCCCTTGGCCACCCTTACATGTTTCTTGATTCTTGATTCTTGCTTTGTATGTTTATTGTTTGATTGCTTATCTTATATGTGCAATTTCAGAATTCCAATCATGCATTTACCTTGATTCTTGGATGACATGATGTACATCATGCTCCATCCCTCCATTCCACTAAAAACTAACATTTCAAATTTTAGTTTACTCTTATGCACATGTTATTACATTGTTATATCTATCTAGGCATACCCCTGTGGATCTAACAATCTCTCTCTACAACTTTTGCTATATCTTGAGATAATGAATATCAATGTTATATCAAATGTTTTGTATATTAACACAGTTGTAGGGATCATTATTCTAAGGGAAATAATTGCAAGGTCTTCATTCTTACCCTCAAAAGAGGGGGAAACAATAGATATCAGAGCTCCTAATGATTAAAAAAATAGTTTCAAAATAGTCTAGTCCAAAATTTAAAACTTAGCACAAGCAAACTAGACCAAGTAGACAATAGAGAATCTAGATTGATCATCATTTTTAGCTCTAGAAAATAGTGCGAAAAATAGGACTACATCACTAGACTCCAAAGTGTCTAATTTTTGGTAGTATTGTCAAAAGAATAGAATATGTTGTTTTGCTAGAATTAGGTAGAGAGGTGAGTTCAATCACAATTTTACTAGTATAGTTCAGTCCAAAAACTAGTAGTTTTCAGCACTTATTTCACATAGAGAATCTAGATACAGGAGGCATCATACATGGTATGAGGGTTTTTGTTTTTAGTTCAGACATGGTATTTGATACAACTTTTAGTTCATAATCTATGTTTAAGACACTAGTTATTAGGGGAAATGTGCATGGCACATAGGCCTTCTCTATTTCAAAGTTTATTGCATTTTCTTACACATTCCCAATAGTTGTGTGCCTTACTCCATCTTTAGGTCGTTGGCATCACTTTCAAGTAAACTTTCATATAATTTTTCTTCCCATGTACCTAAGTTACTGAGTGGCTTCTTGAGCCTTGATTCTAGTTTTAGGAGGGGTTTCTATGCAAGTCCAATCTCTATCTTTCAAAGTTGCCAACAGTGGCCTAGTTTCTAGTTTACTTTTGGCTATACATGCCAACATGTCAGATCATATCACATTTAGGGGATCCATGAGCCATCTCATATGACATTAATCTATACCATTATTGTCTCATTCAACTTCACATCACAGGGTAACAATAGAGCCAAAGGACTAGCTAGCCTTTGTATTCTTGAACCACCTATTCAGAGGGATTAAACACATGGTCTAGACATTGATTAGCACATGCATGATTTATTAACTTCACATAGTTGATGATGATGGATCTAAAAGGCATGTCTTTGTATTATTGAGCCAACTTCTAGGGGATTGAGCACTTAGATCATTCATTAATATAACTCTTGGTTTAGTGTACTTTCAACATCACCTAGCACAACCTAGCAATATAACAGGTTTTGTATTGGTTCACATACCTGGTGAAGTATATTCATTATTTTCTCATCCTTCCTCTCTCTTTACCTAGACTTGTAAATTCTTATTTTATATATAGTGTATCTAGTAAGAATTGACCTACTTTCACTTTCCTTTTTGCAGACTTACATAGTATAACATGCTCTCACTATGCACAACCTAGCATCACATAGCTTCTTAGGCTTAGCCTCACAAGTAAGTTCGGGTAAACTTCTATTTTTCTTCCTTTATCCTATTATTTTGCTTTGATGTATACTTAAGATAAAGGGGGGGTGAATGTAGTCATACTAAGATGCAATTTCCAAAACTTGAGCATGACTTGTGACACCAAAACCATAGGTCTCTCCTACTCACTTACACAACCCACTTAGGCAAGTTATAAATATTTCTCAATCATCTAAGGCATTCTAGATTCAGCCCTTGTTATCTTAAACTCCTCTCCCAAGCATAGATCTATTCCTTAAGGTTGATTTCCCCCTAGACAATAGTGCCATAGGTTGGACTGCATTGTTGAAACCTAGGGTGTTCACTTTCTAGCACTATTTTCCAAGTCCATAATAGCCACAAATGGTCAAATTTTCTTGAATATTCATCTTTTCCCTTATTAGCCTAATGTGAGTTCATATAATCTAGGATCATTAGTTTACCTATAAAATCCCATTCAAAGGTCATTTATAAGGGCTAACAATCATTTAAAAGGCACAATCTAGAAATATACTAAAGCACACTCAAACAAATATTCCTATTCTCTACATATAGATAACCATTGTTATTTTCCCAACCTATCCAAGCTCCCACACCAGTCATGAGTCATCTCAAGCTTATCCAAATTTTCATACACTTATGTTTCATACACAAGATTATGCAATACACATTTAAATTGAGATAATTACATCAGCCTTGATCCCTCTTCAGAGTATTGGTATGTAGGTAGCGTGCCCACACATGGGGTGTGATCACATGTTTAGTGCATATTACACATTAACCCCTTTTTATATTTAGATTCAGGATCACCTATCAAGCATGAAGAGGAACTAAGAACCTTGAAGACAAAATCAATTGCACATGAATCTTCACAAATAACTAGGACTTGATATTTCAGGCATAGGGTCTCCTAGTGTAGATGAACAAAACCTAGAAATCTCAAAAAGATTAGACACTAAGGACTAAAGCACCAAAACTTGGACTAGAACACTGGACCTCTAGGTGTTCCATTTTTGATGATTTTGTCCAGGTAGAGAACAAACTTCTAGATCTTGTTTCCAATAGTCACCCAACCAGATCAACAATTTGTAGCCTCTGTCTCCTCTATCTCAGCTTAGAATCAACTAAGTTTTACTCTCTATCCCCTTGTTTGCTATTTTTATAAATCAATTAAGCACTTCCATATTTAATAAATTAGTAATTTAATTAAGGCACATCTATTTACTAATTTTCCCCTTAATCTAGAACCCTTTACTATTTAGGAAATTATGCCCTACAGTTTCCCAAATTTAGTAAAATAGTTTTTCACATATCTCTTGGATTCTCATGCAGGTCACACATGATAAAGCCAAGTTTAATTAGACATATGTGTAATAATGCACTTTTGAGGAACTCAAGTAATGCCTTTATGCAAATCCTATTCTCATAATTCTTGACATTACTATTAGTGTAGTTGTGTTTATTGTATTATTTAGTATTATGAATATGTAGTCATTATATAGTATTGTTAGTTAGTTATAGTAGTTGGATTGATATGGTTGGTTTAACTATCATTTCTTCATTGTATAAATTAACCTATTTTCTTCATAACAAATCATTAAGAATTCTTTGATATAATCTCGTACCATATCCATACATGATCAAAGTCGCACTTGAGTTGTGTGTATCCAAGAGGTGTAGCATAAAAGTCACCTAGGATAAATTTAAACAAACCATCTCTAACATGGAATTTTAGACTGAACAAACATGTGACCTATATATCCCAATACAGTAGAAGAAGCTGACTAAGTCATGATGCAAGGGAGAAAGTATAGTTGTGCTCTATCCTAGTAAATACCTCTGAGATGTATTTTAATTTTTTAGTAGTGTCAAAAAAGTGTAGAAGTCAGAGTCATTGATTGTTAATGTCAACAAAGTTTAAAACTTAGAGTTATGCCTAGAGATAGAGCTTAGAGAATGCCTGGTGGAAGCCTGAGCTTTCTAAAATCTTGAGATGCTTCGAGAGACTCATGTAACAAAATTAGAGAAGTGTGATGTCAAACCTAAAGCATGGAAGTCACATCAAATGTAAAGATCATTTAAAATCTTAATCAATGCTTAAAGGGAAAAGAGTGAAAGTCAAAAAATCTAAGAGAGGCATAAAATTGCACAAAGAAGCATAATTGTCATAGTTGAAGAAGCCTAGTGTATAGACACCTTCATTTGTTTAATTGGATTAGAAGCCTAAAATAAAGTATTTAGAATCATTCCAATAGCAGTTGACCATAAACATGTAGAAAATTAGCAGCCAAGTCCATGCAAAAGTTTTTTGAAGACTATGAAAGCATTGAAAGAGTTCATAGAGGTGGCTCCCATTACAAGTGAAAGAAGGTAGTATCCCTGCAAGGTACATAATTTTATACAAAATTTTGAAGCATAAAATACTACTTTAATTGTAAAAAAAAACTATAAAAAAATTAAAAAAAACAAATATGTTTTCACCCAAACTCCACTTGTTCGATGCCCAACTCCTCAAAGGGACAAATTTCACTGCATGGAAGAATAAAATGTGAATGATTCTTCAATTTTAAGAATTATGGGGCATCATCACTAGTGTAGTTACCCATCATGACAGAGTTTATGAGCAAACCAAATATGATAAATCAAATGTAAAAGCCCTAATTTTGATCACACTCGGTCTCACCAATGAGGTTCAACTTCATATTGAGGACACATCAATATCAAAAGAGGCTTGGGACAATTTGTCCACCATATAATAGATGAAGAATCAGATGAAGATACTCCATCTCCAATCCAAGTTTCATACTCTCAGTGTGAAATATGGAAAGAAATTTGAGGAATTATTACACTAAGTAGTAGAAATTAGAGAAAAATTAATCACACTTGAAGAAATGATCTATGACAAGCTATTGGTTTCGATCACATTAAGATTTCTCCCCTCTCAATTTTACACATTCATCATGACACTAAAAATAAAAAATTAAGGAATGTATTTTGAATAACTGGTAAATTTACTTCAAAAAGAAGAAGCCATCTAGTTCATGTAAGTAGAGTTTGAGGATAAAGCCTTGATTTCCAAACAATGAGGTTTAAATTTCTCAAAAGGATCACCAAAGCAGTCAAAACAATAGAAAAAATTTGAAAAAGAAAAAATATGGTGTCATATTTGCCACACCAATATGTACAATACTAATAGCTACTATTATAATGCCTTAACATGAGGCTCATTCATTCAAGAGGTCACATCTAGTAGAGATAATTCACATAAATCCAAAATATGTCCTTGACAATGGAAGTAACATAGACATGTAGTGGCACAATATCAATAAGATGATGAATCTGAAGAGTAAATACCCAAAAAATTAGTGTTGGAAGCACAAAGACTGAGAGGGGGAGTGAATTAGTGTAAATTTTTTTTAATTAATTCCATACATCATTTATTAACCATTTAAACTAACATAGATATCTAAAAATGCATAGGAAAGTAATCACATAAGCATGAATCAAGTTACCAACACTTGAACACCATAACTATGTGGTAAACCCTCATGGGTGATAAAACCCATTGTCACACCAGTTAGACTATTATCCTATAAGTAATGAAATAACATTTAGTGAGGCACTAATGCCACAATGAGCACCAACCCCTCACTAGTTAGGCACCAACCTAATTAGTCCTTTATCAAGATTTAACTTTCAAGGAGGATACAACCCCCTAAGTAACTTGGAACCAGCCCAAACACATCAAGGACACTTCTAAAATATCTAACCTACAAGGAAAATCTAACTCGCTTCTTGACTAAGCACCAACCCAACCAAGATAAGCTCGATCACCTTCACAACAACTTGTTCCTCAATTAATATATTATGATCTCTTTTTCAGATTTATCTCTTATTTATATGAGTTCCTCTCTCTATAATACACCTATAATAATCCTCTAATGTATATCTTATGTTATCTCACCTCATTAATCTCTCCTTAGTCTTCTACCTCTCTCAAACAGCCTTTTAGGCTTACTTGCTCAACATGCCTCTTATAGGTTCATTAGTTCAACTGACCTTGCCATCCACCTACAAAAACAATGTTAGATAATCATCATGGTTTTTATCTTCTTCTGATGGTCCTAAATTACCTACTAATTCTCCTTCAATATTTCTTTCTTTCATTTATTTCACATTCCTTTAACTAACTCAAATAGGCCAATTAGGCCTTGTATTTATACCAAACACTAGGTCTTACCCATATTGGTTGTCCCAGAACCTTATCAATATCATATCACACTTTAAATAGGTCATAATACATGTTTCATATAATAAAAACTGACCATATAGGTCTGCCAAACTCATAAGAACCAAAGCCAATGTTAGGCCTTAAAGGAGACCTAATGGAATTAGGTGTATCTTAACCACACATTACAATTGGACCATCTTAGAACACATTTGGACTCTAAAAATTCATTTAAAGCATCAAATATACCTATAATATATCCTTTATAACATCCATATATTTCTATAGCACCTTTTATATTATATGACCCCTTCAACCACACCATTTGGACTATTTATAATTAACCTTGCATACATAGAAAAGGTCTTCCTCACACAACTGAATCATAAAATAAATTATCCTAAATAACCTATTAAAAAAAATTCATGTATATGTCCTCCATGACTTTATGGTGACCACCATGTCCATTTAACATCACAAAATATTTTGAAATACCCCAAATTGATCAACTTTATAAGCTCACTCAGAACTGCACACAAGCTCCAAAAAGATAGTCAAAAGATTTTGACTTTTCATGTATGAAAAGGTACTTATCATGATTATTAATACATTATTATTAAAATAAAATATTTATATAACATATTCATAATCATTATATCATTCAAATCTATCCAAATCACCTCAAACTCACCTCTGCAAGATGCTCACTCAAATCTGCTAGTCCATTATAAACATAGTCAAATTTAAAAAGTAATAAGTTCACTTGTAAAAACTTTCATGAATAAATTACAATTGTATTTTTTTCATTATAGAGTCTAATATAGATTTTATTTTTATATCATGCCAAAATTCTCAATATCTTGGTCTCTACATGCATTCTTTTGCTCGCTAGGCTTTTTCATTTTTTTAACACAGCTAGAACCTTTGACTTTGACCTAAAATAAATGAACTTGTCAGGATAGATAAGATATAACACCACCTTATTCATCGTTTGACCATAACTTTAACTTTACCTTTAACCCAACTTGATCTGACTAATATCCTACCTTATTTATGAATTTATTTTCTCACTTGTCTAATGCACACACATAATCATTTAAAAACCAACATTCATATTTTTAATTTTGATAGCTATTTCTTGAGGCTTAAACTTGGTCTTTGGCATGTCATAGTTTTCTAGAGAAAATTTGAATGCTTAAAACTTGAAGAGGATAACTCCTCATGACATAAAAAATTTAGATCACCTTCAAGGCACTAAGTACATAATCTTCATGTTTTGGTTTGACCAAAGTTGAATTTTTGAGTACCTCAATGCATAAACTTGTTGGGTTATTCATATCTCCATGATGTGAAATGATAGTCTAGCTTTTATTAAGCTAGAATGATGCATTTTTATCTCTCCAAAGATCAATATCAAGTATCATATCCTCACCAGGACATTTATGGATGCCTAAAACATCCTCTTGGTTCTAAATGATTTGTACTCATGCCATATATCCTTCAATCCTAATCATGATGTCTCATTGTTCTACCTAGGGCTTTAATACAAGGTATATGATAAGACCACCAATGCAGGACTTACCCTTTACCTCACTCTAAGAGTCATATGACTAACTCAAAACCTTTCTCACATTCCCTTATCACTTCATTATACACCTTCAAGCTTATACACATCCATGTCATCACCATCATGCCTCTATAAGCCATTTGCATGCTTAAGAACTAGACCATCAACTAGACATACTAGGTGCCACACCACTTTGAAACTTTATTGCCACTATATATTAATTTTTAAACTCACTCTTATGCCAAAAAAACTTATACCATTATCTCACACTTGTACCCACTCATTTCATCATACCTCACAATGCTTCAGAAGACACTCTAATGGATTACTTAAAGCTACACTAGCAATCTCATATGGATGATCATAGCTACCCATCTTTGTAATCAAAGACAATTATTACTTTGACATGAACGACAAGCTCAACCACATGACATCAATGATAACTTGAAATAAGTATAATGTGACTCACATATAAGGACATAATTATTGTCTCTAAAACCTTATCACATATGGACAAAGTTTGGTTGACAATTCTAGTGCTAGCAAGCATATGACAAGATGTAAAGAAATGTTTAATTCATTAACAACACAATCCATTGGATATCAAGTTCAAATTAAAGATGATAAAGAGTATGTTTTAGAAGGAATTGGAACTATAGCCATTCCTCTCAGGACATGAACCTACACTCACACAAAGGTATTGTATGTCCTTATCTTGAAAATAAATATCTTATTTGTAAGTTATCTCTTGAATCATAAGTTTAAGGTATAGGTCATGATAAATAATGGCACAAAATCATGTTTCTTCTCATGATAAATTCAATTCATTGTAATATTTTTTTTGAAAGATTGATTATTTTCCCTAGATGTAGTTTTATTCAATGTTGTTGCTCTCTCTACCTATATGGTAGAATCTACAACATTGTGGCATTATCAACATAGGAACCTTTTTATAAGTTACTTGTACCATATTAGCTCTAAGACCATGATCCATGGACTTCCTCATCTACCTCATTCTTTTCTTATATGCCCTGGATGCCTTACGAGCAAACAACATAGGGTTCCATTTTATCTGAGTTCCTCACAAGCTAAGGATCATCTTGATGTGGTACATTTCAATCTTTGTAGACCCCCACCTATTTATTTACAATAATTAACATACTTTCACTTGTTCATAGATTATTTCTCTCATAATACATTGGTGTTCTTTCTCAAGATGAACAGTGAATCCCTTACTCATTTTAAGGTTTTCTACCATCTTATTGGCATCCACTTAGGGAGGCCTCTTTGACTCCTCCTCTCAAATCAAGGGGGGAATTCACATCAAAAGAATTATTGGCATTTTTGAAGTAACATGACATCAAACAACACTTGAATACTCCTTATATTCCCTAGAATAATGGAATATTAGAGTTACACAATAATTCAATCATGGGGATGGTTCATTATATGTTTTTCAATATAAAGTTAGATGTGCCATTTTGGGTAGAAGTAGTTTAGATATCTATATATCTTTTGAATATGACAGCTATAAAGATTTTTCATGAAAAAATACCAAAAGAGGTATGGATTGGTTATAAACCTTTGATATCTCATCATATATTATTTAGTTGTACATATTATATGCATATCCCTACTAAAAATAAGAATAAGATCAAACCAAAGACACTCCAGTGCCTTCTATTGGGGTATAACACCACCTCAAAAGCATATCATCTCATGGACCCTGAGACAAAGAAGATATATGAAATTCAAAATTTGGTTTCTGATGAGTCATCATTTGATCCATTATCATAAAAGGAGTTAGATCATACCACCTCTCATAGACTATTCCCATAGATGATGAGAATGAATAATCCTCTCACAAAGAAGGTGAGATGTAAGGAGAGTTGTTCATTGATCTTAGAAATATGGAAGATAATTATTCATAAAATTAGTATTAGCATCAATTTCCAAAATGGGTAGAAAAATCCATCAAGGACTCACACCTGAATTCTAATCTAGATACTTCACCAGGAGTTTGGATTAGAAGAAAAGTGAGACATGAAGTTAATATTACACTAATGAGTTCAATAATTGACAACACTGAACTAGAGATAGTTCAAGAGGATTTATGTTAGCCTTAGTGGAATAAGGCCATTGATTATGAATATGATATCCCCATCAAAAAAAGGACATAGGATCTTTTTGATCTACCTATAGGAAATAAATCCATTAGTTGTAATTGGATTTTCAAGACAAAGTACAAGGCAAGTGGATCCATCAATAAAATAAAGCATGAATTGTTACAAAAGGATATGCTCACCAAGAAGGAATTGATTATGATGAAAAATTTGCACCCATCATTAAGATCAAGACCATTAGAGTTGTTTGCATAGTCATATCACAAAAGGGATGGAATCTTCAGTAGATGGATTTGAAAAGTGCATTCTTGAATGATGATCTCAAAGAATAAGTATAAATGACATAGATAGAAGGATTCATTGACAAACAACATCCACATAAGGTATGTATTCTAATTACATCACTTTATACAGTAAATCAAGCACCAAGGGCATGGTAAATTAATATTGATGATCATATATTACAACATTCATTCATTCCTAGTCCTTCAAATACAAATTTATATATCAAGAAGGTAGGCATAGATATTTTCATTCTGGTTTTATATATGGACGATCATAATATCAAATAAAGTTCAGATGATCTCATTGAAGATGTAAAGAATGACTTGAAAAAATCCTTCGACATGACATATTTGAGGCTACTTAATTATTATCTTGGCTTGGAAGATATGGCAAAAGAAGAATCATATTTTTGTCTCATAGATGAAATATATCAAGACTCTCCTTGATAAATATGGGATGATAGATTGTAAAACAATGTCAACTCTGATGGAAAAAGGTTTGTAGATATCTTGATTTTAGGAGTCACCTCAAGTAGATGAAACTCATTATAGGTAGCTTGTTTGGAGTATCAATCACTTGACTTATACTAGACTAGACATGTTTTGTTGTCAACTATCTTTCAATATTCATGCAAGAGCTAAAGAAGTGGCATTGGGTTTTATAAAAGCATATTTTGAGATATGTCCAAGGTATAGTTTATTACTTTCTAGAATACAAGAACTCAAATTTCTTCTTATAGGGTGATATAGACTCATACTATGTTGGATCCATTGATGATAGGAAAGCAACCTCAGGGTATGTTTTTCATCTTGGATCTAGACTAGTTTTTTAGATTAATAAGAAGCAATCTATAGTTTCTCTCTTTTACATATATTTATAATACCATGCTACATGAAGAGTTATGTGCAAATCAATTTGGATATGTTACATTTTGTCTAACATAGACATGCCTAAAGATTAGCCACTGATTCTTTTCCATGACAATCAGGGTGTGTTAAAACTTGTCAAAAATCTATTATTTCATGAGATGACCAAAAAAATTGAGGTTTAGTTCCATTATATTGAATAAAAATTCTTGAACCACCACATTAAGCTTTTGTACTACCCAACAAATTCATACATAGAAAATATACTCAGCATGTCACTTGACAAGGTGAAATTTGATCTATTTTGGGGTACATTTATAAAAGAAATTTAATAAAAGGGGTAATGTTAGTGTAGCTTTGTTTATTACATTGTTTAGTATAATAAATAGGTAATCACTATATAATTTTTAGAGTCGGTTATAATGGTTGGATTGATATAGTTGGTTTAACTACCATTTATTCAATGTATAAATTAATTTATTCATTGCATAGTAAATCATTAAGCATTATTTTCTAAAATTACACAACCATTTGAAACACACATTGATGTGTCTAATTATGAACTCAATGTAGTGATCATGGAGGATGGACATGTGATCTCATACCACTCTAAGACAATCAATGACACATTGAAAAGGTACTCTACTTATGAGAAGGAACTGTATACTATTGTGCAAGAAATTAAGCATTATAAAAACTACATTATCAAAAAGGAGATAGTTATTCATTAATACCATTAACCACTTCAGCTACTATAGTCACAAAACAAGATGGAAAATGTGTGTCATATGAAATGGATGAATTACCTATAGTAGTTCCATCTTGTGATCAAGCACAATAATTGGAAGGACAATAAATTTATAGATTACCTTAGTTAACTACTGGTTCACATGCTCATCATAGTGTTAGACATGTGTAGCCATAATTTCATAAACTAGGTTCCTCTCTACTTAGCTGATTAGGACATTGTAGTAAATTAGACAAGCCTCATGTAAGGTACACAAGTTTAGGAGTTATATTTGTCTAACCAAATTATATATAATCTCATACTTCTCTATGTTCCCTCTATCATACCTCACCAATGACTCATTTGAGAAACTCACTATGCCAAGACCTTGAACACTTTAGCATGATAAAGACCCTAGCTACATTATAATCATGCTTGTATTAACCACACATGCATATATATGTGGAGGGCCATATCAAGTCTTGTACTCCTTATTGCATTGACAAGACCATGAATAGGAAACTGAGAGTTTACATGCCTCTAATAGTTCCATCTAAACCATGGAAATCTATTAGCATGTATTTCATGACTGGATTACCTGTGATGATATGATAACATGAAATTATGTTCATTGTAGTGGAAAAGTTTTATAACATGGCCATCATGGCCATATAAAGAAAATAAATTGACAAAGATAACACTACACAGGCATTCTTCAACCATGTTTGGGTTCATTTTGGGTTGCCAACTTCCATCATCTCTAACCACAATCCACACTTTGTGATTCATATAAAGAAAGCATTGTGGGAATTAATTGGTACATAACTAGATTAGTTAATGGATTTTCATTTCCAAATAGATGGATAAATTGAAGTGGTTAATCACACACTTATTCATATTTTATGAATGTATAATCATGCACATGCTCACACTTGGGATGATAGTATCTTGTATATTCAACATGACTACAATAGGGCTCTTCATAGCTCTACTAACCACAAACCATTTTAGACATGTCTTGGGTTTCAACCTTCATAACCTCTAGACATATCCTACCATGCACCATCAGGAAATGAATAATGTACATATGAATAGGAAGTAGATAAAGATGAGAAGTTTTTATGCCACATCTATTTTGTTCACTAATAAGGTTAGAATATTCTCTCTCACACTCAAGTAAAATAAAATTAGTGCCATGACACACATCACTCACCTCATGCATTCTGAGTTAGAAATAAAGCCTATTTATAAATTCAAAAGGAAAACTTTAAAGGTCCATACCAGAAGATCAAGCCTTTGTGCTATGGTCCTTATACCATTTTTCACGCAACTGGTGAAAACACATTCATTATTTATATACCTTTATACTTGGGCATGTACCTAGTATTCAATGTTGAACTTATAAATACTTACACTTAATCACTTATTGAGATAATAATGACACAACATCCATATAATTTGTATCATGAGCACTTGCATTCCATAGTGAATGACTAGATCATTGAGAAGATAGACACATGCACCTGCCATGACACACATCCACTTTTTTAAGTATTCAAGATTGGCTAATATGTTGATCAATCCAAGTGGTTTACTTCATATCATAATCAGGTGCACTTTCTACAAATGTATCTAGATGAAAAGGAAACCATTACTCTTCAAAAAAGGGTAAATGATCTATGCGCAGTCCCTATGTAACTGAGTTTAATCCTCATTCACTATAATACATAGGATACACACCTCTCACCCAATATTCCACACTCCTTTCATTAAGTTTACTCAATTTCATATGCACAAGTCCTATTCCATATTAAATACTATCATATACTAACCCACACTATGCACTCTTTAATGCACACTTCACAACTTATAGTCCTTCACTTGTTCACTGACTTATATGCCCTTCATGCCTACAATACATTACACCTTGTAGTTATGTGTTATAAATCATATCTTCATGTGATTATAAATTATGTGCCATAGCTCGAAAACTTACATGCCTCACTGAATAATGCATCGTACAAGTTCCACACCAACTCTCTGACTTCTTCACACCCTATAACTTGCATACCTATGCACCCCATAATCCCACACTACAATGCACTTTTTCATGCACTAGTTGAATTTTTGGACTCCACAACACATCCACATGTTGACTCACCTTGGCCATGTTCTTTAATGGGTTCACCAATCATCATCAAGTTTGGAATATGAACCAATGCAACCATATTTTTAATAACTAATAGTAGTTGTAACCACTCTTATATTAAAATTGTATAAGTATGTAACTTACACATCCAACCTAATCATGATGTTCTACATATTCATAACATAGATAATATTCTCTACATATCTAGTATGTAAATCATGCACTGTAGCACATTATACTAGTTTTATATATTATTTGTTAATAAATAGAAGATGCTTTCCTACAAGTAAGACTTATACTCTATTGAATGTGTTTAGTTGTTTCTTTTTGAAATAGCTTTTCCCATTCACTCTACATAACCTAAAATTAGTTTTCCCCTGCGTGCTTGGTCTTGGGTCCTATGGTTTGGATCAATTCCTCCACTATAATAGAAAATTTAAATTTGATATAAGTGTTAATGTGGAGGACACATTTCTAAAGCATGCCCCCAGTATAATTTTTGGATGTTGAATATTGAATAAGTATAGAAAATATGTTTCCAAAACATGATCCCACTAAATTTAAAATTAGGAATGTGTAAAATCCATGCTTTTATTACATGCCCCGACTGATATACCCCCCCCCCCTTTCTTTGAGGTTAGGTAATATATAAATTGGTAATTACCACATCTCAAAAGGATAAGATAACCATATTATTATGAATGAACCATGTAGCATATAGGAGAACATAGCTAGGTAAATGTATCATTGAAGCACATATAAAGTGATCTCATCAAGGCTTAAGATGCATGATAAATATCATGGGAACATATAGATATTAAAATTACAATCTCAAAAAGAAATCAAGCACACATGTAAAGGAACTCAAAAGCAAATCATAAGATAATGATCCAAGGAGATCACAAGTAAGGGATATGTTCAAATGCCACATAATCAAATGGACATGACTTAGTTAAAAGTCCACAAAAGAAAGAATGGTATATTAAAATGTCCATACAATAAGTAGTGACATATTTAAATGTGAAATAATCAACCAAAAGTGTAGGGGTCACAAATAATAGAGCATATCCAAATTATCAACAAACAAGACAATTGAAAGATAAAATACTAAGGGAAGTGCATAAATAAAAACATAAGCAACCAGCATAAACATATCATAATATCCCATAGATCAAATGTGTTAACAAAAAACATTAAGTACATAGCATATCAAGTACACTATGAAAGATATAAGCATGGATAAAGGCATGTGTAAGTAAATATTAGCTCAAACATGACAATGTAAAATGACCAAAGAATGATATAACTTGGATTTATCATGATCATATAGGTGGATGGCCCTAACATCCTAGTGATCTGAGTAGAGGGAAATCCCAATATCCAAAAGTGCATAGATCATGTATCTTTGTATTCCTCTATCACACTCAATTAGAAGTGTGAAACACATGTATATGTATAAGTAACTGATATTCTATCCATCAACATAAAACTAAAACATAGATGCTAAGGATTCAATGTAATATGTAGATACCAATAACTTTTTTAGATTCTTTAATGTTTTTTTTTATTTTTTTGGTATTTTTAGAATATGTGAAGAGATTGCACTATGATCTCATCTAAATTATTCTCATAGATATCTCCCCATTATGAACCTGATCCAATAAATTGGTGATATTATCAAGGATAATGTATAAGTGAAATATCTATCATTATAGTCTCTAAGATACTCTATATATGTAAAATGGGACCATGTGGTCTTAAATCAGAAAGGGTAGGAGTAGTAGCAGTAGGTATTCATGAAACCCATCATTGAGTGTTATATAGTTTCTTTGGAAAAAAAATAATAAAAACATAGGTAGGTGATCTAGATATGTGAATATAGTGTGTAGTAGATGATAATTCCATGGAACACACTATGGATATTTGATGTAATGGTCTCTTAAGAACTGGTTGCCTAGTAAAGGGGATTTCGTATTACTTACCTTAGTAGGCTTGATAATTAATTATTTGGGTATAAATTTATCTTGTTCAAGAGGATTCTAATATGGAACTCCATAAACCATAATTACCCAATTGGAATGAATGTATTTTACATACCCATGTGTTATAGAAGTCAATACTCAAAGGGTGTGTTCCAAGGGCATCCCAATAACATATCAACGACACCTATGGAAGGTATAACTAAAAATTTAGTAACCACATATATACGACCTACTTATGAATTTAAGTCAATCTCACCAAGAATTTTATTTGAGGTCCCATCAAATTCCCTAAATGATATGGTAAAAGGGTGTAAATCATGTTGATTATAACCCAAGTGAATAAGTAATGTCATCATTAAAATGTTATTTATTTCACCATTATCAATCATAATATTGAGTATAGATTATTTATCAAGGTATGATAAAATGAATAAAGAATGAATATTTGATTCATCATCCCTAATATCACTATAATCCAAGGTAATAAAAGGTATATAAACCAAATGTGTATGCCATGTTTAAGTGATATTAATCCCATATACAAGTTGTTCATATCATGATGGAGGAGGATGTGCATTATATACCATTTTTACTTCTACATATTTATTAGAATGGTCTTGTAAAGGATTGTTAAATATCTTCCATTTTTGGTGATCACCAAGTTATGAACCTAATTCCTTTAAAGGATCATCAAATTTAATCATATGGCCATCGATACAGTCTTGGATCTTATTCTTCAAGGTAAAACATATATTCATAAAATGCCCTAGCCCTTGGTAATAATCACTATAAACATTTGCATCATATCTTTTGGGTAGAGGCTGACTCACATCAACCTCTATAAGATGAGGGATAGATATAAGATGACACTCTACTAGCCACTAGAGTAATGAAGCAGGAGACTCAGGTAAATGTTTAAATTGTCTCTTTGGTACATTAGATAAGCTAGTTAGGTTGTTGTGAAACTATACTAACCATGGTGGTTATTTATTTTCTAGGCTCAAGAGGTTTTACCTTATAACCTAGTTTGATTATAAACTTGGTATTGGATGTAGATGTAGTTGATGTGTTTGCTACCTACTTAAGTTTGTTCAATGAGATAATTTTCATTTCATGGTCCCAAAAAACATGGCATAAGCCATCAAAGGATTTAAAGTTTTAAAAATGATGGACTCATGTAATGGATAAATTAAAATTTGTTTAAACATGTATTTAATTTATTTATACACCATAGGATTGGTCATTTTAGCCAACATTGCCTTGTACCTCAAGACATATTCATTGATAGGTTCATTGGTTCCCTATCTAATTTTTATAATTTGGGCACAAGAAACCTTTTCGGTAATGTTTATAGATAAGTGTTTCAAAAATTGATCTTCAATAAGTTTGAATGTTTTCACATATTGGAGAGGTAAATTATAGAACCAACTCAAATCATAGTCCTTGAGGCTCCTTGGAAATAATTTGGTTAAAATCCTATACATGGAGGAATAATCAAAGCATGCCACATATAAATACTAAATATGTTTCCCATGGTCACCTTTGCCATCATAAAATGGGAATTTAGGTGGAACAAAACTAATTTGTAAAGGTGAATTGTATAAACACATGGATTCAACATTATAACATGTACAAATAAGAGAGAAGCACTCTTTGGGAGGTACGAGGATGATGGAATTGATGAAGGGGTACCAACTAGAAGGTGAGCCTAAGTTACCAAGGAGATAATATAACATCATGTAAGGAAGAAAAGTATGAAAGGGGAAATGATTAAATGTTGGGAGTGGTCAGTTGAGATGTATAAAGTCATATTTTTCACCAAATAGATAGTTTCACTTGTAATAAAATTTACAACAAAGCATGCATAGAGTCTTGCTTAAGGGAATGTGAAGATGATAATGGTACCCATAGATGGTAAGAAAGGCATGGAGATGAGTGATATAAGAAAGACAATCAGCCTAATACTATCAAAGATGAAAACTTATTTTCACAAACTAGAGAAGATATACTAAATAAGGCTGGCCAGTATCAATGTGAAGTTGATAAGAAGGATGTGATATTTATAGCACAATAAATAGGAAAGCCATATGAGAAAAAGAATAATTAGATAAATTTTAATCTATAGGGAATAATTTTATTACACAATAGAAATAAAAGTCATTATCAATCAAGGACAAGGCAGAGGATCCTAAGGCTAGCAAGGAGAGGCAATTGAAGGGGACATTAGCCTAGTGCATGAAGTTAAAGGAAAAATGGTAGGAACATAAGATATAATGGTAATAAATGGATCCCATAAAGACTTGAATGTTATGAGTGGCATCAATAAGGAGAAGAAAATAAAAGAGGGTGATAAAATATACCCTATGATAAGAATATAGAAGATTAACATGCAAGCATGTTTACTGGTCAAGCTAAGGATTAAAGGAATGAGATGTGATTTTAACAAAAGGAGGAGCATGAGAAATAATAAGTGAGAGGTCTAAATAAATTTTTATGGATGCGGAAATAAAGAGGTGGGTTCAATTCCATAGGAGAAATGGGTGGACACAAATCCTAAAAGGAAGGAGTCTGTGGGGGTGAGTTATCTGATGCACACTAGAGGAAGAAGTGTTGAGAACACTTGGATAACACAAAATTAAAGAGGTGGGTAGAAACCCATCAGATAAGTAATGAGGATGAATAGGAGGAGAAGTGATGCAAAAAATCTAAAACCATTAGCCTAATTTGATGATGTTTATGCCCATACCAACACTTATATTCTTTTTAACTTGTTCTTGTCTAACTTTAAGGTCTTTTTTACTCTTTGAATATATTTTTCACTTGTTTATAGTCAAATTTTTATCCACTAATACCATATTAGGTTTATTTCTTTAAATTCTGATTCACAATCCTCTTCACTATAGGTTTACACAATCACACTTTGCCTTTATAGGTCTGTAATGACTCTCTCTTAGATTTGTTCTCACTCTAGACCTTATCAATATTATTAAACTCTCATATTGGTATTTTAAGACCAATGATATTATAATATTCATATGGTTTCATAATATCCACTCAATCTATTCTTAATTATCTCTGAGGCCTTTAATCTCCTTACTCAAGATAATGTTTGATCTGTTTACATAATAATCATGATCTTGTTTCCATAGGATTTGAACCTAGGTTTATACTTAATTAAATGGATAAAAAATTTAATTATAGGCTCTATATTATTTTATACTTCTCATAAAAACTATGTTTAATCCATTCCAAAGTCTTGTCACTAGTAACAATTCACCATAGATTTTAGACCCTCCTTTAAGACTCTTAATGTTTACCTTCATAAATAATTATAATATTGTTAAAACACAACATGAAATAACTATTCTTGTATTAAATTTTGAGACTAATAATAATTCCCAAACCCTTATTATGATGCAAAGGATGGCATTTACTAATCATAAAACCCCATAGAAAACTTGTCTGAGATTAATTCACTTTATATGCAAGTACAAAACTCATCTACATGTCTGATTCTTATTTTACTTATTTGAAAAGAATGAAATTTGCAAAAACATACAATATAAAACCTTTTTATTCTATCTATAAAAATTTTATCAATCAACTTACACCTTATTCAACTTAAGTCTCATATTTTGTAAACTATAGAAGTTTTCTAACCAATTTAAACAATTATCTTCAAATTATTTACCAACCTCCAATATATCAACCATGTAATCAATCGAGTCTATTGTTTTATCATCATGATAATATAGTAATGGAAGATTAAATATGAGATAAGCATTCCACCCATTCATAAAATCAATCATCTATATTTGCTTTGTACTAAAAATTCAATAATAATTACCCTACATAGTTTGAGTTGCATTTTTTCACATATAGCTAACTATATTTTGAAGAGATGTATCTAAATAATTACCTAATATATTCAATCCTAAACTCATTATATTCATATTTTCATGGTTCCCTTATTCACCAAATTTCAAAAATTTCCATCAATTCAAAGTTGATTTGTGAGCACATTTCTATTCATGCCTTAGTTCTCTTCTACACAAGCTGAGAGCTTAAATTTTATAATTATTATAGAGTTTCAAAAAATAATTCTATTTTTAAAAGTTTAATTCACCTTCCAACACCTCAAAAATGATGCATTAGCTTCCATGCATTAAAAAGCACATCCAACTCCCCTGTTTCAAACTTGTATACATAGTTTTATATTTTTCTCTTAAACAATCATGTTTATAAAGGATTAAAGATAAATTTTATCCTCATAATCATATCATATAACATGATTATAATTGTGGAAAATAAATAAATATATACCATCAAATTAAAAACCTTTTTTTTCAAACAAACTCTCAAAACAAGATACAAACCTTACTACAACCTTTTATTGCAAACCTTCACTTTAAACCTTACTCTTCTCTTTTAATATCCTCTTCTTATTTTTGAGATATGGATGACATCATTAACATGATCTTTAATAGGTTCTAATATTATCTTCAAAAATAATTATCTAAACATAGATTTTATATTAGTAGAAGACGAAGGTCTTCTCAACTACTTACTCCTTAGCATAACATATACAAACATCTAACTTTTCCAAATGTCAAGTCATATTTATAAATAGATTTGAATTTACAATTTTTCCAATTTTTCAACTTAAATGAGTAAAATGGAATTTAAATCATGGCTATAACCCTTTAATACCATTACAAGAGGTTTATACCCTTTTAAATTAGCCATAAGGGCTTACTAGCCTTCTTTGACAATTTAAATTTTCAAACATGAGGTTTTAACAAGAAAGTGCCAAATAACTGATTCTAACAACTAGTGTACATTTAAATGATTAAAAAAAGACTCCTTATGTTACTAAACACTTACAAGGACCCTTTAAAATGTATAAACAAGCATGACTTAGTTTATTATTTCATAACACATGACTTATTCGGCTCATTTAGACAACTATTTACAGATTTACTTATTTTGATTGATGTTTATACATTGATAAGGAAGACATAAGGTATGTAAGCTAGGTAGAGGAGGATATTTCATGACATAAATAGGGTCTATAATAGGAATCATAGAGCAACCCTGCTTAGGAAACACACTAGGTGAAAGGGGACATCATGGCATTGACAACCGACCAAAAGGATGGTTTTACCACACAACCCTACTTGTAAGTAGGGGATTACATTTGAATTACTTGGGGAGTATAATGTGGGATCATCCTAAGAGAGTATACAATTTTGATTTGCATAATAAAAATTCTATCAATCATTGAAAAAAGACTTTATCAATGTACAGTCACATGACACAATGTATTAAAATGTTTTTGGACAACAAAAGAGTCCACTTGTGCAGAGGACTGATGATCAGGTTTCATAGATGGTTAGAGAATAAAGGGGTATGAATATTGGATTCTAAAGGAAACATGCACATGGGAACAAAATAAATAAACCAGAGAATAGTGTACATAAGGACATGTATAATAGCATGTAGAGTTAGACCTTCAATAGGCATAAAAATAGGTCTATTTAAGGCATATTACATGAGTACAATCCATATTTACATGATTAATTCATGAACCAAAAGAAGTTAATAATAGCTAAGAAGTGTGTAATGGTATGAATAGAGAGACAAGTCAATGTAAATTCATAAAAAACATTAGAGCACAATAATTTTACATAGAGTGTGCAAGATCAAGGTAGAATAAGACATCTAGATCACCATCTAGCTAAAAGGACTGACATCTAGCCATTTACAAACTCGTATAATATTGTATTTGATGCAATGGTAGATAAAGAAAGTTAGATATTCTAGTAGAGATATGATGTGACAATAATTATAAAAACATGTCTTGAGGCTTTTACAAGTTGAAGCTATCCCATGGATAGGCATGTAGGTTCGCATTAAGTCTTAACCACTAGAATTTTCCATTTCTTGGCATAAATGGAAATTAAAAACTATAAAATAGGGAGTTATACCAACACTTAATAATTGGGAAAGTTGAAAACCTTTAAAAGAACCTAGTTTAGAAGAGGGGACTTTATCAAAATGCAGTTAGAGAATAGATAGAGTCAAGAGCTCAAATAAATCTTGTAGCCTTAATGTCGAATAGAGGTATGAGGACTTTGTTGACCATTTTAACCACAAGTTAAAATGGATCAACTCCCCTATAGTCAAAATCTCAAATAGGGGTTGATTATAATGTCATAGGTTGAGTTGTAGTTTATTTGATGTCATTTCATATGCCATTCTAGTTTTTTTCATTGTCTAAGTTTATTTATTGTGTCATTTTATATCTTATGGGTCATTTTAGAGTCATACATGGAAGTGGCTAGTCTTTATAGTGTTCATTTTAGTCAGAGCATGGAACAGGTTTGCTTATCCCTTAGGGAATCAATTGAGTTACATAGGACTTAGAAGTTCATTAGAGCCTTCACAAGATCAAGTGGTGGTTGCTAGAACAAGTCCATAATTCTTTTAGTGAAGTTGTTTAAGGTTTTTGGACTAAGTATTGGGGAATTCTCAGGAAAATTATCCAAGAAAAAAGATTGAAGGTTTTTTTATTTTGGACATTTTATCTGCAGAGAAAAAGTTAAGTGAAAATTATTTTGGATATTCTGTCCAAAAAAAAATGCTGAAGACCCAATTCTCTCAGACATTTTATCTACAAAAAAAATACCAAAGACCTATTTCTTTTGGAAAAATTATTTGAAGCATAAGCCCATTATTTTTTGGAAAATTGGCTGATGAAAAAAGTCCAAAGACATATTCTTGTAGGGAAACTATCCTGAAGATAAAGAGCCCGAGAAGATTACCCACAACAAAAGCTTCAATGGAATTGAATTATTTTGGGAAAGTTGATATAGAAGAGTATGATGACTACACAAACATCAAAAATGATCCTAGGAAAAAAACATTAGCATTCAAAAAGTGATGGTCTTATAGACATCATTGATCGTATTGAAGATGTCATTGACAGTCTTGAAGACATCATTGATGATTACGCAAACATCATTAAAAGTCATGGTAAATAACCATTGGGATTCAGATATCTCTAAGATGGTCACACAAATGTCAAATAAGTTCATGTAAGTGTCAAATAAAGGCATGTGAATGTCAAATTTTGGGTCCTATAAAATAGCCATTTGATTTTTAAAAATTGGTCCTAATAGATCAATTAACACCATCACACATCCTATTGTTGATCCTATGGTATAAGTGAATGTCAAAATGTCAAAGGATATTTGTGGAAAAAAATCAAAGGATAGCATTCCTTCTTACATATTGATCCTATGGTACACAGGAGGTAAAAAATTTAGGACCTAATAGAGAGAATTTATGACGCCAATAAGAACAAAGATAGGTTGGAGCAATGTGATTGGTATGAGTCAGTTTTTAGTGGATAAATGTCAAACTGAATAGCCATTTTTGACTAGAGAAAGCAAGTATTACAGACATAATTTAGAATGGAATGAGAAACATGTCAAGAAAGCACCATATCAGAAAATACGTAGGATCAAAGTTAGATGTAAAGACTTGGGGTCCATAAGATCAATGAATGAATGTGGATGGTAAATAAAAGTGTCAATGTCTATTATTGTCATAACATATGTGTTGACTCTCTCCAATTTAGTTTCAAAGGCTCGAGAGATCATCCATGATGAAATGTCATTTTTTTTTCATATCAAAGGGAGATTTGTGCCACATTTTAAGGATTTTGTGTTTAGAGAGCCATCTATCCCATTATACCTTACATGGTTTATTTCTGAATTCATCCTATTGCAAGTGTAACTCCTCCTATCAAATAGACATGTGTCATAATGACCTTTGAACTTCATTCTTTTCTCCTCTCTCTGAAGTTCTATAAGTAGTTTCCATTTTGGCCTTTGTAATCTAACACCACACCATGTATGGTGAAGCCATACTATTTTTCAAAATATAATTTTCCTTATAAAAATAAAATGTAATCTTGTTTGAGTTCATATATTAGTTTGTCAAAGTGTGTGAAGAGATGTATAGTGAATAGTTAAGAGATACTCATCTATCCTTGCTTTCTCTTAGTCTTTTCATATTTGATGCAAGTGATTTTAGCTTAGTAGGTCATATGAAGTGTCTTCAAATGTACAAATATATCTTAAGTGTGTAATGAGCCTTAGTATCTACTAATTATCTATGGTCTTATTTTCCTTGGAAAGTCTTTGTTCATCTCACCTCCACATTGAAACACTAAAGATAGTGCATTCTAGGACTCGTAGACTAGTGTTGTATGATTTGTCTCTTTATGATATAATATGATAGTCTTATGAAAGACATATTGGTATATCACCTATTTAAATTAGGTTCAATTCTTTCAATCTCTTAACTCTATTCCCCATAAGTAATCAGTTAGTGTAGATAATAACATTTCAAGATATAGTCTGGGAGCTAGCCCTTAAATATAGATGATTATTTCTAATATAGGTACACCCACATACTTGGAAATGTTCCCATGTTTACCAAATCTAGAATAAGCTTAAACAACTTCATCTACAGTGTGATATTTGGTGACAATAGTTTTGACATGCCTAGTGGTACTATTATCTTTAAGATGATTTGTCAAGGTGAATTTTGGTCTTCACAACATCACCAAATTGGTACGCTACTTAGCATTTGGTGAATCCATAAAATTAAATATAGTTCAAGGATATTGTCTTATTATAAAATTATTCTCATAATTCATGGTTCTCACTAGGTCACCCTCTAGAAGATTTCTCAATCCCATTAACCCACTCTTTTAGCCTAAACTTCCACTTGAAGTTAAATATCCTCAACCTAATATGCCATTTGGAGAACCAATATATTTTTATAGAGAGGAAGAGGTCAAATAAATTGAGGAAATTAAAGATACTAAAGATTTTAAATAATTTGAAGAGGATATGGCTAGACCTCACACTTTCCTTGCAATCAATATAGAAAAAACCAATTTTCCTTTAGGCATATGATGTCATTCCTCCCAATGCCATAAAAGGTGTTCCCCTATTCAATGGTGAGAGTCATGTTACACCTAGTGAGTGCATTAGAGATGTCTCTAAATTTTAAAGCTTCCATAATATCACTTAAGAGAACATTTCTATTAGACTCCTTGCCATGTCCCTTAAAGGGAAGGCTCTTGATTGGTATCGAACTCTAGAAAGTGGATGCATCACATCATGGGATGAATTTGGAGTCTTGTTGAGCTCAATATTTAGAAATGAGAGTGACCATGACTCTCTCATACCTTAGCTCAACATGATCAAAAATGGACCCAAAGAAATAATGTATGATTTTAATAAAAGGTTCCAAAAGACTTAGAATAGATTCCATATTCCTATGAGGCCACCTCCTAGCTTTGTGTTCCTAACTTAATTTAGATCTATTATCACTCAAATTACTATCATGATTTAATCCATGTGTGGTTCTACCCTCCTTGAAGCATATGAGCTTGCTATCAAAGATGAAAATAATCTCATCCATGTCAGATGATTGACACCTAAAGTGTATATGCCTCCATTATCTCATACTTATGCTAATACTCCAGATGTAGCCCAAGTTCTCAATGCCAATTCCAAAACTAATGCTTTTCCTAGGTAGGTAGAAAATAATTTTGATTAGAAATCAAAGTTCCTAGCCTTAGAGATTGAAAATAGGCAAGGTATGTTACAACAAGGTGCCAATCAGATTTCATACCCTTATCCACAAAAATATGGTCAAAAATAAGGAATATGAAGAGGATAATGGTAGCCTAATCCCAATAGGCCTACTAATGTATACTATCCTAACTCTACTACTAATGTAAGGGAGATGATACTTGTGCACAACAACTTGGTGCAAGGCAAGAATTAGAAACAAGGCCAAATTATAGATGCTAATGAAGGTAGAGAGTAGGATCTTGTTTTTCAAGGAGGAGTTACTCCCTTATTATCATCTAAATATAAATTGATGATGTAGACAAGTGAAGGTGAGTATCCAAAAGAAGAGATCTTCAACAACTTCCTAGTTGGAGAAACTTTTGTGCTTAACTAAGAAACCTCAGTTATAGATAAACTAGATCCAAGAGAAAAGATTTAGGTAGTGATATTAATATGATTATAGGCTCATTCAATCCTCATTAAAATAAACAAGGTATGGCTATAAGTTTATTAGCCTTGAATAAATCTACACATCTTCCAAACCAAAATGTTGGAAGGATTATTCAAGGAATTCCAACTCCTCAGGTTCTAAGTACTTCATTTCTTTAAATAATTCAAGATAAATTAGGTATGGCTTATTTAAACATTTTAGATTCATTAAAGATTATTAAAACATCCATTTCCCTTTCAGATGTTTTACGTATGCCTGGTCAAAAAGAGCCCCTACAAAAATAGTTATATGTTATCCCTACTAGTGCCCTTCCTTTAAATCAAATTTAAAGTCATATTAAAATTGAAGGTGTCCCTAATACCATTTCTAAACCATCCACCAAATCTGAGAAACCTCCACGATTCTATCTCACTCTCATAGTGGTTGACAAATTGGTCCATAATTGCATAATTGATAGTGGAGCTTCAACTTCAATCATGCCCAAAGTTGTGGTTGATAAGCTAGGCCTAATATATGAGCCACATAGCAAAGGGGACCTCCAATTGGATGGTACACCTAATAAGAAAATAGGATTGATAAAATTCTTGAAGGTTTTCCTAAATGATTATCCTAATTTTCTTATCTTCCAAGATAGTTTTTGTTGATCTTCTAACCCACTTTGGAATCTACTTATCAAGGGAATTCACAGCCAAGATAGGTGGCTATCTCTTAGCTGAATAGTCTTTCTTAGCCTTTATAATAAGGTATGGGGCTAAAATGACAATTAAGATAAAATCTCTATCAAGTTTTCATATATAACTTTACATTCAGACAAGTTCTAATTTGAATTGTGTTGTTCATGAAGAAAAGGATTATATTGTAGATGATGGCACATCCTCCAAACTTGAAGGCATTGAATTTATTTTCTTGATGGATATGGTACTATCACTTATGAGCATTATCCTTATGCTCTCATAGAGTAAATTGATCTAGGAGTATATTATATACATGAAGGAGTACTAACACCTCTACTTAACAAGGAGTAAGGTGAAGAAGGTGAGATATGGAAAAAAAAAATTGATGGTTCAAGAAGTAAAGTTGGTGCAAGAGATGGCATTATGTTAGTCTAAACATATAAATATAAATATTATGCTTCATATATATTCCATTTTAGTTTTACTTTTAATGTGGTTGAGTATGAATGTTTAATTCATGGCCTTGAATGGGCAAGGAGAAAATAAATCAAGAACTTGCAAGTTTATGGAAATAGTGAATTGGTTGTACATCAGGTGAGAAATGTGGTTGCTACCAAGAAACTTTTGCTTAAGTCATATAATCATAGGGTATGGTATTTTATTAAAGACTTAAATGCATTCAACATACAATCAGTCCTAAGGGATCAGAATAATCATGTTTGATACATTAGTTGCCATACGAGCTCAATTTGACACTCCAACTATCATAAAAGAGGAGGAAAAACCATCTCGTATTAAGATCATTATTAAAAAATTTATACTTAATAATGAAGTGTCTTGGTAAGTGTTTGATAGGGATAGACAGATTGTATTATTCTTACAAAATAAGGTTGAGTTGTCTTCAAGGAATCAAGGGAGGTTCCAAGAATAGTTTGTTGATCAGAATGTACATTTAAGGAAAAATAAGATACCTAAGGGTCTGGTGACATTATAAATTATCTTCAATGAGAATGATCAAAATAAAAAGTTAAAGGTGAATATGTATAAAAATGAGGATAATTATGAAAGGGTCTTGATCTTCAAGGATAAACTCCTCAAATTAGGCAAAGCATGTTCTACTTCAGAGAAGCAAACATTCATTGATTTGTCTAGAGAGTTTCATAGCATCTTTTCTTAGGATTATAAGGACCTAAAAGGATTTGATCCTAGCCTATCACACCATATTATTTAGTTAGAACCTTGAGTTAAACTATTCAGACATAAACAAAGCCCCATTAATCCCAAGGTTGCACAACTCATGAGGTTAGAGCTCACTAAACTCCTTCAAACTAAAATAATCTTTCCTATCAAGCATTCTATGTGGGTAGCTAATATTATACCTATTAGAAACAAGAATGGGGAGATAAGATTTTGTGTGGACTTCATCGATCTTAATAGAGTGTCACTCAAAGATCATTACCCTCTACCTTCAATAGAGCAGAGATCCTGCAAGTAGTTTCAAGTTATCAACATTTCTCTCTCTTAGATGGATATTGAGGTTACAATCAAATTATTTTGAATGAATATGATCAGTTTAAGACAACATTTACCACTAAATGTGGGGTATTTTTCTTATATGAAGATGCCATTTGGTTTGTCAAATATTGGTGCTACATTTTAAATAACAATGGACATGGCCTTTAAATTTTTAATTAATGAGATGTTTTTGGTTTATCTAGATGATATAATAGTGTTTTATAAAGATGTTAATGAAAATATGCAACACTTGATACAAGTGTTGAAAGTTATAGGCAGTATGGAATATCTCTTAATCAAAATAAATGCATCTTTTTTATCCATGATGGTAAGCTCTTGGGACACATTACTTCCAAAGAATGTTTGGCTATTGATCTTGAAAGGACAGAGGCTATTCTTGGCCTATCATTTCCCTTGCATAAGAATAGTCTTCAAAGTTTCTTAGGAAATATAATTTTTGTAAGGATGTTCTTTCCTAGGTTTGCATCTTTGGTGAAACCTATCACATCCATGCTCAGAAATAGTCAAGAATTTTCCTAGACTAAGGAAGGTAAGAGCAGTTTTGAAGCCATTAAGAAAGTAATTACATAAGATCATACTCTTATAAATCTTGACTTTGATAAAGACTTCATGTTTTATTCATTTCCTAACCTTGATACTATATCAGCCATGTTAATGTAAAAGAATGATGAGGGTGTGGAGAAGTCTTTTACATTCTTTAGTCAAGGTTTAGAAGATTATGAAGTCAAGTGCACCTTTATGGAGAAAAAATTCCTTGTTGTTGTAAGAAGACTAAGAAAAATTAGGAATATGGTTTCAAAAATAAAATTCTTGTTATGGTTTCTCATCCTAGTACCAAAGAGTTTTTTTAAACAAAGACCTTAGTGAGAAAAGAGTAGGGTGGATCACTAAGATAATGGAATATGATATTTCTATCAAAGTAAGAAAATTAATATGAGGTAAAGGCCTTTTTGAACACTTATCTTTAGATTTCATGAGTCAAAAGAAGAAGTTCTAGTCAATCATGATTGCTCCTAACTAGTTGGTTCCTTGCATATACAGATTTGGCATAGGATATGATTAGATTTATTCAAAATGGTGAGTATCCTAATAATATGAGCAGATCACAAAGGAGATATTTTAGATTAAAATTTGTTCCCTTTTGTCTTATAGATTGTGTGCTCTTTAGAAGAGATATTAATGGTGTGTTATTGAGATGTATTGATAATGATCAGTTTGGAGTGTTGCTTGAGATGTTTCATGATAGGATAGCAGGAGTTCATTTCTATCTAAGAACCATAACTACCAAGATCATGAGGGTAGGCTATTATCAGCCTAGCCTTTTCAAATACTACCATACATGGGTGAGAAGGTGTGTACAATGTGTTCTATTTATAGGAAAATAGAATCTTTCATCTCTTCCTTTGAATCCTATCCATGTTTATCAACATTTCACACAATGGGTTCTTGATTTCATTGGCATGATAAATCCCCCATCAAGTGCTGGTCATAAATGGATACTCATAGCAATTGACTATTTTACAAGATGGGTTGAGGTAGTAACATTGAAGAAAACTAATGAGAATGCTATATTAGAGTTATATGAGAGCATCATAATAAGGTTTGGCATTCCTTCTACTATTATTTTAGATAATACTCTTGATTTTATGGGTGCTAAGACAACTGATTGGGTAAATAGTAATGGACTATTCTTGATTACTTCATCTAACTATTACCCTTAAGGTAATGTAAATCTACTAATAATAATCTAATCAAATTCATCAAGAGAACCTTAGAGCATAATTAGAGGGCTTGGCACACCAAATTAAAGACAATCTTATGGCCTGATAAGATAACTCCCAAGAGGTCAATAGGGAATTCTCCTTTCTGTGTTTATCTATGGAAGAGAGGCCAGGTTGTTTATCTCTCAAGAGTTGCCTACCTTTGAATTGGCACATAAATTAGAGTTGTTGGAAAACACTCCATTGGAGTTGAGATTGACAAAATTAATGAAGCTACAAGAGGCCAAAGAGAAGGCTCATTAAGCTATGGAGCATCACCAAGTACTAATGAATATTTATTTTGACAAGAACACAACTCTAAGAAAATTCTAGGAAGGTGATATAGTGTTGAAATGGGATGAAGATAGATCAAAACTAGGGAGGCATACCAAATTTAATACCCAATGGAGTAGAGCATATGTGAAAGTAAATAAATTATTTCCAATTACCAAGGATGAATGGAGAAGAGCTACCTATCCCTATGAATGGGGTACATCTAAAACCTTGCTATTAAGTGATAAAGTTTAGTTTTTTAAATAGTAGATTAGGTGTGTGTTTTGTTTCAGTTGTGTGTGTTATGTTCCCTAAGTGTTATGGTTAAACACAAGTTTTTGTTTCTACTTTGTTTCTTGTTCTTGTTGTTTTCTATTATTTTTTGTCATTTTATGGCATTTATGTGTCAAATCTATTGTACATGTGACTCCATATCCCAATGGATAGGATCAATAAATGGGTCATGGCATAAAAAATATGCCACCCTTGGGAAATCACCAAGAATGCTAATTATTTTTACCACAAGTTAAAATATATCAACTCTCCTATAGTCAAAATCTTAAATAGGGGATGATTATAATGGAATATGGTTTGCTCTAGTTTATTTGATGTCATTTCGTATTTCATTCTAGATTTTGTCATTATCTAAGTTTAGTTATTGTGCCATTTTATATCTTAGGGGTAATTTTAGAGTAACACATGGAAGTGGCTTGTCTTTACAGTGTTCATTTCAATAAGAGCATGGAATAGGTTTACTTATGACTGAGGGAATCATTTGAGTTGCACAGGCCTTAGAAGTTCATCAGAGCCTTCACAAGATCAATTAACGGTTACTAAAACAACTCCATAATTATTTTGGTGAAGTTATTTCAATTTTTTTGGCTAAGTCTTGGGGACTTATTAGGGAAATTATTCAAGAAAAAATCCTAAAAGTTTGTTTCTTTCAGATATTTTATCCACAAAGAAAAAGCTAAGAGAAAATTATTTCGAACATTTTGTCCAAAATAAAAACGGTGAAGACCCAATTCTCTTGAACATTTAATCCACCAAAAAATCCTAAAGACATATTTCTTTTAGAAAAATGTTCAAAGAATAAGTGTTTCTTATAGATAAATTATTCCATAGCAATTTTTATGAAGTCAAAATTCTTTTAGACAAAGTGTCTAAGATAAAGTGTTAGCACAAAAAGGCTAAGTCTAATTTATTTTGAATAAATTTCTTGATACAAAAGGTTAAGGACATATTCTTTAAGATAAAATGTCTAAGATATAAAATTGATGAGCCATCATTCTTTTGATAAAATTGGGTGATGCAAAAAGTTCAAAGCCATATTCTTGCAGGGAAATCGTCCCAAAGACAAAAATCCTGAGGAAATTACCGACAACAAAAGCTATAATGGAATTGAATTATTTCATGAAAGCTGATCTAGTAGAGTATGACATTCACACAAACATCAAAAATGAGCCCAGGTAAAAAATCATTGGTTTCAAAAAGTGATGATTGCATAGACGTCATTGACAATCTCATAGACATCATTGATGGTCATGTAGATGTCAAATTTAGGTCATGGAAAATAACCATTGGGATTCAAATATATTGAAGATAGTTACGTAGATGTCAAATATATTTGCATAAGTGTCAAATACAAACATGCATACATCAAAATTTAGGCCCCATAAAATAGTTGTTTAAGTCCAAATAGTGGGCCCTAATAGATCAGCAGTTAGCATTCCATCGTACATCTAAATCCAACGATGTGAGTGAAGGTCAACATGTCAAAGGATATTTATGATAGAAAATCAAATGCCAACATTCCTTCATACATCTTGATACTATGATGCACAAGAGGTTGAAAATTTAGGATCTAACAACAAGAATCTATGAGGCCAATAAGAACAAAGACAATTTGGAGTAATGTGATTGGTCTGAGTCAATTTTCAGTGGATAAATTTTGAACCAAAGAGCCATTTTTAACTAGAGTAAGCAAGTATTAAAAACATAATTTAGAATGAAATGAATAACATGGAAATTTTAACGCTACATGGGCAACTACGTAAGATCAAAGGACTTTTGAGCAAATCAAGCTCTTTAGACTCATACGCCACCATGAAAACATAGTCAAGGTCCAAGATAAATAGTGACTGCTAGATGTAAATAATGGGGTCCAAAAGACTAATAAATGATTGTGGATGGTAAATACAAGTGTCTAAAAGATAGTTATCAGATGAGAAAATGTCTATGACTATCATAACATACGTGTCAAATCTCTCCAATTCAATTCCAAAGACTCAAGAGATCATCCATGATGAAAGGTCATTTCTTGTTCATAGCAAAGGGAGCTATGTGCCACATTTCAAGAGTTTTGTGTTTTAAGAGCCATTTGTCCCATTAGACCTTGCATGGTCTATTTCTGAATTCATCCTCCTTCAAGTTTAACTCCTCCTATCAAATGGACATGTGTCCTAGTGACCTTTGAACTTCATTATTTTATCCTCTCTCAGAAGTTCTATAAATAGTTGCCATTTTGGACTTTGTAATCTAACACCACATGATGTATGGCAAATCCCTCCTAGTTTTGACATTGTACTTTACCTTAGAATAATAAAATACAATCTAGTTTGATTTCGTATATCAACTTTTCAAAGTGTGTGAAGAGACATATAGTGAATACTTAAGAAATATGCATCTATCATTACTTTCTCTTAGTCCTTCCATATTTGATGCAAGTGATTTCAACCTAGTAGGTCATATGAAGTGTAGTCAAATGTATGAATTTATCTTAAGTGTGTAATGAGCCTCCATCTCTAATAATGATCTATGGTCTTATTTGCCTTGGAAATTCTTTATTCATCTCACCTCCATATCAAAACACTAATGCTAGTGCATTTTAGGACTCTTAGACTAGTGTTGTATGTTTTGTCTCTTTGTGATAGAGTATGATAGTCTTGTGGAAGACATCTTGGTGTATCACCTCTTTAAACTAGGTTCAATTCTTGTAATCTCTAAATCTTTTCCCCATAAGTAATCAACTAGCATAGATAAGAGCATTTCAAGATATAGTTAGGGAGCTAGATTTGAAATCTAGAGGCTTATTTTCAATATAGGTACACCCACATACCTTAAAATGTTCCCATATTTCCCAAATATGGAAAAAGATTGAAAAAATTCTAGGCTATGAGATTTGGTGATAACAAACCCCATTATTCTAAGGGAGCTGAGTGTTGCACTATAAAGTTGAGAATCTACTAATATCTTATAATTCTGACATAATCAATGAAATGAATTTAGACATATGTTATGTTACTTTAAGCATTATGTGGTGTAAGGTATCCCTTCATTTGGAACCCTAACTAAAATTACATCATTTCCTCTACCTAAAATTCTATATAATATTTCAAAATCATTGAGTTAGAGGTAAGTTTGTCCAATGAGTTATAACAAGGGTGTTGTTATTCTCTTGAGAATAATGTGTAAGCAGTGAAGAAGAGCCTTAAAGGGAGAAATAAATGGATACATAATTTGATCTCTAAAAGTTATAACTATATATTATGTTAGAATCAAGGGCCATTTAATGGCATTGAGTGGCTCAATGGGCAAAGACTAATGATTTTTTATATAAATATTATTTTTTAAATATAGAATTTGGTTATAAATTGTTTTACTCAAGTACCCAAAACAACTAGCCATAAACCAACATTTTAATTGACATGTGTACTAATTCAGAATTTCAAACTTGATCTCCATAAACTTTTTGAAATATGTCCTCCTTTGTTATGCTTCATATTTTTTTCAAATACTTTGTGTAAATTTGCACTCAATGACTATCATATACAATCTACTAAACAAAACTTAATTGAATTCTACTTTTCCATTGCCAATGGATGATTCGTATATCAAAAAAAGGAAAACTTAACCTTTAAATAATTTTATTATATAAATGCTCTCTTCATGGTAATTATTTTTAAACTCAATTGCAAAATAAAGTTTACAAAATACTTAGTACATATTTCAATTCTATTCTAACCTTAACAAGATCTGACGTAAGACACCCTTGTTCAATAATGACAATAGAAAACATTAAATATATTCTTCTAATTTTATCATATTAATATTAAAATATTTTAGAAATATTATTTAAGAATAATCTTCTAATTTTTATATTACTGTAAATATTATTTATTGTAAAATAATTTTATAATAATTTCTTAATCGTATTATAAGACAATTTAAAAAACAAAACTAATACTTAATGACTTATGCATAAAATTAAGACAACATTTATTTTACAACTAAAATAGTTGTCATAAAATCAAATCCCCTTTATAAATGGGAGAAATAAGAATTATAACAAATGTTATCTACATAGCAAAAAAAGAGATGGCATTCTCTAATACTATTGGCATTCATAGGATAACTTTAATCCAGTCATTAATTATAGTTGTTCATTTGTAATATCATACACAAGTCAACTAATATTATGATCATTTAGAATTACAAAAATGATTAATTAGAATTTGTTATTTATGTTATAGGTAGTCAATTAATGTCATATTTTATGTAAGCATTCTAAATTATAATATTTCAATTAATTTTTAATTATGTTAAATATTTCAATTTCGAATTATATATATAGTCATGTTTTATAAATTTTTTTTTTTTTTTTTTTTTAATTAATAAAATTTTATCACTAATATAAGTGATGTTAGATTTGATAATTGTATAATTATATTTATATTTTTTATATAGATCATTTACAATTATATATTTTAGATAAATTTACAAAATATATTAGGTAAGAAGACAATTTATTTAAAAAAATAAAATAGTTAATTACAATTTTTATTCTTTTAACTATACATAATATACTTCTTTCAAACAATTTTTATTTAGAATCATATTTATTTTTATCTATTTCAATTCCCTAATTACAATATAATTGAAAAGACTCATCATTATACAACCCTTATTGATAATAGTTCTATATCTCATAAAATTCCATGAATTTAAATTTAGAAAAATATTATATTTTAATTTCTATTAATATAACATATTATAACTTTTTTGTCTCCAATAATATTTAATTTCTAATTAGAAATTTATTTACTTATTCTTATCATTGAGAAAAAAAAAATCCAACTTCACTAATAAAATAAATTTAAAATTATTTAATTACAAATTTGTTTACTTATTCTCATCGTTGTCCATCCGCTTGTTGTTAATGGGTTGCACCGCAAATTCGAGTCCTTACTGTTGGCCGTCTTTCAGTTTCTCGTGAAAGATGAAACAACCAATATAGAAGCACAACGCACGGTATTATCAAAATGAGGTAGAAGCGTGGGCAGGTCTGGCTGTTGAAATAACAAAGGCAATAGACGAATCAATGACACAATTTATTCGGTTAAAAAAATTACATTTCAATACGTATAAAACAATATCCTTTTATTTTCTAGCTTAATGATTCAGGTAAATCTTCTTTACAATGTGGTTTGGCATATATTTTGTGTAAGATATAACATCTGCTGGCATAAGATTTATAATAGTTCAATATAGAATTTTGTCCAAAGCTTTGTATTAATATGTTTCATAGTGATCTATTTCTCATTTTAAGTTCATAAGAATGGGGACGTTTCACATTCAAAACCTGATTCATTAATACCAGAAACGTGCCTCCTATTTTAACTGTCACATATGATACGTGGATGTATAAGAACGAAGATCATAAGCATTGGCAGGTATGTCAGTTGAAATAACCTAAGGATTGGAAGGATTAATGACTCAGACCCAACGGCTGAGCACATGTTGGAGAAATACTTCGGAAAAGGAGAAAAAGAATATATGGCTTAAGCTCGTCTTCCCTTGTCTCCTTGCAGTGTTTTTTTCCGGTGCATTTACTTAGGTTGTATAGGTGTTGTCAAGCACTCGAAAAAAATAAAATGGGCATCTTTACCAGTAACTATAGCCATTACAGTATGGAAAGAATGAGCTTTGTGACTCTTGTGAGTTTGAATTAATGAATTATATAAAAAAAAATAACTTACTAATTTATTCGTAATATTCTTTTCCATGTAATTTTTCAAGGATCACCCCATATCTATATATGTATGGGGTTACTATTATATCAAAAGAGATATTATAAGTAAATTATTATCGGATGAACTTTGTAACTCTAAGAATGTTATAATAATTTTGATTAGTAATTAAAGATATTTAGTAATTATTAATATTAATGGTAAATGTTACAAGAAAATTGGTCTTGTTAGACCATTGAATCGCATATAAAAACTATCATCTAAAATTATTTAAGCTTGAGAGTGAAACAATAATTTTTAACAAATATTTTATTATTGTATAAGCTTTATTGATTTAACAGAATATGTAGTTTTCTTATATTCATGAGTCCCTGTCTCAACAATCCCAAGCTATTGTGCCATCATGCCACTTGCTCCTATTGCTGATATCGAATCCATTTTTCCCATTATCATTTTCATGGCTAGTGAGTACGCTCTTAAAATTTAATCAATTGTTGTTTTTGGAGCAGAAGAGAAGAATATGAAGGTCTAACAAAGATATAAAATGTTGTAGACCTAGGGTGGATTATCAATGATGGCATGATCCATTTGATCCATAGTATGTGTTCTCTAAGTGGTGGCACATATTCCAAAATATTCTTAATATATTTTTGACATTCTTTCATAGCATAGTTATGTCCCATGGCTACCATATATAATGATCAATATAGAGGTATTACACCCATTTGTCTCATAAATCATTCTAATTTCTTATTGGTTATTTAAAAATAAATCTTTTGATAAATGTCTACTCAATCTAAATTTGGAAGAAGTGGTGGAATAATTGTATGGTTGTATTTTGAAGTGATCAAATGAAAATTACTGGGATAGACAGTTATATTGTAACTAACATCCTCACATTATGGTGACCCTCAGCTTGATTGAAAATAAACACAAAAACTTACGATAAATAAAAAGATAGAAGAAGAGATTCAATTTATCTTCATTCACTAATCCACAAGGATATCATAGTGCATCCAAGGTCTAGTTTAGTCTCAGAAAAGACTAAAATTAATTTTAATAGTATCCCTAAGTCTTGATGTATCCTCATGAGTTCTCATTAAAATATTTAGTGATCGCTTTGAGTGTTTAATATTTTAAGGTTCATGACTTCCATAGACCCACAAAATTATGTTCTTTCGAGTTTATATGTTATAAATTCTTATAAGTTTATATTTATGTGGAGAAAATTATGTGATTCATTTTATTTATTTCTAAAAATATTGGTTTAAAATTTGTAAATATTATTTTATCTAACCATATGATTACAAGTTTATACAAATATTGTAGAAAGAAGTGATCCAAAATTAGTTATAACTATAAACTCTCTATTTCACCAACTCTGAATACTTGTGACAATTTTCTTAATTTCCCTTCTTTACATTAAAAATTAACTTAAATAATTTAAAATCAGATTTAAGATTGATGATAAACAATAAATAATTGAATAAAATACATAGAAATATGCAAACAAAGTTGATAAAAAAATTCACCCTTGTTGGACTCTATCTTAGGGTCCAAAAATCACTCGAAGTGATCATTTAATGATGCAAATATACATGTAAAATATTATTTACATAAAAATAATATATTTAATATGAAAATAAACCTCTGTCTTGACTCTAAGAATCCTCTGTTGCCTTTGGTTTTGCTCTCCAATAGATTTTTCACCTCTAAAATATTCTATTTGAATGCTTCTCCTTTTACAAAGGGATTTAAAAATTACATTTCAAATACAACTTTACACTTTACTAATTTTTTTTTAAGTCTTGTGGTCTTCTAATCAAGACTCTATTTTTTACCACCATATTTAGGGTTCAAGTCCTACTTGAAACACATTCATATGCTTTGTTTTAGGCTTTAAAAACATGAGTTTAAAGGGTATAATGTAAATCCTTGGTTATAGCTTAAATGGTAAGACATAAAAGTAGGGTGTGCAGGGTGATGGGTTCAAGCCCCACTCTCCCACATTATGCTTTTACTAAGCCTTTAAGTGTGTTTTATGACATTTTCAAGTTTCAACATAAGTCCCAAATCCATTGGGATTAGGATGAGCATGGTGTTTACCATCCTTGCTTATCACTCGAGATTGGCTATTGTGTTTTCCTTGGTGCATATCAAATGTGTTGGTTATGGAACTTGGGAACTTAGAAGGATGCTACGTTGCATTTGGTGGTAAGTCTTTGCAAAGGTTTTGGCGGTTTATCCCACATGTAATGTTTAGAGGTAGTTATAAGGGTTTTATTTTAATAAAACTTCCATTACAATGTGAAGTTGGTGGTAAGGTCATCCTCCATACAAAAAATGGGCCCTAACTAGTTGATGGGTTCATAATGACAAATAGCATGTCCCCACCACTTGACTGCTACAGATCGAGGAAGGTTTTCATACGCAATAAAAAAACATTTATCCCATATGCCATATGTCAACATCTAATTACTCCACATGTTAAGACATGATTGGCCCACTTGAAATTTTGTACAATCCAATCAACATGATCATGTCGTCATTGCACCATGTCCATAGTTTTTACATTATGTGTCATGTGCCAACATTGAATTGGTCCACATGTTAAGACATGATTGGCCCACTTAGAATTATGTTCAGTCCAATCAACATGATGATGTCATCATTTTACCATGTCCATAGTTTTTACATGTTTTACTTTAGCTTCAACAAGTCATAAATTTTGCATATAGTATCAGATTGAGTCCATTCAAATTATGTTGGAAAGCACTGGATGAGCTATTTAATGTGTGGATATTTGTATTATAATTTGAGAGCATTTTATCAGATCATTTGTGTGGATACTCATGGATCACTCCTCCCCACTAAGAAGCTTTTGGACCACCAAAAGTCTAGTTTTATTCATAAAATAAGTGAAGGTATATCCCCCTCACTTTTATAATTTCCATCCATCATGATTTTCTTGGATCCATTCATTTTAGACCCACACAAACATACTCCACATCACTTGTTCATGAAGTCCTCACCCACCTATCAAGAATAACATCTTCATGTAACTCATTAGGATATTCAGGAACAAAATCATCATTGAAAAGAACTTGAACATCCTTACCTTGATCCATCATCATAGGAGGATCATATAGGCTCATTTTTTCAACATTTACCATAGAATAAATCTACATATATAGAGGTAACTCTAAACTAAAATCATTGTTACCAATCTTTTCCAATATTTTAAAAGGACCATATATGATTGGTTTAAGCTTTTTACCTTCACCTTTGAGGTGTTTCTGGCTAATTTGTAGCCAAAATTTATCATCAACTTATAAGTGATAATAAATTTTAAGTTTTTCATGCCTAGCCTTATACTTGGCTTGGGTCTTTTCCAAATGCTCTTGGACAGCTTTATGAACTGATTGTATCTTCTAGATGAACCTCTTTGTTTTGTATGTATCTTTATGTCCATCCACCATCTATTATTACCCAAAATTAAAGTCCAAAAGAGACTTAGGTAACTAATCAAACTAATTCTCAAAAGGAGTCTTTTGTATATAAGAATGTATGGCACGATTGGAGACATGTTTCACATAACACAAATGTTCGTCCCAAAGCTTTGGATGCTCACTAAAATATCAACAAAGCAAATGTACAATTGTTTGGTTAAAAAATTCAATTTTCCCATTCATTTTTTTATGAAATTCGATAATATTCTTTATTTTTTTACCCATCAATTCATACAAAGCTGACCAAAACTTACCAATGACTTGAGAATCCTGATTAGATATAATACATGTGGGAAAACCAAAATGAGCCCAAACATTGTTGAAGAACAAATGATCAATATCCTCCCCTATTATATAATTTTTATAGGGAACTAATACACACATTTTTATGAATATATCCACAACCACATACAAATAAAATGACTATTTTATGATGTAGGCAAGCCTCCTACAAAATCCATTGAAACACTTTCCCATGGACGGGTTGGTATGGGAAGTGGTGTATATAAACCCAACTTCTTGTTATAGGCTTGATAGTAGCACAAATAATACAACCTTTTACATACTTAGATGTATTTTCATACATATCAAGCCAATAAAAATATCATTGTAACTATGCAACATTTTTTCCAATGCCAAAATGACTAGAAACAAGAGAAGCATGTGCTTTCCTAATTACATGAACTCTTTCATCTTGTGGAATGTAAATTTTTCCAAGATGATAAATCAATACATCATGTAAGTGGTAGTATAATTCTTCTACTTGATTACCATGAGTTAAATCTTCATAGACATCCTCAAAATCATCATCTCTAGTATATTATTCTTTATAATTTTCATGAATCAAATAACTATGTTTTAAAAGAATAGATGCAATAATAGGAGGTCTTGAAAGCATATCATCAACCTTATTTTGTGTGCCTTTTTAAAACCTTATCACAATATGGAATTATTTTAATAACTTAATGATATAATGACTAAACCTCTTGGTATTGATAAGATTTTAATGTTTAGAGATAAACTTAGAATTTTTTTCTAGTTAAATCATTTATGAGGGGGTATTCGATAATTATATTAGACATTGATTTAGTCTTGGTCAAATGTTCAATAAAACCTTATTTGTGTTTTTTTTTTAGCTTGTATACCTAAAAGTTTCTTGAGGTATGCTTAGCTATGTTAGTAAAATTAGTACTCACATGGAAATATGGTATTTAGAATATTTCCTAATATTAAATTATACAATATTATAGTTTGTATTTGGTGAGTTGTTAATATAAATCATGTAAATTTTTTAGCATTTGAGATATTATAGGAGATTGAGTTATTTATGGGATATTTTGATTTAGTGAATCTCCTTATTTATAGGACTGACTTTCCTATATATTTGTAATCTTGTGAGTACAATAATGTAATGTTATATATATATATATATATTATATATATATATAATTATGTATGTATGTATTCTACTCTATCATTATTTTTATGAGTTGAAGTAGTGTATAAGATCTCCCAATTTATAGGTAAATTTACAAGCACATCATCATAAAGTCTGGGGATCACATTTGATGACAATAAAATTGATGATGATGATTTAGATAGGAATGCCCCCATTATTAGAGTTTATATAAACTAACAATGTATACATATATTAATGATTGACAATGGGTTAAGTGAAAATGCATGTATGATGGCATTGCCTCATAATCTCAAATACATAGATTAATATTTACCAGAAACATAAAGAATAGTCAAAACATCGGAATAACATATATCAAACACTCTTGGGCGCATAGTGATGCCTCTTCAGGTTAGTTCAACAACAATCGCTACTCCATTTATAGTATTATTGAGTGCAAGGGTCTTTGATATGTTATTAGGATGCCCTTGAATATAAAAGCTCAGTAAAGTATAATCCAAAATACATATATGCCTCAAATACATACATTTAACCAAGTGGTAAAATTTCAAGTCTTTCAATATGAATACCTTCAAAAATTAGTGGTAACTCATCCCTCTCCCCTACCACCACCAAAGTTGGTTGTAGCACCTACTCAAGATCACAATACAAATAATTTTCACCCATTCTAGAGCGTAGTGAATAATCAATCGTTACAAGTATACACAATATTTCGATAGAGTCAGTAATGAGAAAATAATTATACCTTCCTTAAAATAAAAATTAGAGTTACTCAATGTTTAAAGAAATTTAAATATTCTATATTGTGTTATAAGGTAGTACCTTAGATAGTTTGTCATGTTCCACAATTAACACAAAGAGGGAGACTTTCTTTTATTATACATTAGAATTAAATTAATCATGCACATTATTGAGTTGTACATTCTATAAAAGATTATATGAGAAATAATGAAGATAGTTATGTGAAAAAATTTGTTAGATTTCTTATTTATATATGTCATGCATCACATATTTTGGTAGATATCATATTATGTTTATATACACACATGCATTTCTCGAGGTATATGAGTATGATGTAGAACATATTGTAAATGGATTATTATATGTTGGATTCCCTTCTACCTAGTGGAAATGCCTATGATATGAGCATCTAAATTCTTAGGTCACATTACACTAGGTTGTATCTATCTATAACCTTGAATTCCATTTTGCGATACATATAATATGCCACACTGTTTTTCTAGTTACTCATATCTTACATTGTGTTACATGAATATGTTACTTTTTTATGATATGATATTGATACAGATGGATGAAAAAGTCTAGTCTTCACTTGTTTTATGCTCCTTTTATGTTGTTTAATTTCTTGTAAAATAGGCTAGAAATTGCTTGATTATTATGTGTGGCCCCATGCCCTTATGTGCAAATTACATGAACATCTCTATGAGATATTTTCATTTTATTTTGAACATTTGAACATGTATATTTCTTATGTTACTTGGCCCTATGCATGGTATATTTATTTTTGTGACATTTTTATATTTTTATTGTTTTAGGCCCTTATCCTAATGTGTGTGATGTTCACTTATATGCATGATATTTGAACATGTCCCCTATTTACAAATTCTTAATGTCATTTTTATGAAACCCTTAGCCTTGTTTATTATTACATATTCATCCCTTGTATGTGCTCATTGACCTTATTACATGACATTATGTGTTGTGCTTGTGTGTTTACTAAGATTGATTAGTGTTGTCATGATACATATCATGCACTTTTACTATGTAGTCTACTTCAGATATGGTTAGTATACTACATGTTTCATTGCTAAATATATCTAGTCATTAAATTTATATTCCTCTCACCCAACATGTTTCATACATGCTTCAATGATAATGATGACATAATTACTACATTATTAAATATTTAAAACATGGTAAAATTAACTCTTATTTTGAGATGACTAAAATGTAGGTTACATCACTCAGCCTAAAAGTGGGACATCAAAACAGGCTTATCTTAGATATCCAAGCCCCATGACCAAAAAAAAATAATATTTAGGAAATAGTATAGGGTTTTAAAATATATAATACATGTTTTCAAAGATTCAAAGTAATGAAAAATCATATTCTATAACAAAGTAAATATTTTTAAATATTAAAAGTAATTCAATGATCAAACACATTATAGATATGATTATATTGATATAGATTATAGGGACATATGAAATTCATATGCACTCAATTTACAAATACTCAAAGTATAGAATCATACATACTTGAGTGCATGTGCATGGGAATATGAATAATAGTTAAAAGATTAGAGTTACATGTTGTAAAATATGGTTACAATTAAGCATATAGGTGCATGTCATTCTATATCACTTGGAAAAATATTCATGGGGAATGATACTTATTCATGATCATGCTTATTTTAAAGTTAAAATTTTCAAATTTAAGTTTTAAAAGTTAAAAAATTATATTTAAAGGGATGATGCTTGTTCGTTTTTAAAATTCAAAGTTACAATTTCAAAGAATTTAGATCTATCAATAATGATGTAATTTAATTTATTACAAGTAATGTACATTCAAGTCTAGTGATACTCAATGACCTTGATATTAATTCTAGATAACCCATTTGATTTCTTCCATATTTTATTATAGGTTGTGTACATTCGAGTATACTAACACTCAATAGTCATGGAATCACTTCTAGTGAATGCATTGTGGTTCCACCTTTTTGGATTAGTATATTGGGTATTATTTTCCAATCATGAGATTTGGAAGAATGCATATTTATAACTCAAAGGTTTGTTTAATTATTCAGAATTGGGACTTGATCACTCTCACTTTTCCATTGGTTCAAATTCTCCAAATCCTTCAATAATGGGGGCATAGTTCTCCATCATGAGTTACAAGTTAAAAAGCACTTTGGTTCCATATCCAAAAAAGTATACTCCCTCCTTGATATCATTTAAATTTATAAATTTATAAAGTTTCAACTTTTTAAAATTTAAAATATGGATAAATGACTACCTCATGTGTTGTTATATGTTTTATTAAATTTGAGTGCCTTGCACAATTGAAGTATCCTCTCAAAGGCAAAGTGTGTTGTACACACTCATTTTTAATTATATATCCTTTACTCTATAAATTCATTACTAGATTAAATGGAGGGTAAATGTATACATACAAAAAAAATTCATGAGTACTTGAAAATTCTAATTATTGACACATCTTAAACCACATGATTGTTATTCACCATTCCTCAAAGAATTTTATCTACATGTGGGTTTGACCCTTTTTTGTCATGGCTACATAGTTTAAAAATCAAATTCTCAAGTTACTTAATATCACCATCAAACCATCTCTAGCTCAAGATAGGTGTCCCTGAAATTTTTGAATATGTCAATGCTTGGTAGATAACAACACTACCACACTCTTATCCACATAGACCATTCATGTATTGTGGTAAATAATGACTAGTTTCTAAATTTAAAATAAATATTTAGGGTATTCCCACATGTTTCATAAGTTTGGATAAAGGTATCAAAAGGTTCACCTAAAAATACACATAAAAGGTCATTCATTATTTCTAACTAGACACTATCTATTGAGTATTTCCATACTATTACACACTAATAATATCTACCCTGTTCCTTCTAATTTAAATATCATTCAAAAGGATCAACCATAAGCCAAGTCTAAAGCATCTCAAATAAAGTCAAGAGATATCATTTTTAGCTATCGAATCCATTTTTTATAGATGCATACACATAGTCAAGGAGAACAATTGAATAATCACTCTAGGTAGGAGAATTACAAGGGCCTAGTTTACCTCCTTGGAGTATTAGATATTTAGGAAAAAATCATTCACCAAGGAGGTGATTAAAGTCAAATCAACCCATTAAACTCCCCTCTTTATGTAGTATTTTAAGCTTGAAAATATTCCTTAGGGTTTCAAAGACAAGATAAATAAAAATAAAAATTGAAGGCTCAACATAAATTGTGATATCTTAGTCCACTCAATAGACACAAGGGGTAAGGTTTAATAGTCATATTATTTTTCATAGTCAACCATAATAAGTTTACAATAAATATACTTGAGTGTCTTGTGTTATCTCTACCTATGTAACAATCTTGTCTATAAATATTTTTCATTCTTCTTACAATTTATCACTATCAAAATCATGTTTTCTTTATATTTCTTTGTCAGTCACTAGTCACAACCAATTGGGATAAGTCTACAATCAACAAACTCAATAATTTTGCATTGTTGTCTAGCTAGGTTAGACCCAACTATGAAGTCCTTAAACCTAAATATGACTATAGGATGTTATTTGAGGCTAAATTATATTTTATTTACATTCACAGTTAATTAGCAAAAAAATCACTTTTTATCCCATTATCTTCCTGCAATTACCCATGGTTAAGTAGATATCCCATCTACTCATCCACTTTTGGTTCTGATTCATCCAATTGTTCTTATTTTTATGTATATCTTTGTCTCTTTCATTCATAGGACACTTATCAATCTTCATGTTTTCAATTGGCATAATAGTCTAGTCATAGTTGTTACCTTTAAAGGGAAAGTACTTATTTTGGCAGTGGTGATTTCATAGGTAATTGAATACTAAATTTTGAAATGACTTGTGATAAGATGTTTTTGGATATTTTATTTTACTCAACTTCAAATTCATTGTTTCACTATCCCACACCTCATGGCCATATAATAACAATAGGCTGAAAAGTAACCCAAATAATACCCTAGTATAGACACAAAAGTTTTTTCATAGGTACTTGATAATGTTAATTCTTATTACATCCTAAACCACATGCCTTGCACCCAAATAAATGTATCATATTCATCATTCCTCTAATCCTTTTATCTATATGTAGGATATACCCTTTGTTTATCATCATTACTATAGATAAAATTCAAAATCAAATGTTTGAGATGTTTAATATCACCTTCATACTATCCCCTAGCTTAGGATAGGTGTCTCCAATCTTTCTTGGTAGGTCCACACTAGGTTTATCCACATCCCATGCTACATCTAAACTAGTTTCGAACATTCAAATCAATATTTTGGGTCTTCCTAAAATTTCATAAGGTTGACTAAAATAAAATATAAAAAGATTATCCTATTAATACATAGCATAGGTCATTCATTATTCCTACTTGGTCACTATCTATTGATCATTTTTATACTATTTCACATTGTTTAAATATACCTTATTCATTTTAAATTTGAGATTATTCATAAGGAGAAACCATATAATAAGTTTAAAGAATATCAAATCAATTCAAGAGTTATCACTGTCAACTATCAAAGCCATTTTTCTAGTTGTATACTCATAATAAATGTTCATAAAATTACACAATCACTAAAGGTGTAAGAATTACATGGGTTTTATTTCTCTCTTATGAGTATTGGGTACATAGGCATTGATCAGTAATCAAAGGGGTGATTGAGGCTAGCTCAACCCATTACACTCCCCTATTTTTGTAAGTTTTCAATATTTCAAATTACCCATAAGGTTTAAAATATAAGAAAATAAAAATAACAAATTATTTTCAAAAAAATATAAATTGTGATATCATAATCCTCTCCACAAACATAGGCACATGAGGGAAAATAGTCAGATTTTCATCACAATCAACAAAAACAAGTCCACGGTCAATAACATAGAGTGGCATGTGTTGATACCCATCTCGAATGGTCCTATCTATAAATATATTTGTATTATTATTTTGATATGTCACTATAAAAAACTTATTCTCTTTGTCTTTATCTATTATTCATGAGTCATATACAACTATAATATGTTTTTGAACAATGAGCTTACCGACAATGTAATCCAACTAGAGAGGACTTGTCCAAGAGAATTTTGAAATTCTATATTTAATATTGAGAATACACAATCACATATTTTATTTATTTCTATTTACATACATCTAACCAATCAAAAAAGATCCCATTTTGAGCTAAGTACATTTATTATTAGTGTTTTCCAAAAACATAAATTTTCATATTTTTCAGTTTCAAAAATCATAAGTTTTACTCAATATGCAATTTTTTTTATTCTAGTATCAAATTAAAAAACATTATTTCTTTTTATTTTATATTTTCCTAGAAACTATATTTTGACACTTTTAAAACTCATAAGAGTTGTGGTTCTGGGCAAATTGATCATTAGTTTTATGTGAGCCATGGTGTGAGGGGTAATACCCTAATACTCAAACCATTAAACACCACTATATATAGATTTAATTTTCCATGTACCTCATGGTATATTAAAACTACCTGTTGTTTTATTTTTTATCCATATAAATATTTTGACCATTTAATATTTTAGGGCACTTGAATGTAGTTATTTATAGGAAGTTACTCTCAATGTACCATAGAGATGGGATAATGCAGCAATGATATAATGGAATCCTTCATTTAATGCATTTTTGGGTTGTGTTCACTATTTATGATTAGGATCAGTATATATAAAATCCTAAAAAGTAAACATACCTTGAATAATTATACCTTTATCTTTTGGAGTTCACTGTTACTTTATGTGTCATTTTCCATGTTATTATTTGGATTAATTATATATTGCATTTAATGAAATTAGAGTAAAAAAGAAGATAAAATTAAAAATACATAAATAAACTCACATTATCACAATAATGCTCCTATGATAAGGGCATTACTAATGAAAATATTTGTAAAATCAAGCATGATTTTTTAACAAGAAAAATTGTACATTCAAAAAGTTATAAGCCATGATACACACCCTATTGATGGTTTGTCATGACTTTAGAATATTATAATAATCCATTACAAGTGGATGATAATAATTGAATATCTTAACTCCATTCAAAATAATATTAACCCATTCCTATACATTAGAAGAGATGAACAAAAAAATACGCTCCAACTTCCACCTCTACTCTAGGTGTTCACATTTATACTATTGCTTCTATTCCTATATCAATAACTCTAGTTGCATATATGAAATTATCTTTTGTTATGGGGACATCACATGGTTTATAATAGATTAATATCCCTATTTATACATAGAAATCATACACACATCCATTGATAACTATGTATGGTCCACCACCAACTTTGCCTAATGCACAATCTCTTGAGTAAACTATTATAGCCTTACACGTTGAAGTGTTTAACTTGTATCAAGGTAACTCTTCAGTTATTAATTCAATGTAATCCCATACTTTACTTCACAATATTTTGGATCAATATATATCATCTTACCCATTACCAATAGGTTTCATAGCTCCTACATATTCAATCATTCCATGTAACATGATTGCATTAAATTATTACAATTAAAAATTATTAACAAATATATTTCTAATAAACTCAAATATTATTCCTTACAATGGTTATTTACCTTCCTATCAATATTTTCCCAATCTTTTACCTTCATACTCGCAGGTTGAAGTCTTGATACAATAACCCACTAATATTTATCCACAAGAAGATGTTTCACAGCTCAAAATGTTTACCATTGAATTTTTCATTATTTATCTTTATTTTTCCTATCATTATCCTTTTTTTTTAAATCACATGTAGATCTCCCACTCACATAATAGTTTATCACAAGTAAAATAGACCCTAACATTTTACACATAATACCTAGCTCTAATACCAAATAAAGAGAAAAAATAGAACTAATAAACTAGTATGAGATAATCAATACTAATAAAATTATTAAGCTAATATAATAATAAAAATGACATACACACAATATTACATAGTACACATGATTTCACATAGGAAAACCCTTTCTGATAAAAACCCTGTATTAGTAATTCCTCTTTTATTATATTAACTCAAATATTTACAAGACAATAATATAATTTCAAACTCTCTTTTCCCATAATATATGAGCAAGTATATATAGACACATCAATAGGTAAATATTAAAACAATATTACATACCATGGGTACCAAACCATGAGGTATATAAAATATGGATTAAAACCACCCAAACACACTCTAATATGGACTTAAAAATATGAATTAAACAATTTTGCATTATGGATCTATAGTCTAGTAGAGTTTAAATCATATAAAATGTCGAACACATTTCCAATAGTCTCAAGAGGAAATAAGTTGATAACCTAAATGGGATTGATACTAAAAAATTGCTATCTTAATAGGCCATTTCCAATCAATCCACCACTGAGAAGGAGATTGAACACTAATTTTTTGAAGGATCACAACATAAATAGAATTCTAAATTTCCAAGATGGAATCTTGATCAAAATCATGTAAGTTGAGTGGAGCCTTGAGAGCATGTTAAGGAATCTAGTCCTTAGCTTGTCTACTAAGGAGGTAAGAGATGACCTTGATGCATTTTATTAAGAGTCAAATGCTTTTGGTCCATGAAACCATAGGAAATGACACTTTATATAAATTAATCATAGGAAACCACCATAGTGAGTGGAGGTTTAGAGAGAAATGAGACTTGAAACCATCTCTGTCCCATGCTAAATGTTTTTTAATTATTCCTAGGCCTTTGAAATATTCTTATAAAGAAACATGCCCTCTATATTAACTAAAACCGAAGTGATTATAATTTTTATAAGATTTAATCCCTTTTAAGATCCCCTTCCCATAGGATTTCAATGAGTGATGAAGTTATGAAGCAATATTTTCCATTATTCATCTCCTTCCAAGGCTTGAATTATCCACTTTGTACATAAGGCATAGACTTAGATTTTGGTGTCAAGAAGACTAATATCAACAAGGTATTTTTGTTTAAATTAAATATCCAAGAAACCTAGTGGAAACCTTTGATTCTTTAATACTTGACTAACAAAAAATCCCTCAAAAATATATAAATATTAGCATAAGAATATTTGGATGGAACCCATCAAGAAGAGTAGTAAATATGCATATAAAAGGCACTTTGGAATAGATTTGAAACTTTCCTAAAAAATATAAGCATTTATATATCCAAAATACATATTTTCTCTTGACCCATTGAACCATATATCCACATAGGTTTGAGGGAGTGGCTTGGAAAGGAAAGGTGATGACTAAAACCATGAATTATTCTCTTCATTTAATATAAAGAAACTTATATTTTAGAATCCATTGAGGTATGGGGGAGGTATATTATCTATAGTATTGGGTTTTAATACATTAAAAGGAATAACTTGAAGCTAGATAAAAGATACCTAAAAATTCCATAGATTTATAGAAAATTTCTTCTTCAACAAGGATGAGGAAGAAATGATCAGAAAAATGCTCATTAATCATTTGTTTCAACAAGTGAAAAATAAATATACCCTTGACCAAACCTTTGTAAGTATTTTTTAATACAATATAATTAATTCCTTCAATATAAAGCACATATATGGAAGGGGAAAGATGACACCATAGATGAGTACAAAAAAAGGGTAATTTTTTTGGATTGAACACCAGTGATCATGATACATTCTATAGCATCCTAAGTAATCATTTTAACAATGTTAAAAAAATTAGAGCAAGTAATAAGCCCTAAATCATGAATAGTATGAAATTTCATTGGTTCCATCATAAGCTTTATCAAATTCAATTTTAACAAATAAGGCCTTTTGTTGAGATTTCCTAGTCCATTCCATTCCATCCCATAAAAGAATGATTCTATCAAGAATTTATATGTTAAATATAAGCCCAATTTATTTGGGACAAATGATGAGTAGTATAAAATCCTATACCTTAAGAGCAAGATCCTTGACAATGCTATTGTAGGATACATTGATAAGGGTAATGGGTCGTTAATTGGTAACAAGCTCAAGATATATTACTTTAGGAATAAACCTAATATTTCCTTGGTTAATCAAATTACTAAAATAATTATTTTGAATGGCTTCCTAGTCTACACCCAATGAATATCAAGTCCAAAAATGTCCCATAAATCTTGATAAAATGCATAGGAAAATCCACTAATACAAGGAAATTTGTCAACAACCATTTTCTTAGCATCATCTTGAATCTCATTGACGTAAAATGGGGTATGTCACATACCACTCTTTGAGATTCAGTGAGACTACAAGGCACCACCTGAAGGAATTGAGACATGACATGCTCTCTTTAGGGATGTGATTTCAAAAGCAAAGACCTTAGGATAATGATAGATAAAAGGGATTTTAAAATATCAATAAGATGAATTGAGGTTCCATTGCCTATTAAGCTTACCATGACTTGACAAAAAGGGGATCATGACCTAATAAAAGATACCTAAATAATATTTATTAAAATTAGTATCATAGTTTCACCTCCAATATTTCCACCATGAATGTAAAGGTTGTAAATCCAACATGTGGATCATGACATCTAACATTAACTCTTAAAAGTAGAGAATCATTGGTAAGTCATAATTTTTTAATTTGAATTTATATTTGAGCTATGGCTATGGAGCCTAGTCATGAGAAAAAATCAAATAAACTATTGTTAGAATTCCTTTTTTGAAGAGTCTCAAATCTCTTATGCTAGATATTTTAACCTGAAGGAGGCTAGTATTGGTCATGATATAAGGCTGAAATAGATTATGGTCCTTTAAGGAGATACCACTATAAAATACATCACAAATCCATTTTAAGTTAGGATTAACCACTTTTTAATCTTTCCAAATGGTTTTTTATACAAATGACCCTTCAATTTTGATAGGAGTAGAAGTGATTAATAGAACATGGAAATTAATATTTTTCCAGTTAGGTTTTATGTAAAGAGTTATAGATGAAATACATTGACATAAGAGAATTTGTAAAGACTAATTACCTTCAATGTATTTAATAACCTACTTATTACATAGGCCAATGCTTTATCTATAATTGTGAATAACCCCCATAGCTCCTTTGTCACAAGGAAGACAATAGATATCCAAAGTAACATTATGGAAACCCTGAGTTTTTTTGGCACTAAACCAAAGAAAGTTTATGAGAATCATAAAAAAAATTCATATAAGGATTTATAGGCACCCAATAGGAGCATTAATAGACATGAGTAGCATTCATAATGTTACTACACACTTGGAATTGCCTTGCCAAAGAGAGGGGTTTGGTGACGTAGTATTCCACCTTTACTTCCATTATTTATGACATATTATCATAGCTTCACATGGGATCTATCAAAGGAAAAGGGTATGCCCAATAATTTAAATTTTTGTTCCTATGTGAATCTATTTCCACTTGTCATTTTGTAACCAATTTATAATGAGCATCATATTCTAACTAAAGCATTGGGTTTTACTCCATTTTAAGCTAGAGCTTGAAGCTATGAAAACATTTCAAGACACTACATAGCCTCCTTGAATGATTATTATTAATCTTCAAGAGTGAGGACAATATCATTAAAAATTGGCCATTTATGTGTTGTGAGGATATGTCATGAATAAAAATTCCCCAAATGAGACCCCACTCAACCCTAAAAACCAATAGATATCTAAGAGCCTCAACAAATATCCAAGATCCTCAACAAATAAGACATATAATGTTGGAGCAAGGGGGAAACCCTAATATATGGAGTGATAGATGAAAATATTGTAAGATTTATTGTCATTGAAAGTGAGACAAGGTGAGGCATTTAAAAAAAAGGTTTAGATATCCAAACTAAATAATTAGCCAAAACCAATAGCCTGAGGCATGGCCATATTGAAAGGCCATTATATTCTATCATAAGCTTTCTCAAAATCAAGCTTGTGAAATTTGGTTCTTTTACGAAAGGTTATCAACTATTCCATACCTTCCCACATAACAATAAGTTTGTCAAGGATATAATTACTTTTTATAAATCATGCTTTTTCAAGTCAAACAATCATATGTAAGATGAATTAAAAATGGTAAATAAGAGACTTAGTAAGGATCTTGTATAAAACATTCAATAGGGTGATTAGGTGGTAACTGGTGATAAGTTCTAAGTTAATAGCTTTGGATATGAATTAGATATTTCCTTGATTAATAAGGTACCCCAAAGATTTTTTTGTAGAGCTTATTTGTAAACATGGAGCAATTCATGTCTATAAAACTCCCATGTGGCTTTATAAAATTCACAAAGAATCCATTAATGCCTGAGCTTTATCATTATTCATGCAATTTATGGAATTAGATATGTCATGAAGAGACAAGGGAGTATCATATAACATTTGGTCAGTAATCTTGAGTTTGCGAGGAATCACATCTAGGCGTGCCTATAAATCCTAAGCCCATTCAGTTGTTTCCTATTGGGCTTGGAATAAGTTACTTAATAGTGGTCTATAAAAGCATAATAGATGTCAAGGAGAGTAGTTAATCTCAATTGGGTTGACTTGATGGACTTCATATGATTTTATGATTTTTTATCTCTAAGAGATTTTTAAAAATTATTTGGAAGCCTTACTACCAACTTTGATCCAATGGAGGCGAGCACAAATTTATGACTCTTTGATTGCATGACTATCTACTACTTTGATTTTGTGTTTGAGAGAGGCATCTTGGGCTTCCATTAGCAAGTCAAAAGGATTGTGCTCAAGGAGATAGGAGATCTTATGATATATTTGAGCACAACACCATCACCCTACTTTCGAACGTAAGTAATCTATTTGCCATAGTGCCAAATAAAGGTGGTGGTGCAAAATATGGAATCATTATACCACTCTATCCAATTAGCATCATAAGGTGGTCAAGGTGCAAGATTCTAAACCCAATAAATAATATGGATGGTACCTTCATGGTAGATGAGGGAGGTGTTTATAAGAATTTGATTTCATGACACTTTAAAGTGGTTATTACTCCACTCCACTCTAAAAGTGATGGGATTATGGTCTAAGAGAATGTAGTGAGTGTATACAACAATAGGTTGTCCATCAATATTGGCAAAAGCAAAGGATTTTTCTTCTAAAAGAATATAATGGTCCAATATCCTAAGGATCCTATTGACACTCGAACATGGTAGTTAGACCACATAAACCCATTAGTGTAATTTATTTTACATTGATGGAAGAGAGGGTATACCATGCCCAATTGATTTTTTAAGTAATATTAGCCCTCAAATTCTCCAAAACACCGTCCCATCAGTAGGATACCAACCTTGTCATTGGACTCTACACCATTTTAAAATCCCCACAAATAATCCACATGGTAAGGAGTTGTCAGCTAGATATTGCCATCAAGTTGATATGCCTAGACCATCATTGGGGGTGTAGATGTTGAGTATCCCTAATGAATTTCCATTAAAATCAAGGAAAATCCAAATACCTTATTTAATGGATCACTTCTTCTTCCAATAATTAATGAATATTATTTTTGGGGAAACCAAGATATTATCACTACCACATCCATCATCATGTGGGGTGGAGAATTAAGTAGCATAATATTAGATTCATTTTAGACTAATTTTTAGAAGAAACCCTCATATTTTAACTTCTTGTAGACAAAGTCTAAAGATCCCAATTGTTGATAAACATTTCACATAAATAATTTATAAGAGCACTTTGTGAGACCTTAAACATTCAGATATAAGATATTCATTTGGAATTAAAACCCATAAGAATCCCTCCCAACCATCTTCAATATCTTTAGAGCCATAAAAATTACTATGATAGTTTGGCGAAATGAAGTGGTACTTAGCTCCATTTTCCTATCAAGAAGAGTTAACACCACTTTGATGTGGATCACTTGACTACCTAGAGTTCATACCACTTTTATAGGACATCTTAGTGGGAGAAGAGCTCATTGAAGGCTTAAAACATGGATTTGTAAGATTTTTGACATACTAAGAGGCTCAAGAGGGGGATTGACATTGCATTCATCAAGAGAGGGTTTTGTCAATAGGGGAATAGTAACTAGGTGGGTAACTTTTTTACCTACTAAAATACATTTATTGGTAACAATATCTAGCCATTAGTTTTTTTGACACCTTAGGCTTCTCAAATTTTAGTTGTTTAATCGAAGGTTTAGACCATTCCATGAGGGGGAAATCTTTGATCCAATGGTTGGGAGACTGAAAATGATAATAAGTGTTAGGGACATTAAAATAAACAAATTTTTATGCTCAATGCTTGAAAGGAATGATAATCAGATTGTTCGAATCCACAAATATCTATGGTTTAATATAACATCACATTCATAAAAATAATATTATGAAATTAATTTGATACCATATACTTAAAAATACATATGTAAAAAAAATATAATCAACATATTATATTATATCACCAAAGCTTTTATAATACAATGAATATGCCTTGCATATATATGCAAGGAAGATCAATCCTAACTAAAAAATCAAACTATGTGATCAATCATAACTAAGAGATCAAGTTAAGTGATCAATCATAAATAAGAGATCAAACCTATGACTAAAAGATAATTATACTTAAAGGATAGAAATAACTAACACATATCCTCATAATATCTAAGAGATAAATATGTAGTATCTCATAATATTTAAAATAAGATAAATTAAATATCCACGCTTGAATAGCTGGGAATAATTAAATAAAAGGAAATAATAAATCACCTAAGTGAACATGAGCTAAGATAGAAAACCTACTCTAACAGTCCCCCCCCCTCAAATGAAGCTAAGGTCCAAAAGTAAAGTGGCATATCTACAATATTAATCCTAATAACAAGGCCTGATTAGGTACTCATGTAAAATATATCTATGAAGAAATGAAGAAATAATATGTCCTCATGAATACCCCTTAAAGTTAACTTCTAAAACCCCAAGAATGCCACATAACTCAAGGTAATAAGGTGATGCAAAATACTTCATAAATATGTTTTTAACTTATTTTTGAGTCAAAATTTACTCCAAGAAAAGAAATCCATCTCGAATATGTTGATGAATGAAGTGCATCTGAATCTAAAAATGCCTGGTTCATTGGTGCTTAATAGGGTTTCAATAAATGTGAATTGCACTTTGGTTGTCACACCAAAGTACAATAGGGGAATATAATGTGAATATAAACTCTATCAATAACTGATGAAGCCAAAGAACCTATTAACTCACTAGTATTTTTTCCCTATGCTTTGCCTTTAAAGATGAAAGTGCAATAGCTTGATACTTCTTGTAAGCCCAAGTAACTAGATAAAAACTAAGACAAAAAAGAAGGTAGCCAGAAGTAGAATGTCTGTCACCAATAAAACCTAATAAAATTGAATCAGTATACTTAACCAAATAAGTATAACCTCTGATCTAGTGGAATGCAAAATAGGGAGTACCCTGTAGATATCATAAAATCCTCTTGGTATCCTACCAATGACTATCATAAGGATAATGTAGAAACTAAGATACAAGCCCAACTATGAAATAAATATTGGGGTGAGTATGGGTCAATTACATGAGACTTCCAACCAACTACATATATAATTTAAGATCAAAAAGAGGAGTAATGCAGGTGGATGTAAAAATGATCCCAAAATGGAAAGGAGAGGGACTTGGAATGAAATTAGTGATGCTAAAATGTTGAATAAGATCAAGGGTGTACTTATATTGACTCAAATGAACCCCTAAATTTGATTGATAAACTTGTAAACAAAGGAAAAGGTGAAAAAGACTAAGATCTATACTATTAAAATGCACTAAAAGAGCCTACTAAATAGCCTAAATCTAAGAAAAAGAGTTGTCTTTAAGAAACAAACCATCAACATACAAAACTAGTATAACAATATCCTCTTCAACATGTTGGATATAGATGGTAGGATCTAAGTGACAATAAACAAATCCATTAGATATAAGAAAATAATCCATCTTCTTATAAAATTCCCAAAGAGCCTATTTTAAATCATATAGATACCCTCATAGTTGACAAATAAAATAAGAATCATGAACAAACCCAACAAGTTTCTCCATGTAGATTTCCCCCTACAAATATCCATGTAAGAAGGCACTCCTTATGTCCATCTAGTATACTAGACAATCTTGTGATGAAGTAAGAGAAAGGCACACAAAATCCATCTTGGCAACAAGGGAAAATTATTAGAGTAGTTAATTATAATTTTGAGAAACACTTTACTACAAGACATGCTTTATACTTGTTAATAGATCCATCAACTGTATATGTGATGTGGTATATCCACTTGCATCTAACCAACTTTATTCTATTAGAAAGAGAGACCAAATCCCAAATATGAATCTTCATCAAATAAGAATACTCATTGGTCATCACATTATCCCACTCATGTATCCCATGAGTGTGTGAAAAAAAACTAGATCTTTAGAAAATGTTTGATACAAAAGTTTATAACTTGTAGAATGCATATGATGATGTCAGGTGTGTAGAAGATCATGTATGAAAGGTGATACCTCAAAAATTATATCCATAACCTCCTTAGTGTCTTCCTAAACTTACTCCTAATAAAGGGAGCACTAAGATGAAGTAAACAATCATCAATGGATGGAATCAAAGAAGAATAAGAAGTCATTGAAGAAGATGAAGACTCATGAGAAGATAAATGCTCAAAAAACTAAACATGTGTTCAAAAAAAACATCATGGGGATCTAGATCTAAAATTTGATAAGCTCTCATGTCCTCATAATACCCTATAAAGATCAAAGGTTTACTCTTCTTATCCAAGGCTTTCCTTTTCTTCTTTGGTACAAAATCCCAAGAATGGATCTAAAAAACATGAAAGAATGAGACATCAAGCTTAGTTTCAAATCAAGCCTCCTTTGGATTTAAATGCTTAAGTGCTCTATGTGGTGTGTGATTCTGAATATGTTTTGCACAATTAAGTACTTATACTCAATCTATACAAGGTAAATCCTAAAAATGCATCATGCAATTAGCCATCTCCTTCAAAGTTAGCTTCTTCCTTTCTACTAAGCCATTCTATTATGGTGGATAAGGAATAAAATATTTGTGAACAATGCCATGAACTTCCAAAATATCAAAAACTCTTTGCTAAAGTATTCCCTTCATTATCAATATGAAGTTTCTTTATGAAACTAGAAGATTGATTCTCGACCAAAGACTTGAAGACTTTAAAGTATGAAAAAACTTCACTCTTGTATGTGAAAAAATAAACCCAAGTACGTATTGAGAAATTATCAATAAATGTAAGTGCATACTTATCTCCATTTAAAGGAGTATAAAAAATCATCAAGTCACTATGCACAAGCTCAAATGGTAAAGAATCTCTCTTGGACATACCCTTAGGAAAGGGATCTTGGTGTTGTTTTCTTACTTCAAATCCAAGATAAACTCCATCACAAAAAGAAACTATAGGAAGACCATCAACCTTACTATGAGTGATCAACTCTTTCAAATATCTATAGTTAATATGTTCAAATCTCTCATGTCAAATCTTACTCTCATAATCGATATGAGAAACAAAGCATATCCCCATAGAATAAGTCTCATCAAAACCCTCAAAGTGATATAATCTAGAATTATGATCAACAACACCTTATAGAATAAGTGAATGAGGCTCCAATAAAGATTGAATTTTAGACCCTTGTGTTTTGAAAGTCACTATCGTTCCCTAATCAAAATGACAAATTTTATAAATAGAGAATAAATGTGAAGTGATTTTAAGAATATATAGTGCATCATTAATGCGGCCACTAGCAAGTTGTATGTCACATTTTTTCCTTAATAGAAATAAAGGAAGAATCTCCAACATTAATGTTGGAATTAGAAATCAAACCAAAATATATGAAAGACTCCTTAGAAGAATTCATGTGATAAAAAACACTAAAATCTATAACCCAACTATCTGTAATAGGTGACTAAGATATCTCAATAACATTAAGTGTTATGTCATGCTCATTGGAGGGAGGTGTAGTGGATATATAGATCTTGTGTTTTATAATTGCATCCTCTAAGGTTTACATTATCTTCCAATACCTAGTTTATACATGATGATTCCCCCCACAAAAGGAGCATGAAAGGCTAGACTTATTCCTAGATTTAGAAAACTCTTTGGGTTTAGAGTTATTGTCTTTGGGTTTAGTGGCACTTTGAAATGGAGTGGTTTTGGGTTTACTTTTTTATTTTGATTTTCCATTAATATGAGATGATAATAAGGCCTTTTTAAAGGTAGAAGACTCAATGTTAGACAATTTATATTCTTCCCTAGTAAGTCTTTCACAACACAACTCTAAATCAAGCATTTTGAATTTGGCACCTAAGGCATCAACGATAGAGAAATTGTAAAAGCAAAGACTTCGAATGGACCTTTAAACTTAGATATAATTAGGTAAACACACTCTTCATCTTTATTGTCTCTTCCACTCCCCTTCAATTATGCCAACAAGTGCTTAAACTTAGTAAGATAGTCTACAATAGATGGAAAATCTTCAGGATTGAGAGAAACAATATCTACTTCATGTTGTATGACTCTCATATGATCCACCTTACCAAATAAACCCTTTAAATTTTTTTCATAGTTTGAAAGGAGAATCACAACCTTCCAAATGAAACAAAATACTATCACTTACATAAGTTCCTATCAAACCCATACACTCATCAAATTTGCATTGGTGCTAAAAGTTCCCATATTCTCTAGTGAATAGTGGTTGTGGTATAGTCATTAAGGCCCATAATCATTTGCATTTAATGATGTTTCCATTTTTAGTCTCCATGTGTGGTAATTATGTGTCGTTAAATACTCACATTGATCTAATTTAGAATAAGAAGTCATTCTAAGAAATCACCAAATAATAGAAGAATACAAAAGGGTGCACAAATCAACACCAATACAATCCCCCATAATATTTTAATTCCCCCCCCCCCACCCCCAAAAAAAATTTAACTTTATATTTTAGTGAATTTTATAAAATAAATGACACCAATAGATCACATGTAAAAAACATACAATTTTAAAAAAAACAACATGTGATTTCAAATTACCGATCAAAAGATATATTTTTTACAAAATTTCCTATCATAAACGAGTCAAAAAAAAATTTCACCAAAAAATTCAAAGGGATGGATTTAATCCCCCACTAGTAGAAATAAAAAACTAATCTCCTTCTACATGACCATACCATATAACCAAGGGGATAAGGATGAATAGTACTCCTGTCTATTGGTCTAAAATTGACACATTTGTGCATATCAACTTGTTGTTATCTATCTTATTAAATTTGACACTTGTCTAAATGTCCTTATCATACTGTGCATGGATCTATAAAATAGATGTAGTCACAACACCAAAAAACATATAAATATAATTGTTGATTGACAAAAAATGTAAACATTCATTAGAAACATGCCCAACCCATGGACAATGAAAAATAAAAATCAATAATATTATATACTATATCTCTAAAGCTTGTCAATACAATGAATATGTCTTGCATATGTATGCAAAGAAAATCAATCATAACTAAGAGATTAAGCTAAGTGAGCAATCATAAATAAGATATCAAACTATGTGATTAATTATAACTAAGAGATCAAGATAAGAGATCAAACCTAAGACTTAGAGATAATTATCCCTAAAGGAAAGAAAAAACAAAAAAATGTCCCATAATATCTAAGAGATAAATATATAATATCTCATAATATTTAAATAAAATGAATGAAATACCCACACATAAATGGGTGGAAATAACTAAATAAAAGGAAATAATAAAGCACCTAAGTGAACATTAGCTAAGGTAAATAACCTAATCTAACAATGCTCAATATCAACTTAAATGTTAATAGATTCATTCAAATCCTTTATAAAGTCAACTTTGACATAGACACATCTATTGAACTGTACAAAACATAAACTTAGGTGACTCATGGCATAAAAAATGCCCTATGGTCTTGATAATATCCTCAAGAGAGGACCATAGATGGATTAGAAGGCCAAAAAGTTTAATATAGACCAACACTTGAAGGAAATTCTAGTTAGTGACCTTAAAATCATGGGTTCATGGGGACAAAATCAAAAGGGTGTTCCTCATGAACAATCAACTCAATTTAGCTAGTAGATTTTGGAACTAGGACGAATCCTTAAAAGAGAAGAGAAAAAACCCTTTATATAGTTTTGAGTGCCAATGACATACAAAGTAGAGATGGCCCATAAATGTAAACTAACTTTGAGATTCCTGTAGACACAATATGTTATGCAAAGAAAGTAATAAATCACCTTACCTTCCTACCTCACCAGCCCCCACCAAAAAAGAATAAACTTGACATAAAACCATTTAATAACATGTTTCTCTCTAATCATCCAAAGTAATTTCCTTATTAAAAATATTTCATTTACTGGTTCATCTGATTTTAAAGTAAGATGATTCTATAATTAAATTAGAGGAATATATGGTGGAGCAAGGCCCCAAGATTCATCTCACTAGAGACAAAATATAGAATATGCCATTTAAACCCATTCAATTGATGACACATGGATGTTAGGCTTTTGTTTGTGTAGGTGAGGCATGAAAATGACATGCAGGGCAACTTCATAGAGTAGTTGCAGACTACCAATTATATCCATTCAAATGATTCACTTGGAGACTACCAGTTTTAACATTCATGTTGATGGGGTGTGTCTGCTCTAGGATCTAGTTGTTTGGGCTCTGATTGGTCCTTTATAGATCCTACACCAAGGATTGTTCACCTAACAATAATAAATCTCCTCATTAGCTTATGACACCTATTTTTTATGCATGGACATCTGCTCACTACTTAGGGAAGGTATTATCTACATCATTACATTGGTAGGTGGTTACAGATGGTTGGGCATACATGGAAATTTGATTGCATTACACCATGATTGGGATGGATATTTGAATGGAATTGCAGATTGAAATGTATGATGAACATCAAAGGGAAATTCTAATGAGAAAAGAGAATAGAAGTAGAATGACCTCTTACATTCTGCATTCCTTCTTCCCTGATTAACATGGGCCACAAAAAAAATTTATGGGTTAAATGACATAATCTTGAATTGAAAGCCAAAAAAAAAGGATGTAACATTCTTAGATAAGTTTGATATCAAATACATAAATAAATATCTTAATGTTGTGTTCACACTAAAATCATAAAGTTTGCCCATTTTGAGTGATTGAATGTAGATAGAAAACAACATACCACTAGTAGGAGAAATGCATATGGAAATTGAATTTAAAGCAATAATGATGAGCATAGAGGACATAAAATTTTTGAAAAGTGGGAAGGTAGCTTAGAGAGAGAGAAAAATGACATAGACCTTCAAAAAAAATTTAGTAATTGGTGATAAACATATTATAAGATCAATTTTACCCTGAGGAAAAGTTTTGAAAATAAAATTTGTTCTTTCATTGTTATAGTCAAAATTAAAATATCATTCATTGTTGCACATAAACAAACACAAAAAAGAAAACTGTGAGAATAAGGCTGATTGATTTTGCCTTCATACAAGCTCCTGTAAAAATAGCTCCCATAGCTTCAATGTTGTCAAAACAGCTACCAAATATTGAGATCTTTATTTTTACCCCTATTTTCTATTAGTATACATGATCCCATCAAAATTAAACTACACCACACGGTAAGAATCACAAATCCCTAAAATGCAAATTGAATGTAGAAAGGTAAAATGAATAGACAATGAAAATATGATCTACTAGCCCACCAATTTTTTTGGTCTCAAATATATTATTAAATTAAGGGATTCAAAGAAAGTTATAAAACTTGTTCAAGGGTTAATTGACATAAATACATAATCACCAAAAAATTCATTGTTGTATTGTAATAGACTAAATACTATCAATTATTCATCTCACTCTCTTATATTTTTCATCTGTGGGGTTTCTAATAGTGCTATCTATTTTACCTTTTACATGATGCCATAGTAAATTAAAGCACAACAATGTAAATGAAAATGGAATATTAGAGAGAACTCACCAAGCCCAAATGATGCCTTGAAAGTAGAGAGACAAAAGAGGTGAAACATGTCGGTGATGATGAGAAGAATGCCTGCATGAAGAAATACACATGGCCGCAACCAAATCCAAAGCATATTAAATTTAATAGATTAATTCATTTATAATTTATTACTAAATTTTTTATTTTATGACATTATTATGATTTCTTTATGAAAGACCATAAATATATTTAAGTAAATTTGCATATTTTTAAAAATTTATATGTTAAAATATATAATATATCATAATAAGGCAATGTATTTGAAATATATAATATAGCATATAACATACAATATATTAGCTTATATAATATAATATATTATAATATATAATATAATATATTTTAATATATTAAAATATAAATTAATATATATTATATTATGATATATAGTATTTTATATGATTTAATATGTATCATATTATAATAATATATAATATATTAAAAATTATAATATAATATATTATATAATCAAATATAATATTAAAATACATGTTACACAATATAATAAATAATTAAATATATAATATTTATGTAAAATATGCACTAAAATATCTATTAGATAATATAGTACATATATATTAAAATAAATTAAAATATTGTGTGTGTGTGTGTGTGTGTGTGTGTGTGTGTGTGTGTGTGTGTGTGTATTTATATATATGAGGTTTACTCATTGCCAAATATCAATATCATATTCTAAATTAACTAAACTAGATATCTACTAAAAAATTTGTCTATCTTGTCATCCATTTCTCCGTAGCTACATCCTTCTGTAAATATGTTGGTGAATTCAAATTGGAAAAATGATATTAATCTAAGAATGATGAAAATAGAAATACCTGATATTTTTAGGTTATTAATTTGATTTCTTATTAAGAGTATATTAGGGGAGGCAGCAGTGCCTTATTGTCATGTATTACCATGTGTGCTCCGGGGTTTAAATTGGTGCACATGTTCTTCTTTTCCTACAAATGAATATCACACCACCTGCAGGATGCATGGTGTGCATGTATTTTAAAATTTCAACAATGATTTTTTATTTTTTGAATTCCCTTCTTGAGATCGAAAATATGATTTTTCTTGAAATTTTGAGATCAAAATGGACAATGTTGGATGTCATCATAGAGGCCCAAATAAATTGATGTGGAGATGTCTCCTTTCTCTAGGATTGCCACGCCTTTTATGTATCCACATCCTGGTACGAATGGTAACACTAAAAAATCAAAACCAGACATCTTTCATCTTATGGCACCTAGATGTTCTATATAATATCTTATAATTCTTTAAACTTAAGGTATAGATTCTTTTTATTTTCATTCATATATATATATATATATATATATATATATATATATATATATATATATATATATATATATATATATATATATATATATATATATATATATATATATATATATATATATGTATGTATGTATGTATGTATGTATGTATGTATGTATGTATGTATGTATGTATGTATGTATGTATGTATGTATGTATGTATGTATGTATGTATGTAATTTACACTTCCTAGGATTCATTTAATTTTATTTATAATATATAAATTTAGTATTTTATGTATTATTACAAATTAAAAAAATTAAAAAATATATAATCTTATAATTTTTATTATGTCATACGTTGATATGTGTTGATAGGTGTAGTGGCAGGGTAAACTTTTATGGAGTGAATTATTTATCATTGTTAAAATTAATATATATTTTTTTAGTACTTTTGATAAATCACTTAATTTAATTATGTCATTTTAATTTTTTTCTATTTGAGTAAGTTCATAAAGTCTGGGGACAAAAAGTGTTTTTTCCGTGAACATGATTTTTCTAAAATTTCAAAAATTTGAACTTTTGTAGATAATCTGAGATATCTACACTCCAAATTTGAAGATAGTGTAAGAACATGAAATATAACATTTCAAATCTATTGTTTCCAAAACATTAATTTTTATAAAAAATGGTTAAGTATAACTAGGTCAAACATCTAAAACCTGAAGAGGAACTCATTTTATTTTATAAAATAGAGTAGATAGATGACCTTATGATGCACCATTTTTTGAATAGTGTTTAATATTCTTTAAAACGCTTTGGGGAAAATTTAGATAAGATCTTCTAGTTTGTGACCTATAATTTTTTATATGTTTTCAATGAATATTTTTTTTAATGAATTTTTCAAGTAAATACATCTTGAAAATTGATATAAAAAAAAGGATATCCATCTATGTGATGCACCTAACTACCTAAAAAAATGAAAATCAAGTTTTTTTAAATGTGTGTAGAATTAGGCCTAGTTTGTGACCATATAATTATTTTTCACTTATATCAATGAAAGATAAATTACATGAACATGTATAGTCATGTATGTTTGTAGCATGTAGTAGCCTAAAAAAGTTATAATTAGAAGTCAACATAGTTTGAAACTTTAAATTAGTTCAAAAATTATAAAAATCATATTTTTGGAAAGAGGAGAGCATGCTCATTGTGATGGTGTTAAGTTTTTGAATTTTCACACTAATATTATTAGTCTAGTTGAAAATCAATGTTGAATTTTATTGTTTTTTATCATAACTCTCAAAACTCATTTGTTCATTAATAGGTGCAAGCCTTTGTCTCAAGAATCCAAGTCATTCCCAAGCCAAAAGGTGTAGGATTTGAATTCAAATTCAAATAGCATGATTTCATTAATAACACAATCATGATAATAACACAATCATATTATTAACTATGTTAGTAACATGATCATGTTACTTATTAATGTGATTACATTAATAACACAATTTCATTATATATTCAAAACACCCTAAAACTTGAATTTACATTTTGACATACTAAAGGAGCTATTATGCCTAGTAGTCTTAAGAACAAAGTTTCATTGATTAATATTTTTGTTTGAGACCAATGTTCTTGTCAATATTTGATAGCATTGAATCATAATTTGATATGTATTAACTATTAATCAATTTATTTTTCATTTTACATGAGCCTAATCTTCCTTAAAATGCAGACAGTCCTAGTTCATCTTAGACAGGGTCAAGAAGTCAAAAGTTGGTTTTTGGTGATCCACTAATCCAAATCACTCATAATATGATATATTTGATTTATATTTCATTTTTTACATGATTAAATAAATTATATTATCCAAAAATCAATTGGAGTACAAGGATCCTCTAACTGAATACTAACAAACCTAGAGTATTAAGTTCGAAAGAGAGCTCAGTGATATTATAAATGTTTAAGGATTAGTTATCTGAAATTTGGTATTTGAAAAGGAATTTATAGTCTTAAAAATATTCAAATGGTGTTTTAGAACAACAAAAAATAAATCAAGGGTCATTTTATTTTGTGTCAAGAGTCTATATAATCCTAATAAAGGCTAAATTTGGTTAAATAGGGCTGCGTTAGTTTTTATGGATAATTGGTGATGTTTGGAACTTGTAAAAAAAATATAAATTTTGTAGTATTTTTTTTGTCTCTAATAATATTTTTTGAGTCGGTAAGTAAAGTTTTATAAGGATCTATTTTCAAGGCATATCAATGCATTAGTACCTTATTTTGCATATAAGTTGTCTTTTATCAAGTTTAGAGATGACACAAACATACATACCTTATGATATAATCAATTTTATCATGAGATGTCATAAAATGCATTTTTTAAACCCATGGCCAAAATTTATCCTTTGGAGTACCAATATAGTTATGCATTTGAAGTAAATTGAGGCTATTACAAGCCCCTTTAACCTAATTGCATGACTATAAAATGTGATTTGGGGGTTGATCAACTCCAATTTCATTAGCTTAATTGAAGTAAAGAAACATGATTTAACTATATGCAAGCTCTACATGTATAGAATATGGTTTTGAGCTAAATAAACTTGAAGTCATCAACTAATGAATGTAAATGTTGATTGGTTTAATTATGGAGGTAATTAGGGTCAAGATGAGCCACCTAAACATATTTTAAATTATATATTCAATGTGATTTGGAGTGAAATTAACCCTAATTTCATGTCATATATAATTAACCAAATATTTGACTCATTTAATCTAGGAGGCATTTGTGGTCAATTTGAACCCCTTAAAGAGCAAGATATGATTTGGGGCAAAATTAAAAGTTTGATTATATGTTGAATTTATCTAATTAGTCAAATTATACAAATAAGAGTGTGATTTGGGCACAATTGATCCCCTAAACCAAATTTATGGCTCAATCGATTGTATAACATGTATGCGACATGTATGGCTTAATTGACCATAATTTTATCATAAATGCAAACATGTTCAGGTAATTATCATAAATAGGTGAACAAGAAGCTCAAATTTTCTTCAATTACATTAGTGATTAGACCCTATATCTGATATCTTAAACCCTAAAATCTATACCATTTAACTTAAAGCCTAAACCATGTACCATTTAGCTTAAAGCCTAAGCCATAAGCCCTAAACCCCAAACACTTTAAATTGTAGACCCTAAATGAATAGATTTAGCCCCAATTAACATATATATATATATATATATATATATTAGGTTCAAAGGGATGAACTTGGTCAAAATTTCATCACTCATTACCACAATTGACTTTGTGAGCTCAATCTGTGATGATGTGGGGGCTAATTGATCTCAAAATCACATTCTTTACTCACATATCTTAGTTTAATGAGCTCAAATTTTCCCCAATCACCATCACGATTATACATTATATACCCTAAAACCTCTACTCTAATCCCTAAACTCTAAACCATAAATATAAAATCTTTAAACCTCAAACCAATCATTTTATCCCAAATTAACATCATTTAGACTAATAATTAAGTTCAAAGGGCTCAGTTTGGCCTAAATCACATGATTGATTGCCCCATTTGACTAATTCACTCAATTTTCATGATGACATGGGGTATAATGATAACACAAAAAAACATTTTATAGTCACAAATGGATCCAAGTGACTTAAATTGTCCTCAATTATCTTTGTGATTGACCCTGTGTACCGTAAACCATAAATACATTAAAACCTAAGCCCTAAACCATAAACTCTAAACACTATAACCTAAATTATAAACCATAAACTTTCCCTATTTACCAATTTATTTAGTCCCAATTAACATCCTTTGTATTAATAAGTAGGTTTCAAAATGGCATAGAGCAATTAGACATTATATACAGGTCCTTAAACATAAACCCTATGCCCTAATCCATAATCCCTAAAACATAAATTGTAATACCTATTCCCTAATTCCCACTACATTTTGAAAATATACATGTCTTATGATATAACTGATTTTATCATGAGATGTCATAAAATGCACTTTTTAAACCTATGGCCAAAACGTAGCCTTTGGAGTACCAATCTAGTTGTGCATCTGAAGTAAATTAGGGCTATTTTGATCCCCTTCAACCTAATTAACTAAAGAGTAGGATAGTAGATTATTTTAATTGAGGAAGAATTTGAGGCCAATTTAAAACCCTTTAAGAGCAAGATATGATTTAGGGAAAAATCAAAAGATTGATTCCATCATGAATTAATCCAATTAGTCAATTTATGCAATTAGGGGCATGATTTGGGTAAAAATGAGCCCTTAAACCAAATGTATGGCTCAATTAATTGTATAGCATGTATGTAATGCTTACATGGCATAAATGACCCTAATTTTATTATAAATGTAAACATGAAGGTAATTGTCATATATAGGTGAATAAGTAGCTTAAATGTTCTTCAATTACTTTAGTGATTGGACCTTGTATCCAATATATTAAACCCTAAACCTTTTACTATTTAAATTTAAACATAAACTTTATACCATTTACATTAAACCCTAAGCCATAAGCCCTAAACCCCAAACCCTTTAAAATATATACCCTAAACCAATAAATTTTGCCAGAATTAACATCCTTTATATATATATATATATATATATATATATATATATATATATATATATATATATATATATATATATGAATTAGGTTCGCAAGGATGAACATGGTCAAAATGTTATCACTCATTAAACCATAATTGGCTTAATTATCTCAATTTGTGATTATATGGGGGCTAATTAAGCTCAAAATCACATCGTATACTCATAGATATAGGTTCAAGGAGCTCAAATTTTCCCTAATTACCTTCATGATTATGCCTTATATACCCTAAAACCTACACCCTAAGTGTTAATCCTTAAATTTTCTAATCCCTAAACTATAAACCATAATATAAACTCTTTAGACCTTGAACTAATCATTTTAGCCCAAATTAACATCGTTTAGACTAAGAATTAAGTTCAAAAGGCTCAGTTTGGCCTAAATCATATGACTGATTACCCCATTTAACTAATTCACTCAATCTACATTATTACATCTAGGGTAAAATGATAACCTAAAAAACACATTCTATAGTCACAAATGGGTCAAAGTGATTCAAATTATTCTCAATTATCTTTGTGATTTACCTAGTGTACCCTAAACCATATATACATTAAAACCTAAGCCATAAACCCTACACACTATACCCTAAATTATGAACCATAAACTTTCCCTATTTACCAATTGATTTAGTCCCAATTAACATCCTTTATCGTAAGAATTAGGTTCACATGGCATAGAGTGATTAGACATTATATATAGGTCCTTAAATATAAACCCTATGTCCTAATCCCTAATCCCTAAAACATAAATTATAAGCCTTATGCCCTGATACCCACTACATTTTGCATACATACATGCCTTAAGATATAACTGATTTTATCATGAGATGTCATAAAATACATTTTTTAAACCTATGATGAAAACTTAGCCTTTGGAGTTCCAATCTAGCTATGCATCTAAAGTAAATTGGGGCTATTTTGAGCCCCTTTGACCTAATTATATGACTCTATAATGTGATTTTGGGGTTGATCAACTCTAATTTACCCCAATAACCATAATTTTTGTACCTTATATACCCTAAAACCTATATCCCAATCCCTAATGCTTAAAGTTTTTAATCCCTAAACTCTAAACCATAAATATAAACTCTTTAAACCCTGAACCAATCATTTTAACCCAAATTGACTTAATTTAGACTAAGAATTATCTTTTTGATTAACCTTATGTACCCTAAGCCTAAGCCCTTAACACTATACCTTAAATTGTAAACCAAAAAATTTCCTTATTTTCCTATCAATTTAGTTCCAATTAACATCCTTTGTAGTAAAACTTAGGTTCACACATAGCATCAAGTGATTAGACCTTATATACACACTTAAACCTAAGCCATACATGCCCTAATCCCTAATCCCTAAACCCTAAAACATAAATTGTAATCCCTAATCCTTAAAACATAAATTGCAATCCCTAATCCTTGAACCCTATGCACTAATGCCTTAATCCCTTATCCCTAATCATATTAAGTATAACACAGTCACATTATTTAATAACACAATCATGTTATTATTAATCTAGACAACACTCAGTTCTTAATGTCAATTTCTATCCCAAAATAAGTATTAAGAATAAAGTGATCATGTTATTACATAACATAATCACATTATTCTTAATATAGGCTTCTCAATATGTATGTTGAATCAAAACCTAGTATAATAAATAGTGTGGTCATGTTATGTAATAACTCAATTGCATTATACTTAATATACACTTCTCAATATGTATGTTAAAGTATAACCTAGTATAATAAATAGCATGCTCACATTATGTAATAATACAATCTCATTATTATTATTATAGACTAAGGTTAGTTTTTAATGTCTATTTTTAACCCAAATCAAGAATTGTATCCCCAAAAACATTCTCTGCATATTTTTATAGGACCTATAGTACTTATGTACTTGACCCCACATTTGAAAAGCTATCAATTGTCCTTTATGGCTGATGGATCACATTTGAGTAAGAGGAAGATATTGAAGAATGAAACACCAGAGGAATTAGAAGATTTGAGAGAGAAAAACAAGATACGAATGCAAAAACTTTATGGTAGATAAGGTACAAACCCTAATCCTAATGAACCAAATGTCATAAATCATGGGTCAATTGATAATAATTAATTACTTAATGATGAAATTGGCCATAATGAATTGAATAGTGATGAAATTAATCAAAATGAAATAAATAATAATGAAATTGACAATAATGAATTAGATAATGTTAGAGGTTTACATTCAAAGTTTCAGATTTTTTATTTTGTTGATGATGAGTCTATGTATGATGCTTCATCCCCATGAATGAAAAAAAATTAATGGAAACAAATAATGATGAAATTAACAATCAATAAAATTTCATGGAAACATATAATGAAAAAATAATTAATTAATAAAATGTCATACCACCTCTAAACAATGAAAGTAATAACAATTTTGAAACACCCTCTCAATAAATTCCACCATTAACAACACCTTCAAGAATTATGTGTAGAAAATACAAACACTTAATTGAAGTCAATGAAAATATTTTAGAACCAATGCATAATAAAAAAATTTATCACCATTTAAGAAGACTGGTTCAAAAAATTTGGAATTCTTTCTTTCATAATTTGGATTATGATAGTCAAAGATGTCAATTATTTGTTTCATTGATAAAATTGATTCAGATGAGACCTATACTGTACACATTAGGACTAAGAACATCTAACATGGATGATGAAAAAAATGAAGTTGTTAAAAATCTACATGATGCATATCATATTTTAGGCCAAAAATTATTCACCCAAGATTGTAATGTTTCCCGACATATACTTACAACTTGTGCAGTAAGTGATAAAATAGGTAAAAAATGAATGGTTTCAAAAATAAGATGAACACTTAATATAAATAGGAAAAAATAATGAAATCAATTGAAAGACATGAAACACTTATAAAACCTAATACCAATGAGCTCTAGGAATTCTCTAGTAGATTCCATGAAAGGACAAGGTATAGTTGATACTCTCAAAGAGTTACGTGCTCAATTTTGGAAACACAATACAAGAGTTTCACCCAATGTAAGAGACATGAAAATAAGGGTTGGCTATTGTAATCATGAACCACATATAAAACATTTATTGGGTATGAATCAAACACAATTGTACTCTAAATTTTTGGAAAAACATCCACAAATTTTTATTTGTCAAATATATTTTGCGATAGCCAAACCTTTTTATGTAAAAATAAATCACATATATACCACTTTTTGTTGTAGGCAACATGTTTAATTTTCAATGCACTATGATGTTTTTCACCATATTTTTTTTATTTTGCATACTAACAACATTTTTCAAGAGTGTGGTATTGAAATTCCACCAAAATCAGTCAAAAAATTTATTCCAAATATCTTTTATAAAATACCAAATGGACAATTTTTTTACAACAAATCATGTTTAAATGGAAATTGTATAATTTTTAGTGGATTGTCAAAATTAAAAAATTGTATCCATGAGGAGATTACAAGTGTAATTGGGAATGAATTAATTATTTTAATCAAATATAAATTAATGGCTTATCAAGTAAAATATGGCAAAGACTCTAAAAGGTGTGAGCTTGTTACAAAAAAGATACTTGTTTCTAAATTTTTAGTCAAACTTAGAGAGAAGATTATTTATGAGTATGAAAGGCACACACACAGGAATAAATGGTTGGATGAACATTTCAATATAATAAAAGATACATTCCCACTTGGTTTGATTATTTTAGTAGTTGATTTTACTAAAAATTACACATCAAACCCTAAATGAAAGTTCAATCACAGTATTACAACTCATCTCAAGTTGTTATATTTGTGCATATATCATTCATGTATGCACTTGATAGTATAAAACAACTATGGAAAATATTAAGGGAGTACCATTTCTATATCAGCAATGACTGATTACATTGTTTTGAGTATGGGAAAGGTTGTTTTCAGAATTTCTATGAACAATTGAGTTACAAGAACATTAATTTCAATCAACATTACATTTGGTCAGACAAATGCACATCACAATTTAAAAATGCATGAATGTTTTATTAGTTGAGTAGGATGCACATTACCACTAGTTTAGAACACATTTCAAGTTTCATCAAGGCTATCCATGGAAAATGGGAGCATGATGGTACTAAAGCATGTGTAAAAATAGCTATTATAAGGGAGGAGTTGAAATTTGAAGAGGGTGTTCATTTAACAAATGCAAAAACTATGGTTGAATGGTGTAATGAGAACATATGTCATGGTGCTCAACCAAATTCTACTACTCATAGATATTTTTGGTTAATGGAGGAATAAAACTTGGAAAAGTATGAGAATTGTATGACTCTAATAGTTCAAGTGACCTCTACTCATTTCGTATCTCAAATTCAAGTTCTTGGACTATTAATATGAGCCATTAGGCATGTTTTTATTTTTCATGTGTGGACTCTATTTAGAATGAGTGTGAGTCACAAGAGTAGGTGGGTGATTGGAGTTCTAAACCTTTAATTCCAATCAACACATATCAAGGTCCAATAGCATTACAAATTACAAATATGACATCATTAGATGACCTTGACCATATATCTGATCTAGTGTAGCCAAGTAGAATATTTTTCATTATGTACATTCTATTCTCATTATATATCTTCATATTGTCACTAAAAATGGTTTTTGTGATACAAGGAATGTTTTTGTAGTTATTGTAGATGAGGATAATAAATAGGGCACTGATTATTACTTGTGTCAATGTGTAGAGAGAAAGAAAAAAATGACTATCCCAATTATAGATGGAGAAACATTAATTATCCCACTAGGTCAATGGTAATCACTAGAACTTGGTTTAGAAGATATCTTATAAAATATTCATATAAAAGGTTGTTTGAAGTGTTTGAAATTCATAAGAAGATATTTTAATATTCAAATTTGATTCTTACAATGAATATTCAATTATAAAAATATCATGAGAGGCCATTAAATAGAAAACTATGGAAAGTTCATGAGTCAGACCATGAAGCTATTCTTGATACTATAAAGGTTAGAGAAGATCCTAGTATTTTTTTGAATTTAAATACATAATTATATTGACTTTTCAAATGTATATGTAATCAATTTTACCAAATATTTATTTATTTTCTAAGTAGTACATATAAATTTCATTTTTTATTATTTACTACCAATTTTTTATAGGTTAATGGTGTCAGATAAGCTTCCACCTTCACATGGTTGGCATTGTCAATAAAGAATTAAATATTATTGAAGCTAAGAGAAGCTCAGGTTGGATGTGATCAAAGCTCAAGAAATAACTTATAGGTTTTATTTTATAATTATTTGAACTTAGGCTTAAAATTTGCATTTTTATTGTATTGGGAAGGGCATTCTTGAGTCCAAAATGGATAGTGAGTTTGTCAATTGGGCTTGATGGGAGGCCAAGAACCTAGTCCTAGATGTTATCCTCCCCTTGTATGTGTTGTAAATGTCAGGTTTTAGTTAGGAAGCATCAAAACTAGATTTCTGTAACCAGAACTTAAACTTTGACAACATTTGTTGTTAGTGTTTCCCCACTCTAAAATGGTAGTGAAAATGCACTTCCAGGTGGATTTGAATATCTTGATAGTGTGATAACATTTAATTTTCCTCTCTCTCTCTCTCTCTCTCTCTCTCTCTCTCTCTCTCTCTCTCTCTCTCTCTCTCTCTCTCTCTCTCTCTCTCTCTCTCTCTCTCTCTCTCTCTCTCTCTCTCTCTCTCTCATTGTGTGTGTATGTGTGTTATTAAAGTGATATATTCTTAGGTGGAGGTCCTAGAGGTAAAAATGGTAGTTGGAGCTCAAGAAGTTGCTTGTTCAATGCCAAAAAATTGCATTTTTGGACCCTCACGGCAACTTATCCAATGGATTACTATCAAAGATTCAACCTGAGTGCTCTGCAATGAAATTATAGGGCTTAAAGATTTAGTGTATGGATATGATAGCTCATATAAATTAATTACAAGTTTCATTTTGTGTGTTTAAACTTAGGCTAAAATTTTGTATTTTTCTTGTATTGGGAAGGGTGTTCTTGAGACCAATATGGGTGGTGGGTTTGTCGATCAGACCTGATGGGAGGATAATAACTTATTTTTAAATGTTATAATTCCTCCATAAACATGTTGGTAGTGTCATTATTTAGTTATAAAGCATCAAAACTATATTTATATAACCACAACTTAAACTTTGACAATATTTGTTGTCACTATTTTCACACTCTAGAATGGTAGTGAAAATGCACTTCTAGGTGGATTTGAATTTCATTCAGTGTGATAACATGTAATTTTCCTATATGTACATGATAAAAGCAATATGTTCTTACATGTAGGTCTTGAAGGTATAAATTCTAGTTGGAGCTCAATAAGTTACTTGTTTAATGCCAAAAAATTGTATTTTTGGACCCCTCACTGCAACTTGTCCAATGGATTGCTCTCAAATTTTTCACTTGAGTGATCTAAGGTGTGATTATAGGTATTAAAGAGATAGTGGAGGGGAAAATATCCATATAAATGAATTACATGTTTTATTTTATGCATGTTTAAACTTAGGTTAAAAATTTGCATCTTTCTTGTATTAAGAAGGGAGTTCTTGAGGCTAAAATGGGTGGCAAGTTTGTCGATCAGGCCTGATGGGAGGCTAAAAACTTGGTCTTAAATGTTATCTACCATATGGATGTGTTGGTAGTGTAATGTTTTGGTCAATAAGCATTGAAACTAGAGTTTTGTAACCATAACACTTTGATAATATTTGTTGTCATTGTTTTTGCACTCTGGAATGGTAGTGAAAATGCACATTCAGGTGGATTTGAACATCATAGTGGTGTGATAACAAGTAATTTAACTCTATAGACAGTTTCAAAGTGATATATTCTTAGGTGGAGGTTTCAAAGGTATAAATGTCATTTAGAGCTTAAGAAGTTGCTTGTTCAAAGCCAAAAAGTTACATTTTTGGGCCCCTCATTGCAACTTGTCCAATGGATTCGATGAGCCCCATAAATATCATATTTTTTTCCCTTATCTGTCACACTCATCCATCTTGTTTACCATGATTTTGATTTACTTTCCCATAAATTTTCCTTCCTCAAATAGACATAATCTTGTAAATATCATTATGTTCTCATAATCTTTGAATAGTTAGAACTATGTATTGAAATCAAATATATAATAGTTATCTTATGCTATAGGATGATTTTTATATAATGTGTTTTAAAGATGTTTTGGAGTAATAGGTATATAGAATAAAGCATCCTGCATCAAAGGAATCTCATTGTGTGGACACATCCTATAGCTACTACATGATTAAAGCCATAAGCGAATAGAATTTGATTCCCAGTTCAACTAACTCACATAAATGACTATAACCTCTAGGGAACACACTAAGGATGTAGTGGAAGAATTAAATTACTTTGTTTATCCTAAGAAAATATTGTAGGGTTTACACAAATGGTGACTTTAGAAAAAGGAGCTAATTTTTGTTATCTTAAGTCAAATTTTTCTTAAATTAGAATATATATTATTTTGTATAAAATAATCTCCCCATCTGTGTGTGTGTGTGTGTGTGTGTGTGTGTGTGTGTGTGTGTAACAATAGGGTTGAGAGGAATTAGATATCAATTAGATAATTATCATAAGTACATTTTGTCAAGTTGTTGTTATTGTAATTTCTTACAGCAATTCATTGTTGCATTTTGATTAATATGAACAATCATTTTTGAGTAAATTTAATTTTTTTAAGAGGAAGGATTGAAGCTAAATTCAGAAGGAGGAAAGGCCTCATTTAAAAGTCTTGCAGCAACAATCCAACCCATTAAATAACTAAGCATGTTATTTAGTTTCTTTGTGTTGTATTTTATTTATGAATTATGTGATTTACATTATTACATAGAATTTTTTAAGTAAGATTTTAATAGTGTAACATTTAATTCACAATATTATGTTCATGTTTAATTCCAACATTCCATTTGTTACATGGCTTTACCATCTTAGATTACAATCAACAGAAGGTCAAATTAGAAGATTAAGGGTGCACATACAGTGATGTCATCCTATCAAGTTTACATCCTCAAGTTGGCATTTAAATGAAGTAGAAGATACAAGTCTATGGTAACTCTCCTTTTTCATTTTGATCAATATAAGTATATCTTATTGTGAATCAACCACTAGTCATTTTTGTCATCATTATTAGGGAAGGGTGTCACACACTTATAATCTGTAATCTTGATAGCATTTATTTCTAGATGTTTATTATTTTTATTTCTAGACCTTGTTGTTCTTTAAATTAAATATTTCTTGATTTTATAGTTTAAATTACCTTTTTGCAAGTAGAATAGTGGAAATTTTCAAAAAACCCCATATTACTAACCCTGTGTAGGTAGGGTGGGCAAAAATGTTTAAAAAAAAGAGAAATAAAATTGGTTGACATAAATACAAAGATAAGGGGACTATATAGAAATATTTTTTTTGAATCATCAACTATTGCTACAAGATCATAAATTCACCCTGTAACAGCTGAGGAGCACAAAAAAATTCCTAAAGATCACTCATAATTATCAATAAAAGAGGTAGAAAAGGAAGAATTTTAGCTGGATTGGTAGCACAAACTAGAGACTTTGAAGAGTCATACCTCTAGAAGAGACCGACATGTACCACCCTTGATAATTCCCACCTTATTACCTCATACTCAATAATCTAAAGTTCATTGCCCTCTGTCACCCAAATTTCTTGCCAAGGAGGCATTCAAGGTTATTCTTGCTCCTAGAAGAAATACTAGGCCAATAGAATCTTTCAATTTAGAAAGACTCTTTACTGAGACATAAGTTGAATCTTCTGAAACCTCTACACCATCCTCATTATATAGGAAGTCATATATTACTACAAAAAAGATAAACTCTCCATCTTCTATACCATAGGAAATAGAATAATTGATAAGAATTTTGAGTGGTGGGTATCATTAACCTCCAGTCTACCAACACAAAGAGCATTCATGGAGGATCCTAAGGAAGAAAACACTACTAATGAGTCTGATAAATTTAAATTTCCTATCCTTACTCCTGAAAAAAATTCACCCATGAAAAATATTCTTCACTCTACCCTCCCTACCTTTAGGGGGAAATCATCTAAGGATCTAGACATATTTCTTTTTGAGTTTGACATCTTATGTCGTAACTATGATTATAATCAAGATGTTCAAAAACTCAAATTATTTCTAGTAACACTCAAAGATGCATCACGTAGATGGTTCATGGGACTTGGAAAAGATGCCATTTCTACTTGGGAAGAAATAAAGGAGAGGTTTCTAATGAAATATCAAGACTATTGTAAGGGCAGAAACTACAAGAGAGGTGACATATTCTAAATGACACAAACTAATGATGAGTCATTAGAAGAATATATGGAAATATTTTTGTTCAACTTGTAAAAATCTAAATAGACTACAATGGAGAAAGAATCAGTCAAGATGATATTCCTAAAAATAATTAGAGATGATTGTTTGGAGGTACTAGACTAATGTTTGGTGGTGATGTTTCTACACTCTCCTTTAATAAACTAACAGTTCTATGTACAAACTACTCTAGATCAGCCATGACCAAAAGTAGGGGTAGAACCCTTCCTATAGCATCTACAATAGGACTGTCTAAAGGTGAAGTTAGCAACCTACTCTAAGACATAAAGTAGGACATTATTAGCCACCTAGATACTCAACTTGATACATTGCATACATGGAGGAAGCAAAAAGAAACCAAAAAATCCTTAGCTATCTATAGTCCTAAATACAAAAAAAGGTGGATTGCACATTTCATTCTATGAAAGCTTGAGTATCCATCATAACTAAGGAGAACCCTGAAATAGTGTAGATACATGCTATAGGATAAGATGACAATCAAGTGTTTTTTGTGGGTCAATAGAAACCATGGGTGAAAAAAGATCATGTATGCCATCAAACTCTATGTTTAAAAATTTTCAATTCTCAAATAATCCTCAATATGATTCTTAGATGAATATACCCAACCAAAATTGGTCCCAAAAAAATTGGCAGCTACCCTAGAATCAATTATAGATACAAAAAAATGGATAATAACCTCAACCTAGGCAAATCCAAAACCAACAATGGTTCTTTCCCTCTAATCCATGGTAATGGCAATGGAGAGGTAACCAAGGCTTTCCATAAAAAATAAAACAACCACAACAATAATAGGGCTTAATGACAAACACTTATCAACCTATTATAACCACTCAATTACCCACCCAACCCATCCCCAATCTGACCAATAAGTTGGTTCAACCAATAATTTCAATAAAATAATACAATATCCAGCATACACCTTGGATATCAATCATGTCCAACTTCACTCAGGATGTGTTCTTCCACAACCCACCTCACCCATAATCATAGAACACTTTAAAGAAACAACTCCACTCCATACTAATCCATAACCACCCATGGCCAATCTTAAGCCAAGTCTACCAAAAAATCAAAAAGAATCTAGCAATCCTCCTTTCCTAGAGAGATTGATCATATCACATCCTGAACCAAAGTTTGAATTCAATATCTTAGGACAATTCAAGAATGTGTGCATAAAAATCCCACTCTTTTAAGAAATAAAGGATGCTCCTATCTATAATAAGGCTGTTAGAGAGCTATATTTGAAAAAACTAAGAAGAAAGAAGAAGGATCCTAAAATAATCAAAACTACTGACCAACTAGCAGATATTATGTTGGGAAATATAGTTCCCCTAAAATATTCTTATCCTAGAAGTCTTTCAGTTAACATTAGCATCCATGGCCAACCCATCTCCAATAGTTTATTTGACTTAGGGGTAGCCATCAATGTGATGACCATGGAGACCATGCAGTAACTAAATCTTATAACTCTTTGTCCAACACCCACCATCCTATAAATGGTTGATAGGTCAACTATTAAGCCTGAGGGGATTGTTGAGGACCTATTTATCACTATGGAATCCTGTCAATATCCATCAAACTTTATTACCTTTTAGCCAAAAAGAAATTTGAGAGGTTATCCTCTCATCCTTGGCTACCCATGGTTGGCCATCATTGATGCTTTTATTGGCTGCAAATCATAAAAAATGTTAATTTCCAATAGAAATGATACCAAGAAATTGGTTCTTTATCTTCCAACCCAGCCTTCTCAAAATAATGGTCCAATGCTTTGGATTGATGACTTTGAGGAAGCTATATCCTTGAAAACTCTCTATGAAATTGATCATAATCTAGCTTTGTAGGCATAAGAAGAAGACACTATCCATACTAGTATCCTGTAAAATACTTGTCAACAAGATCTTGTAGCCACAAAGATGTTGAAATGTACACCATGCCTTCTTCGAAATACTTTTCTTGAGAATGAATTTGTTGAAACTACAAGAGACATTTGGACATTCCATCAATTGCTTCCCCATCACTACAATTATGCTCTTTTAATCACCAACATAAAACCCATGCTTTATTTAACAAAGCAAGTAAACATTCTACCAAATAAACCTCTCAACAATAGCACTTCCTTAACACCCCAGTAAGAAATTTACTTACTTACAATGTTGATAAAACAGACAAAAGTATTTGCCTAGGATTACCATGACATGAGAGGAATATGCTTATATTTATGCATGCATCACATTTACATTTAAGAATAATGAAAACCTATTTGCCAACCCCAATGATGAATGAATCCTATAGTTAAATATATTATCAAAACTAAGTTGTAAGAACTATTGGATGTAGGAGTTGTTTATCCTATTTCAGATAGTCAGTGGGTCTCTCCCCTTATTATTATCCTAAAGAAAGGGGGGAAATGGGGTATTTGTGTTGACTACCAATATTTGAATGTTGTTACTAGAAAGGATCACTTTCCCCTTCCATTTATTGACCAAGTGTTGGATACATTAACAGGTAAAAAGTATTTATCCTTCATACATGGCTATGATAGTTATAATCAGATATGAATTACTCCACAAGACCAAGATAAAACCACTTTTACTTGGTCATGGGTAACCTATGCCTACATCATCTTTCTATATGGTCTTTGCAATTCCCCAACTACTTTTCAAAGGGTTGTTATGAGCATATTTTTTGATATCTCTCATGACTATGTTGAAATTTACATGGATAATTTCACTCTCAATGGGAAAATATTCGAAGAAACGCTTACCAACCTATAGAAATTTATTGAATTCTACCAAGACCACCAATTGTCTTTGAGCAATGAAAAGTGTTATATGCTTATGACTTAAGGGATTGTGATGGGGCATCACATATTCCCTACTAGAATTCAAGTTAATGCAGAAAATATAAGTATCATTAAGGATTTACCCACACCAAAGAATCATAGAGATGTTATAATATTTTTAGGACATGCTAGTTATTATAGATGATTCATCAAAGACTTTAGTAAAATTTCCACCCCATTGTTTGGAATGCTTACTAAGGATGATGAATTTATTTAGACTAATGATTGTCAAACTTCCTTTCATAAACTCAAAGACCTTCTCCAATAACTCCTATTCTGAGAGAGCCTGATTGGAAGAAGCCTTTTCACATCCACACAGATGCATCTGACACCACTTTAAAATCTTTCCTTAGCCAAAAATATGAATCTTTGAGTTATGGAATTTATTTTATTAGCAAGAATATTCAAGGGGATGAAGTCAAATACACTATAACAAAGAAGGAATTTATTGTCATCATCTATGTTATCAATAAATTTTAATACTACATTACAGGTTACCAAGTACTCATCCACACAGATCATGCAACAATTAGGTATTTAATAAACAAACCTATTGTAACAGGTAGGATAATTTGATGGTTGCTTTTGTTATAGGAATTTGATATCACCATTATAGACAGACTAGGTAGGGATAATGTAGTACTAGATTTTCTATCTCAATTTCAAAATGATGAGCATAGTCCTATTATTGATGATTCCTTTTTTGATAAGCATTTATTTGTAGTAACTATTCAATCTCATTCATTTGCAAATATTGCTATCTTTTTCTAGGATCACTACCACAACATTTTTCACCTAGGTAAAAATATTATCTGATCTAAAAGAGAAAACATTATTCTTGGATTGAAGAATATCTATTTATCACTAGACCAAATTCAATTATAAGAATATGTATCCAAGAAGATGAAACTTATGACATTCTCAGATCCTACCATGGTGAACCCTATGGGGGTCATTTTGCTAGCAAATAGATTGCTATGAAAGTACTTAGTACTAAATATTATTGACCTTATTTTCATAAGGATGACATGATGTATACCCCAATATGTGATCAATGCCTATGTATGGGAAAACCCACTTGCTCTGATGAAATGTCATTAATACCACAACTAGTTTTGGAACATTTTGACAAATGGGGACTAGATTTTGTAGGTATCATTGAACCTAAATCCAACAACAAAGAATACATACTATTATGCACTGATTATGTCACAAAATGGGCTAAGGTCAAGTCCTTAACCCATGTCCAAGATGAGAAAGTAGCTAAATTCTTGTATGAATAAATCTTCACCCACTATGGTTTACCAAGATAAATAGTCATAAATGAAGGCCCATAGTTCACATCAGACCTCATAACCACCTTGGTAAAATAATATAAAATCAATCACAAAAAGTTTACCCCTTCCATCCTCAACCAAATGGTCAAGTGGAAGTTACATATTAAGAATTAGAAAATATCCTCACTAAGACTGTCAGCCTGCATAGAAAAGATTTGTCAACTCATCTTTTAGAATTAGTTTGGGTTTATAGAATCTCTTAGAAAACACAACTGGTTTCACTCCATATGAACTAGTTTATGGTAGTACGTTTGATCTACCCATTGAGTTTGAGCATAAAAAATTAAGGACAACAATTGATTTGGGATTGGATCTTTCCCAAGTTCAATAAGACAAGATCATGCATATGAATCCACTTGATGAACTAAGAAAGGAACTACTTCATCACATTGAAATAGTACAAAGATAATGTGTGGGTTGGCATGATGAGAATATCAAGACTAAGAACTTCTAACCTAGTGATTGGGTAATCCTTTTTTACTCTAAATAAAAGGATCATAAAGGAAAGCTACAATCCATATGGCTTGGGCCTTATGATATTGAGCAAGTTTTTGACAATGGAGTTATAAATCTCATGACCATTGACTCTGTTCAATTTTGACTAGTTTTTAATGGCCACAGGATCAAGCTATATAAGAAACCATTTTCCAAATAAACTCTCACTCATCAATTTCTTGAAAAACAACATTTGTCCCTTCTTCATGAAATAAATCAACATCTTCCTATGGTTGAAGGTTATTTCTATCAACCCTTCTCTAATATTTTCCAAAAGTAGTAAAAGCTTCCTACAACGAAGAACAAGCCATTCATAATGGCTTGGTTTAGGTTGAATAAAATCCTACCTCATAGATTTCTACAATTCTAGTTGAGTTAGGACCAAAAAATCTTTAAAAAAGTCAAAAAATTCATTAATCAAAACCTTTGAGCATTGCTGACAGATGTTGTCTCAAAAATACAAGTCACTGGCTAATCAACACTCATTAAAAAAAGCACTACAACAATAAAACTTATTTTCATCTATTTTTGCTTGCAGATTCATTCCCTTAGAGTAGAAATACACTTTCATATTTACTATAGGATGAAACTCTTATTGTTACAGGATATTTATTATTGTTTTAGGACACTTTTTTTGTTACAAGATATTTATTATTGTTGTAGGACACTTTTTTTTTGCTATAAGAAACATTTCTTATTGTCGGATGAATTATTATCACTCCACAATACATTACATTCTCGCAAGGCATTTTTGCTCCCAATCAAATAACTACACATACTAGTACACCTCACTCCACCACTTTGAATAATCATTTATGCATTAATGAAATGTATTCTTACAAGTACTAAGGTAATTATCTTATATTTATTTCATGTCATGAGTTTTCATTATTACTAAGATAATGGGTATAGAAACTAGAAATCTGCACACCATGATTCCAAACATAAAAATTCCCTTCGACCAAATTAGGACCCCCTTGGGCCCCATCTTGACCTTCTTGACCACTAACTCAACCTTAATCATCTAACCTAAGTCAATTTACTTATTGGCTAAAACCCATATTTTAAACAACCCTACCTTTGACCCTTGACCATCAATGGTCATGGTCCACCATCCTAAGCACAAACATGTAAACATCTACCTTGATTTTCTAAAATTAGCTCATATAAATTTATGTATGAGACATTACATGCATGAAGTATCATTACAAATCCAAGATAACGTCTTGTTAGACCTCTCCTTCCTTACCTATAAGAAGAGAGGAGTAGGAGGTGAAAGGGGACTGTATCTACAACTATCAAGAGTTTTTGTAGCCAAGAGATCTCTTTTACAGGTGTTCTTCAAACAATTCAGTGATCCAATCATCACAATAAAGAGACAACTTACCATCCTCCCTCGATTGATATCCAAGTACCATTACTCTATCGAAATTACACCAAATACTATCAACAACCCAACCACCTCAACCACTCATCTTATCCATCTTTTTCAAGCTAAGTATTTGTTTTTTAGTATTTAATTACTTCATTTGTATTTTTCAATCAGCCTAGCATAAGACAACCTATTTAAATTGCCTTTTGAAATCTTATCAATCAATTTATTTATCAACCCAAGCCTACACTTAGTAATCACTAACAGTTGTTGTAACTACCTACGGTCTGTCCAACCATTGACGGTCATCCTAACTGCCGACGATCATTATGGAAAAAAATAAAAGCAAGCTATTTTTACCCTCTTACCCCCAACCAAACCCAATTTTTTGTGTCCCTTCTTGTTCACAAATCCCTGCCTAATTTTTTAAAGCACACTTGATCTATTTAGCATTAGTATTGAATCGCTTATTGCTATATTAGTCATTTATAGTCTATTTCTATATCAAGCATTTCTTGTCTTAATTTTTAGTACCATTTGATTATTTCTAAAAGTAATTTATTATTCTATTTATAAACTTAATTTTTCATATGTGTGGAATGATAGCCCTCGAGGAAGTTCCTACTTCCTGGATCTAGCTAGCACTAGGCAATCTATCTAGCTATCTATCTAACCAACCATTTTCTTTAGTGGTGTCATATTTTTAGGTCATCCTTCCAAGCCAAGGAGGATTTCTTCATAATCATATGATTCAATGCACACACAACTAAACAAGTTTTTTAACTATACATGTATTTAGTTTCTTCTCCTTCTTTTCTCAAAATATAAGTTGAAATTCACATAAATATTATGGTACGCCTGGTGGGACCTTGAGTCTTTACTCAAGTTTTCTCTTGTTTGCATCTATATGCTTTTCTCTTTATTTTATGCTCATAAATGACATCAAAGTTTCTTTTGGGCTTAAAATTAACTACATACATTGGTTTCTTACAAGTTTACTTTACAGTTTAAATTAAGGCAAAGTAATTTGATTGTAGCATCACTTTTGTTGCAAACACTAAACCAAAACACCTTCATCAATTAAACATCAAATAAACTTGAGACAAAGCCTAACTAGGATTTCATCATTACCTAGAGATGATTACCAAGAGGAGAACTAGTTCATCTCTTTGATTGAGTATAAACTCTCAAAATTGATATATCCATGTATTGAAATCACCCGACACCCTTATCACTTTGAAATGTGAAGTGAGGGGGTGGGCCCCAATACCAATCCATGTATTGATTTCTAATATAGATCCTTTTTTAGAGCCTAAACACAACCTAAAACCAACCATAGACTTCTTTTTTATTACCCACTCTACAAGCCAATTTCAGTCACATAATTTCTTATAAAGCTTAAGGCATAAGCCAAAAGAGAGACTAAAAGGACCTCCAAGACTTAGTGTACTTTTTAGTGTGTGTTTGACTTCCTTTCTATTTTCTTGTCTTCTCTCTATTTGAGTGGTGATATTGTTCGTATATTATCTCCCCCTTCTCTTGTATGGTTCTGACTTGTTATAAGTAAAAGAATCTAACAGAACAAAGCCCACCACCAAACTGGTCAACCTCTTCTACCTCCTCATCCATAGATTACATCTCTAAACTAGTAGACTTTCCTCACTCTTTGAGAATTCCTCCCTTCCCTTGATAAGTTTGCTAAGGAGATGTAGATTTTTCCACCTTATTAGATAACAATCATGTGGCCCTTTAGCATCATCTTAACACCATGCCTCATTGTACCCCTACTTTGGTCCCACTTGTGGACCCACCTTATGGCATGCCTTCCCACCTTGTGTTAAATACTTTTATTGCCATGGTCACTATCCAACCATTGAATACCTAATCTTCCTCATCTACTAATAATCCCTTTGATACTACTATGTAAAACCAACCTATAAACACCCATATAATTTCCACCCCCACCAATAACTCCTCTACCCTAGGAACAACCCAACCATTAGCCACCTATACCCCCCTCACCATGGGAGTACCTATCACTAGTATTTATAACCTTCATTTAGCTACCTCTAACCCACTAACCACTAACCCACATCAAAATCTTGTTCTAATTATATCTTCTACCTTACCACCAATTACCACAAAGGTCACTACCCTTCCTTTGATTACCAACCTAACTAGCACTTCTACCCAATAGTTGCCCATTGTACCAAACTTAGGATATATCCCTAACCCATAAGGTCATGTACCTCTACCTACTACCCAACCACCTACATCTACCTACCCTTACATAGCTTCCACCCAACCACCAGTATCCACATACTAATATGTGGCAGCTTTTCAATCTCTAACCAATTATCAATATGTCACCTAACCACCACAATAGTATGCACCTTACAACCTTTTGGGTGTACAACCCCAAGTAGACCTAATTAATATGCTCATGGATAATATGAATACCTTAGAATCATCCATTTTTGGATCTCTTAACATCTTATCATATCATCAGATCTATAATGAACCCATCCACCCATCCATCTCTATCAGACCATATCCTCCTCAGTGAAAGCTCCCTAAGTTCTCCAAGTTTCAGAGTAAGGAGGATCCCAAACAACACCTTAGGTCATTTAGGCATGCATGTCATTTGATTACCTATGATGATGTCCTCCTTCTTTGTACGTTCCCCATGTTCCTATCTGGTCTAACCTTAGACTAGTATAGTGCCATAACCAAACACTCTTTGTTCTCCTTCATCTAGCTAGCCCAAATTTTCTTGGATCACTTTTTGATAAATATCTCAAAGAAGGTTTACATCACTAACCTTTACTCTATTAGTTAATTTTATGATGAATCTATTGTTGATTTTTTAGCTTGTTGGAGGAGCCTAATCAATCAGATATCCTTCTCCTTATCCCAACCCAAACTGATAGAAATTTTTTCTCGAGCATGTGCTGAGCACATATCTTCTACACTACGTGTCCAGAGCTTCAAAACTTTTGATGAATATTTTACCATGGTTCATAATCTATAAAATACATCCATAAACATAGGAAAGCTAAAGTTGAAAAATAATAACTCTACCTATAAAACTAATGAGGCCTCTTCCTCCAAACCAAGCAACCAAATCAATACCAATTCCAAGAGCAAGGGAACTGTCAATGTGGTTGTCCCTAAAACTAGTTTTCCAATCTATCAACCAACCAAATTCATTCATTTCCTCAAATCAAAAAATGAGAAACCAAAATTGAAACACCCAAAAACAATTCACTCCACTAAGAGAATCTTATGCTTCAATTCTAGAGAAGTTAATGAAGGCACACATCATACATCTTCCTCCTATCAAACCACCTTAGTAATTTGATTCTTTTCATCCTGCACCTAGATGTTACAACAAAAATGACCTATGTACTTTCCATCAAGTAGTTGGGCATGATGTTATTAGGTGTAATACCTTCAAGAGCATTGTCTAATATCTCATTGACAAGGGGAAGATTGTGTTAGATAACCCTAATTCACCTCAAAATCAAGCCCTTGACATTTTCAGGCAACCTTTCCCTAATCATGCACCTACCAAAAATAAGAGAAACAAGGTTTAGTGTTCTAAAGATGCCCATACCATCAATATGGCTCTTAATGCACTCATTATTGAAGAACCTACCACCCAATCTATTTATTCTTTACCCCCGCCACTTATTGAGGTAGTGGAGTTACCTTCTCCTCTTTTGGAGACCCAAACCTAGGAAGCAACCCTTTCTCCTCCTCCTCTTATTGAGGTATTGGATCCATCAACCCTTCTTCAATTGACATACTGAAATAAATACCCATTTTACCTTCTCCCTTAATTACTAAGTAATTTATTGCCCCTTTAGAGATCATTCCTAAAGAGTATGCCACCATTTCCATCCCCCCCACAAAGGAGTCACCCATCCAAACCTTACCTCCTTTAATTGAGGAAAAGGATGAGGTCATCATTCCCCTTTCTTAGCCTATGGGCTTAACTTTCAAGTCCACTATCTAAGGAACAAAACTAGTCTACAAACCATTCTCTAAGTTAGTGTCAAAATTAGAATTTATCTCCAACCTTGACATGGATCAATCCACCTTTTGGAAATAATCAAGGTTCCCTTACATCACGAAGCTAGAACCTCCAAACACATCTTTAGAAAACTAACCCACCACTCCTATTATCTAAACCCCTATCTTATCAACCAAACTAATAAAGGCCTCTACCAACCCAATAATTTATCAACCATCAAATGCACCTAAAATCCAAATAACCAAATCAAACCTTCCAACCAAAATGACCAAACCAACTGAAAACCTTGGCACCTTCCATACATAGAGCCTTAATCACCCATATTTGAAAGTATAGATTACCTCACCAAACACAAAACCAAATCATCCAAGGAAGTAAAGCCACCAAAGGGCCAGAGGGCCAAAATCATACCTCCACTAACCTTGCCCTCTATCTTGGTTCCTCATCCCTCCACTTTGATTAGGAAGTTGATTTTCTTAACCAAAACCCAACTGCCATTATTGGTTACATTAGCACACTTGATTTTGGACACACCTATCTTCACCAATCCATCAATAACCAAACTAATTACCTTAAAACCTATTAAATACAACTTATCAACCTCCAGCTTACCAAAAACAAAACCATCAACTAATATCACTACCTTACCCAAACCTCCTACCACCAAGCCCATTGCCAAAAATACTTCCATCTCACCAACCAAGACCAAAACCTTAAAAAATCTCCACCTTTAGTTGAATCCTACTCAACTATTTTACAAAGGTTATTGCAAGATTCTTGTTTGACCTTACTCTATATTAGGTCATTTGACCCTATTGGTCTAAAACCAATCTGGTATTATGACCACCAAATGTGCTCTTATTATAGGATACCAGGGCATGACATGGAGAACTACAAAGCTCTCCAAACCATTATCCATTAGCTCTATGATGAGGATGATATATTAATAGAATAACCTCCCATGATCCCACTACTAATCTAAAAAACAACAACCACTACCCAACACCTACCCATTCCCCCACTCTCACCTTAGATTGATGAGGAACTAAGCCCATCTCCTACTCCAACTTTTCCCTCTATCCATACTATCCATGTGGTCCCACGATCACACACTCAATAGAAGGATAAGGGGAAGGTCAAGTGTCTATTCTATAGACATACCAATCTTCCACCTCCTAACCAAACTAAAATCAAATATATTTAACTTTAACCAAACCCAAGATATCCATCTTGGGTGCCTCCCAATCCAACTCCTCTAAATCCATCAAGAGAGTGGTGCTCAAACAACTTTACCAAACCCTAGAAAAGATGAACTTATATGAGTTGATTACTACTTCACCTCGTTATCACAAAGTAATGATAGAGGCATTGCAATTGGTAGAGGTCCAACCTAAAGACCCTCAACCTATGGCATCCTTTGCTGGTGCTCTTCAATTTTCTAACCTCTTCACCTTTAAGGATTCATAAATACCTTCTATCCATCTTGATGACCCAGTCCCCCTCTCTTTATTACCACTTACATCAACCAAACCCACATCAAATAGGTCATGATTGATGGGTGATCTATTACTAATATCATATCATCCCATGCTTATAGCCAAATCAACCTACCTGGTAATATCATGTTTGAAACCTTGATCATCTTCTAATCCTTCAATGACACCATGGCCACAATCTTGGGAACTATTATCCTTCATATCCATTTAGGACCCTACATGCTCCCCAAACTCTTCTATATATTAGAAGGTGAATTCCAATAATTTTTTTTATTAGGATGACCTTGGATCCTCTCCATGTGTTGTGTCCCTTCTACCCTTCATTATTGCATTAAATTGGAGAATGAAGGTCAGGTTGTCACTATACAAGTTAACCCAAGTCCCTTTTCATCATGCAACATAACTTACTGACCCAAAAACATCTTCTTACCTCCATCTAGCACACCTTTCTCAACCATGAAAGAGGGATTCATACCTTCTTCTACCAATGAGGCATTAACTAGCTCATCCATCCCCTCTGATAAAATGCCCACCTTAGACCACTTTTAATCCACATTCTAACATCTTTCACTAGGGTAATATCGACTCCTTGCCCTTAACGCTTTCCATACTCCCCAAGAATAAGGGAAACTTGACTACCAACCTAGATATGACCCTAATTTTAGATCTATTATTCCATTTAGACATTTGCATTATCAAACCCATTTCATCTATGGGGGACTTGACAAACCACTATAAGCTTCTACTACCTCCTCTTCACCTCAACCATTCACATCTAGCTTCTCCTAGCTAGATAAATATATTTTTGCTAAGACACACCTCCACAAATGTGCTTGGAAAGGATTTGATCTTGGATGATATAAGCATGACCCACATGAGTTGATTTCTATTGAGACTAGAAAGCCTCATGAGAAACATGGCCTTGGTTTCATTCTACCCACCAAGAGGAAAACCAAACCATCTACCATCACCATTATTGTGGAAGACACCCCTTCCTCACCAACCTCTCCTCCACCTACATGTGAGGATGATGACATCATCACACCTAACTTTTTTTCATCAACATGATCAGCCTCAAAACCCTAACTTATCAAAAGTAAGGGAAACTATAACCATCTCTATAACCCATCTTGAGATGATAGGAGATGACTCTCCTACCATTAACATTGTTCAGTGCCAGGATGATGATTCCATTATCACCTACCTTTTTGCACCAAATTCTTCCATCCAAAAATCCTTACCCCCTGAGACATTAACCATGTTAAATAAATCCACCATGGATATCAACTTGGGCATTTCAGATAACCCTCACATTGTTAAAATTGGCAAATCATTGAATGCTAAGGAACTTTAAGACTTCCCCCCATTCCTTCAAGATCGAAACATAGAATTTGCTTAGCCTTATAGTGACATGACACAAATTAACCCTACTATTTCCACCCATAACATAGTCACCAACCATGATGCCAAGCCTATCAAGAAAAATATTTGATGAGTGCACCCTCGCATAGACCTTCTTGTCAAAGAAGAGCTTCAGCATCTCCTATCTATAAATTTCATTCAATCCATTGACTATCCCCAATGGGCTTCAAATTTCATACCTATCACTAAAACCATAGGGTGACTATGCATGTATGTTGACTTTTGTGACCTCAAACTTACTTTACCAAAAGATGACTTTCCTCTACCATGCATAAGCCAACTAGTTGACTTTACATCTAACCATCAAATTTTATCTCTCATGGATATATTTTTTGGTTACAATTAGATCCTTATTCCCCTTAAATATCAACACAAACCCACCTTCACCACCCCATGAGTAACCTTCTAGTTTAGAGTCATGCCTTTCGAACTAAAAAACACTGGTGTAACCTACCAACCTGTCATGACTTATATCTTCCAAAACCTTATCCATGAGATTGTTGAAGACTATGTAGATGACCTCTTTGAGAAATACAAATGTCAAAAGGTCTATTTCATTATTCTCAAGATTATCTTTGAGCACCTCATCCATTACCACATCCACCTTAACCCCAAGAAGTATATTTTTGGGGTCTTGTCAAGAAAGCTTCTTGGCTTTATTATCTCCATTCAAAGAATGGAAGTTGATCTATCCAAAATCAAATCCTTCCTTGACATGCTTCCTAAAATAAACCTCAAGTAACTCTATAGTTTTCAAGGTAATCTTCAATCCATCCATCATTTTATCTCCCAACTTTCAGACCAATGTCAACCTTCCACCACCTTTTGAAGAAGGATATGTCTTTAAAGTAGAATAGTGACTATCGAAAGGCCTTTGATTCACTCAAAAAGTACCTTTTGTCTCCACATATCTTCACCTTTACCAAGGATGACCAACCTTTCTAACTTTATATATCTACCACTGGCTACTCCTTAGGGGAAATGCTTGCTCATCGAGATGAACAACACAAAGAACAAGGCATTTTCTATATTAGTTGTATGTTTGTAGAGTACGAGACTTGATATATCCACACAAAAAAAATCTACTTAGCCTTAGTCTTCATGGCCACCAAAATTTACCACTACTTTCTTAACCACAAAACCTATGTCATAACCAATACCAACCCACTCAATTATATGTACTCCAAGCCATATTAAAACCAATGTATGGCCAAGTGGCTCATTCTTTTAGTAGAGTTTGAGCTTGAGTTCCTTTAGAAAAACTCAATTAAAGGGTAAGTCATCACTAACCAATTGTGTGAAGCACCATTAGCAAACAACCAACCTCCTCCTTTTGAGTTCCTTGATCAGTCCATCGTGACCCTCTCTCAATCAGACTTCACCTATCACGTCACCATATTATTTGATGGATCAAAATGTCAACATGGTGGGGGAGCTGGTATCATCCTTATTCCTTTTGATGGTGATTCCCTTCCTTTATCTTTCAAGCTTGAATTTTAATGTACCGATAATATGGTTGAGTATGAAGCCCTAGTCATAGGCCTTTAAACTACTTTATCCTTAAGATTTAAAACAATCAATATCTTTGGTGACTCCCAAATTATGGTCAATCAAATCAATGGCTCTTACCAGTGTAAGAATGATGTTTTGCAATAGTACAAACAACTACTTGATGAACTCTTAGTGTCATTTTAACACTATTTCATCTAGTCAACCCTACAATCTACCAATAAGTTCATCGACACCATGGCTTCTCTTGCCTCTTAAATCCCATTTTCACCCTCTAACTCTATGTTATCTATCATTATCCATATCAACATGTCACCAATATGGATAAAATAAAGTGGGCCAAGTTTACTTTCAATTGGCTTGGACCCTATATCATAACCCATAAGTATGGATTAGGAGCTTACCATTTGTCCTCTCTTAAGGGAAACCTAGATCTTGAACCCCTCAATGCTTCATATCTATGTCCTTTCTTTTGTTAAGAAGGATCAGGTTCATCTTTTATTTTAATTTAAGCTCATCCCTTACTTTCATATCACATTCATCTCCCTATTTTAGGGGAAATTGATTAAATTTGAATCATGTGATTATCCATCACAATCATAGCCTAATCTTGAACAATGGATACCATGGCTCTATCCATGGCATGATTCTCATGGTACTTATTGCCCCTTCTCAAAAGGATAGATCCCCATGATCATTTTCACCTAAACCTTTTTACACCTAATCAACCTTCTTGTGCTTTTAATTTTGCCTTCATAAAGGTGAAACTCTAAGCCTATATAAGCATGTCTATGTCTATAAAAAATCAAACAAGCAAAATGAAAAATCCAAACCATTAGCAATCATGATTCATTCCTAAGAATTTGTAGACTTCTCCCTTGAAGGATAGCTATTGAAAACATATTTGAAATTTCTCAAAGTAAGTTCGACTACTTTGTTGAAGGATAGCTATCAAAGGCATTAAACAAAGCATAAAAACTTAGACCACTCCCTTGAAGGATGGTTGAGAAAATAATTTATCAAAACAATCAATTTATTGAAAGTTTCCCATATCGATTAGCTTCCCCAACACCTAAACAACTAAAACACAAATTTAAAAAAAAAAAAAAACCATTTTCAAGCAATAATAAAATTAAAATACAATAATTTTGAAATCTAAAATCATCTCTCATAAGCAAATATAATTTTGAAAAACATAATTGTCTTCCATGAGTAGACTTGCCCATCGATTATTTTACACTTTGCACAACATATGCTTGTTTATACGGACTCTTTGAAAACATACAAAAGAGGCATGTTAGGCTCACAAGAAAGTTCCGTTTTCATCCATCTCCCCTTTACTCACTATAAGTAAGGGTCTTTTGAGTTTACTTTACATTATGTGGTCAAGATGCCTTCTTCACCAACTAACGAATGTTAATGTGAAGCATTCGAAGGACTTAGGTTCCTTAAGCCAATCCAAATTTGGTTTTTGTTTGAGTCCTTATCAAATAAGCATCATGCCATCTTCTTATCCTATTGTAATTGGTTGATATTTTCACTAAAGACCTTTTTCTCTTGATTATATCTTTTGGTCTCACATTTAGTATTGTTAACTAACTTGTTTCATGTGTTTTACCCTAAGCAGAATAACAACCATAATCATCACATCATATCAATCTATGTCATAAATAAATGCATAACCATAATCATAACCATCACAAGCATAATAAAACCATAGCATCCATGAATAATAAATAAACCAACCATTTTCTACCACATGTCTATTTCTAAACAATGAAGCATATACTCATTAAAATCTAGCATGTCATCAACATACATGTGAAAAAGCATAACCATGAATAAATCATGATACATCTCATCACATGCCTAACTAGGTGAGTATAAATCCATATCTCTAACATAAGAATAATCAATATAACATTATTATAATCAATATAAACATCACATCATAAGCATTAACAATAAATCAAGCCATAAGCATGAGCAATAAACAAAGATCATATATAACTTATGAGTCAAATAACATCACAATGTATAAAAAAATATACATGTCTCTCTCTCAAAATGTACAACTCACTACATTGACTCAGAAGATAGAATCAAAATTACATACAATAATATATATAATATGTCATAAACCATATCTTGTCTATGCCCTAGGGGCACCACTATCTCCTAGAGCACTGCTAGCTCTTGGAGCACCACTAGGTCCTAATGCATGTCCCCCTATAATACATATTTTTCCACTTACAAATGTAGCCCACTAGCCTAGTGTTTCCATATTGACACCACCTACCAATCTTACTTTATACTTACCCCATTAGGGTTTATCAAGATAGAGTCTCAAAATTATAGCCTCGTAATACCGTAACTCCTCTATTATATCTAGGTACCATGTCATGGGGATCATGTTAGGTGGTCCTATAGATGCCATAACCCCTCCTCTCTATTTCAAGGAGTCTCTCTCATGTGTGACCAAGTCTAGTGATGCTCTCACTTAGTCCCTATCACCTATGAGTATCATGACCTAACTCTATAAGGTAACCACCTAACCCTTTATTACTACCACATGTGCTTATGCAGCACCAACATCGCTCTCACCTATCCATCCAAGATAACCCCCTATACATGTGCCCTCTATCCTCCTCTCCCAACTAGGTCCACATCCATAAGCCTCCTACCATTGTCACCATCACCAAAATCTACTACCACATATAAAACTTGGTACCATGCCATGTATCCATTTATAAATCCTACATCATCTATTTGTGGCCTAACTGGAAACTCCTCATAATCTAGTAATGCTTACATCAGATGTAGCTCTAGTAGTATGATCTCAACATCTTCATGCCTATACATAGGAAATGTGCATGGAATACCCTAAACAAGTCTAAATTGCATGTGCACCATATCAAATGGGATGATCTTCACCTATCCATCCTGCCTACTGAGAATCCACTTGTAACTCTATAAGGAGAAAGTCTATCTCCTATACTTAGCCCAATCTGAGAACCCAACATATGGTCTCTAAATAATGTCTCCAATCACCAGTGTACCTAGTGCACCCTTGAACCAATCAACATCATGAACTCTTCCTCCTATACTTGAGGTGGCCAAGTCACCTCTCCATCACATAAAACTGATTAATAACTCTATCTGGGCATATCTCACCCATAGTAATCCCATCAGCCTTAGCACTTAGATGTGCTCATAAGCCTAACAATATATAAAAATACTGACACTAATGCCATATCTCATATGGGCCCTGAAACCCCATAAATCCATGTATATCTATACCAAAAGAATAGGTACCAAGCCAAACACTATCCACCCTAGCAACATCTCAACTAAAACCCCTAGCAACAAGTACGGGAACATACCACTTCTTAAGTTAGGAAGGGAAAATCATGACACTATCATCATCACCAATCTCCTCTCACTCCTCACCCTCTAATGGAGTGTAGAGTAATTGAAACACCCAAAGCTCCACCTGACATGATCCTAGTCATCTCCTTGTATTAGCTTTAATAAATCATCATGCTCCTCCCTCTTAATGTGTCAAATTGGATCACCCCCAAAGGGATAACTATGTAATTTGGTGTACATCCTCTAATAGGATCATGAGATCATTAGTGGGTAACAAGAAAGTGTTAATGGTTGGATCCCATCTCTTGATGAGGGCCATGGTCATGGACGCATCATGGGGCACATGTTGGTAGTGCCTCATCACTTTAAGTCTAACCTCCTTTATATGTGTCCAATCAGCTAGAGTCATCCCTTAGTGAATCTCTATGAAGATGCATGACACCCAATCACACATCTAAATCTACTCTTGTGCCTGCACACAATCAATAGAAAATAACTTAGTTCACTATCACATTCTACCTATAAACTATACCTTCTCACCTTACCCTAGCTAATCATAACTATTTCACCTCTACAAACCATGACACTTTCTACAACTACCCCTTACCCAATCTATCAGACCTTACTAACCTAATTACTGATCAAGCCCTTTACATGCCATTTTACCACATTCCTTTCAAGTTAATAATGTTATTAAGTCACTAACATTACTAAGTTGACTCACCATACCTTAATCAATCTCATTTAACCTATACCATTACCCCCTTTTAAACTTACCTAACCTTCCTTGTTTGACCATTTGTTCAAAGCCAAACACTTACCCTCTCCTATATTTACCCTAAACTCATTACCTATACCCTAAACAAAACCTTTACCCATTCACGTTAGTAACCTGAAATTAACTTTTCAATCTTTTTCCACCTGGCTTGACCACTGGTGGTCATGATGATCGATGATGGTTAGATTTCCATCTCTTTTGGGATGTCGATCATCGATGGTCAGCCCTAACCATCGATGGTCACCATGGGTGTTCCACAAACCTAACCTCCCCAATAACTACCCAAGCAACCATAATCTCTTATAAATTATAATATAATACCTACCCCTACCCTTATTCACCTACCCCACCCTATCAATTTCAAAATTTACCTGTAAAATTGACCAAAAATCAAAAACCCTACCTAGGGTAAACAAAAAACATAAAACCCAACCTAGTAAATCAACTTACCAACCAATCAAATTCCAATTCAAACTCTATAACCAAAGCAAACTACAACTAGAAATTTAAAGATGCCACCTACCTCATTCCTTGATCATCGTCGAGGAGTAATCTATGGACTTGCCTATCCTCTTCTATGCTTATGCTCACACTACATCCTACCTCAATCCTCTTGATCAATATAACTTAGCAAGTACACCTTAGTATTCACCATCGACACAAATTCACCCAAGATGACCAATGCCAGAGCTTAGTAGTCAAAAAATACAATGAGTGAAAATGACATCCACTTTTTCTTTTAACCTCCATGGCTTTAGTGTTGTCACCTTGATCATCGATGATCAGGGTAACTATTGGTGATCACTCTTTGGACCCATGACCATCAATTTTCAAGGTCTTAACATTTTTACCCATTGATTCTTTAATCATGCTATTTTAGTGTACATTAACCACACTTCCACCCATGGAGACTAAACTCTTTGCCCACCTTGACCACCTCATCATCTTGCCATTAGTCTATTTTGGCCCAACTAGCATGCATTTTGTGATGATTTTTGCCTAGTACTTTGACCATAACAACAACATTATCATGTTGACTGCTTTTTTACCTTGTGCATACCTGACCCACTTGTGTCTTCTCAGGAGCACTTCCTATCTCAGATACCCATGACACCTGACCCATTTATATTTTCATTAGGATCACTTCTTGCCTTAGATACCCACTAATACATAAACATTGCCTAAGAGACTTGTGTTTAATAGTGTACCCAGCTATCATGACTAAATATTATCATGCGATCCACTTGTCACTTATCCTTTTAACACTAAACTTTATTTTTACCAACTATGGTAACTTAGTCAATATGTGATATTGGTTATCACACTTTTTGTCATACTTTATGCACTTGTTTGTAATTTAGTGCCCAACTTCTCACCCACCTTCATGACATCCACCTTTATCATCACCTTAATCCAACCTATCAAACCTACACCTTATTATGTTTACCTCATTGACTCCCAGTTTGAGAGGGAACACCTCCTCCCATACTTGGGGTAACCAGACCTTCAACTAGTAATTTGTTTTTGTTTTGTATCTTGTTGATTCAAACCACATAATAAAAAGTGGGAAAATGTAGACACAAAAAATCTGCACATCATGATTCTAAACATTGAAATTACCCTAAACCACCTTAGGACCCCCTTGCACCCCACCTTGACCTTCTTGACCCCTAACTCAACCTAACACATATAACCTAAGTTAGTTGAATTACTAGCTAAAACCCACATTTTTGTTAGGATTGTGGAGCTAAAAGCTTCACTGATGCAAACTGGAGTGGAGGTTGCAGAATGAGTTGCTGAGTGTCAGAAGTGTTTGGCGTTGGTCTGGCCAACCGGCGTCGACAGGGTAAGACAGGAAGGCAACCGACGTCGATCATATATCGGCCGGCGTCGGCGACCCCAGGCAGACAGGGACCGACATCGGTCGCCTGTGTAGTTCGACTGCGAGTTAATTACGGGCAGTGAACTAACGAACCAAGAGTTTGCATGATGAGTGCTAATTTTAGACTCATAGCTACGGATCTAATTATTGTAATTAGATGTCTAATCATTGTTTGGATGAGATCTATATAATAGACTCATGGTTGTATTGGAAATGTGTGCTAGGGAGTAAGAGAGCATAATTATAAGCTCCTTCTGTGTGTGAGGTAGAGCTATGGTGCGTTCCTCCTAGTGCCACAGTACCAGGTGTGTTGGTGCTGGATTGGAGAGCCAGCTGGGTTCTTCAAGAGTGTAGGATCTTGGTCACAGTTGCATGGCCTATATAGGAGATCTACATGGTAAGTAAGATCGTTGATCTGCAGGTGTATGTGTGTGCAAGGTCGAGGTTCACAGGTGAATAGAACCATTGATTGATTTGTAGGTGTGCAAGGTCATACAGACAGCAACACAACAGGGAGCAGTATCAGGCAGGATCTACTTGGAGTACAGGTGTGTACTCGGATAGAGCAAGAGGAAGGCAAGGGAGTTCCTTCCATAAGTATGGTCTGTTGAATTGCAGGTTGTTATAGATTCATGGGAGATCTACTTGAAGTACCTTGAGTACTTGTGGAGCACGTGGAGTGCTTGTGGAGTGCGTGGAGCACTTGTGGTGTGCGTGGAGCACGGGAGGTGAACACCAACTCTGTATTTGAGTTGGGTGTTGGGACCTGTGAGAGGGAGAGCTTTGGGGAGAAGAATTACTGTTCACTTGAGGTGTGGGAAACCTCTGTAAGGTGGTGGAGAAGAAGTGGCATCTTCTTTATTGTATTCTTTTCTGTATAAAGTGTTAATACAATTTGGTATTGTCTCTCATATGCTGTGTTATTTTGAATTCTAGTTACTTGGTAAATCTAGTTAATTTCCGCATATTAAGTTGCTTGGTATTAGTAATCAAATTGTGTGCTTCCGGTTTATCCACCCATCCTCCCAACAAGTGGTATCAGAGCCTTGGTTGTAGGTTCTTGAGCTTGATACCAACAAGTGGTATCTGAGCTGAGGTTGGAGGAAGCAGGTTTTGTGTTTGGTTACAGGGCACTCTCAGGGGTTTCTGATCGAGTGGGAGTAGAGCAACAGCAGATCAAAGTAAGCTAAGAATGGAGGAGTTGAAAAGCACAGATGGTCACTCACGGTCCTATGGAAAGAAAGAGCAGGTAAAAGATTATTGTTGGTTGGTAGCAGATCAGCATGAAGAAACTGAAGATATAGATGTAGCAGGTGTTGTTGCACAGGATGTGTTTGCAGGTTTCTTGGATAAAGTGGAATCTTGGATAAAAGATTCGGTTGCCTCTTTCCATGCAGTTCCAGGTAGAGGAGCTGGTGAGCCTTGCCAAAGAATTGGCAAAGGGGAAGTGAAGCTGAAATTGCAGGCGGCCAACACACAGGTGTTGATGAAGGTCATGCAGGTCCCAGGTTTGGAGATATGGCTAATTTCTTCAGAAAAATTGGGTGATGAGAGATGCACAAGAACTCTCACAGCGGATGCACTTGAATTAGCTGGTGGTAAGAAAACAGGTATCCTTTATCTACTTATTTATATTACTGATTCTTCTTTTGTTGCGGAGACGTGGCTTCGTAGGCTTGGTCACATGAGCAGGAAGGAGATGCATGTTCTTAAGCGGAAGACAGATATATTTGACAGGCTTAAGAACTGGAAAGCCTTGGTGTTTATGGAGGAGATAGCGGACAGAACCCAGTGGATGTGGCTGGATACTTCTGAGCAGGGCAGTTTGGACATGTGTTTTGATTCAAAGAAGCTCGCGGGTAAAAAGTCATCACTCACAGGTGAACACAGGTACCGATGTCGGTCAGGAGGAACCGGCGTCGAACAGACAGGTGCCGATGTCGGTCATGTGCAGACCGAATCCGGCGATGTCGTGCAGGGTAAGACCGATGTCGGTCATGGGACCGACGTCGGCAGTATGTAAGACCGATGTCAGTTATAGGACCGACGTCGGCAGCAGGGACACCAGCGCAGGCAGGTTGGTAGTCAGGTACAGACGCATGGAACCGACGTCGGTCGGATGCAGACTGTGGAGTGACCGAGGTCGGTCACTGTAACGAATTTTGGGTGGACAGCAAGCTGTCAAGGAGTCTCAAACACCCATACGGAGGACTGAAGGAGTAAGTAGGCCCTCAAATTCGTTGTTCCTCTTCTTCATACTTGTTGTTGATTGTAGAGCAGGAAGGATCCAGGAAACAGGTGTGAGCTTGGCATGGATGAGGATGTGATTCCTTGGAGGAGAACCAGACAGGTGTGTTTTGGTAGAGATGCCAGCAGGTATGAAAAGCACAGAGACGAATGGATACCTTAGTAGAAGAATAGAGAGAATGGATACATGAGACGGAAGATCAGGTACATGGTCTTGTGGAGCTGCAGGACAGTGGTACAGGTTTTGACAGGTGGAGGACGGAGCATGGCTTCAGTCAATGTCAGGGTAACTACTGTGATTTGACTTACCAGGGGGATGATGAGTCATGACATCATTTTGTTGCTGTATGTGGATAGTATGCTAGCTAGCAGGGGTGTACATACAGGGTTTTGCTGAGCTAAGGGTAAGATTAGTTCAGTGGCATGTCAACAGGAGTTTGGAGCAGCGGAATTCTTTGACATGGGAGGCATGGAGATCATAGGTTGATTTTGTCTCGAGTGGGAGCTGATGTGAATCAGGTGTTGGCGAGGTTCAAGATACAGAGCCGGAGCACACTAAGGGCTGGACAGGTACAGTGTCCGAAATCACATGAGGTCTGGTATAGACCTGAGTATTCCCATGCAGTGGGAGCTGTCAGAGAGTTAGGAGCCAATTCGGGGAAGTGGATTCTCAGGTTTTCTGAGAGGGACCGGCAGCAGGTGTTGCTATGCAGGGTCAGGGCTTCACTACATGTATTTGTAGGTTCGGATGTGGCAGGTTACTCGGATGACAGGTGGTACACCACGAGATGTGTGGTGGGTTGTCTTCAGGGGGGAGCTTGAAGAGGGATACAAACCAGGAAACAGATTAGACAGAGTACAGGTACAGGTACAGTGCAGCTGTTTATCTCCAAGTGGGAGATTGTTAGGATTGTGGAGCTAAAAGCTTCACTGATGCAAACTGGAGTGGAGGTTGCAGAATGAGTTGCTGAGTGTCAGAAGTGTTTGGCGTTGGTCTGGCCAACCGGCGTCGGCAGGGTAAGACAGGAAGGAAACCGACGTCGGTCATATATCGGCCGGCGTCGGCGACCCCAGGCAGACAGGGACCGACATCGGTCGCCTGTGTAGTTCGACTGCGAGTTAATTACGGGCAGTGAACTAACGAACCAAGAGTTTGCATGATGAGTGCTAATTTTAGACTCATAGCTGCGGATCTAATTATTGTAATTAGATGTCTAATCATTGTTTGGATGAGATCTATATAATAGACTCATGGTTGTATTGGAAATGTGTGCTAGGGAGTAAGAGAGCATAATTATAAGCTCCTTCTGTGTGTGAGGTAGAGCTATGGTGCGTTCCTCCTAGTGCCACAGTACCAGTTGTGTTGGTGCTGGATTGGAGAGCCAGCTGGGTTCTTCAAGAGTGTAGGATCTTGGTCACAGTTGCATGGCCTATATAGGAGATCTACATGGTAAGTAAGATCGTTGATCTGCAGGTGTATGTGTGTGCAAGGTCGAGGTTCACAGGTGAATAGAACCATTGATTGATTTGCAGGTGTGCAAGGTCATACAGACAGCAACACAACAGGGAGCAGTATCAGGCAGGATCTACTTGGAGTACAGGTGTGTACTCGGATAGAGCAAGAGGAAGGCAAGGGAGTTCCTTCCATAAGTATGGTCTGTTGAATTGCAGGTTGTTGCAGATTCATGGGAGATCTACTTGAAGTACCTTGAGTACTTGTGGAGCACGTGGAGTGCTTGTGGAGTGCGTGGAGCACTTGTGGTGTGTGTGGAGCACGGGAGGTGAACACCAACTCTGTATTTGAGTTGGGTGTTGGGACCTGTGAGAGGGAGAGCTTTGGGGAGAAGAATTACTATTCACTTGAGGTGTGGGAAACCTCTGTAAGGTGGTGGAGAAGAAGTGGCATCTTCTTTATTGTATTCTTTTCTGTATAAAGTGTTAATACAATTTGGTATTGTCTCTCATATGCTGTGTTATTCTGAATTCTAGTTACTTGGTAAATCTGGTTAATTTCCGCATATTAAGTTGCTTGGTATTAGTAATCAAATTGTGTGCTTCCGGTTTATCCACCCATCCTCCCAATAATTTTAACCAACCCTACCTTTGACCCTTGATCATTGATGGTCACCTTGACCACAAATGATCATGGTCCATTTTCCCAAGCACAAACACGTAAACATCCACCTTATTTTTCTAAAATTAGCTCATCTAAATCCATGTGTGAGCCATTACATGCGTAAATTATAATTAGAAATCCTACATAATGTCTTATTTCACCTCTCCTTCCTTACCTATAAGAAGAGAGGAGTAAGAGGTGAAATGTGACTGTATCCACAACTATTAAGAGCTTTTACATCCAAGAGTTTTATTTTGTAGCTTTTCTTTCAACAATATAACCATCTAACCATCACGATAGAGAGTTGACTTGCCACCATCCCTTGGTCGATAGCTAAGTAACATTACTCTATTGGAATCATGCTAGATTCTATTAATGAGCCAACCACCTCAGCCACTCATCTGATCAATATTTTTCAAGCTAAGTATTTATTTTCCAATATTTAATTACTTTATTTGTATTTCATAATCAGCCCAACACAAGCTAACCTTTTATAATTTCCTTCTAGAATCTTGTCAATCAATTTATTTATCAACCCAAGATTACACATAGTAACCATTGATGGTTGTCTCAACTACTAACTCACCTTGACTATCGGTAGTCACCTTAACTACCAAAAGTCATCCCAACCACTGACAATCACTATGGAAAAAAATAACACCAAGTTTTTTTCACTATCTTACCCTAACCAAACCTAGTTTTTTGTGTCTCTACTTGTTTACAGACCCCTACTTGATTTTTTAAAGCACACATGATCCATTTAGCATTAGTATTGACTTGCTTATTGCTATATTAGTCATTTTTACCTATTTATTTATCAAGCATTTCTTGTGTTTAGTTCTAGTACCTTTTGATTATTGATGCAAGTACTTTATTATTTTGTTTATAAACTTAATTATTTAAAATGTGTGGATTGACAACCCTTAAAGAAGCTCCTACTTCTAAGATCTAGCTAGCACTAGATAATCTACCCATATATCTATCTAACTAACCATTTAATTTATCATTATCTTATTTGTATGTCATCCTCCCAAGCTAAAGAGGAGTTCTTCACAATCATCTGATTTAACACGTGCACAACCAAATAGGTTTTTCAACCATACCCATATTTAGTTTCTTCTTCTTCCTTTCTCAAAAGATGAGTTGAAATTCACTAAAATAATGGGTCTTAATTCTATTAACATGCCAACATATCTTCTCCTCCATCGATTGACATGACCATTGATGCATTGTTTCCACCACCCCTTGTTATTACACGAGCCATTTGTGTCCCTTGAGTACAAGTGATAGTTTAAGTTAGGGGGATTTCCCATAATTTAAATGTATTATCTCACTCCCAAAGCAAAAATTGAAAGCATTCTACCCAAAGCTATAAAACCCTTACTACAAGAGCATAGACCCTACAACTAAAATTTCATCTTACAATATGGGAGGGGACCTACTTAAACAAGAGTTGATTGATATCACTCCTCTGACAAATAAAATCAGACATCCTAGTCTTATTATAGAATATAGGATGGGCACAATATTTTAAGAGGATACATGCTTTAGATCAAGGAATTGTATAAGAATTCACTAGATCATTGTATAACATCCTAGAAGTAGTAAGATGATTGGAAATAAAGCTAATAGAAATTTTCATTAGTAGAATAAATAGATTTCCATGAATAGGGGAAGCATGATAAGAAAAATTTGATGTTGAGGTAGAAAGGTAGAAATTCATTAGAGGAAATAAAATCTTGAAAACTTCAAAATAGGGCACTACACAGTTATTTTTACCAAGAAGATGGGTCAAATTTATTCAGTTCATCTATATATATTTCACTTATGAAGGGTGGTATTCCATGTTGCATTAAATTCACTTCAATTTTATGAATCATTTACAACATGGTATTGAGATAAATATCCCCAACTTCTTGCTTAATATAATCACAAAAATGGTAGAGTCATTTCAAAGGGGTAATCCAAAATCTCTTTCTTATTATTATTTAATCCAATTGATTGTCTAAGACTATTTACAAAGGACTAAACCTAATATAAGTTGGGAAGATTTTATCTAAGTACTAAGAAATGAAAAATGTGATAGTGAGGGAAATGAAGTAGAAGAGGAAATGGAGGTAGAAGAAGACCTTCTTGTAGATCTATAAGAACCTATAAAAGAATACCTTCCTACAGCTCCATAAGAACCTATAGAAGAAGACCTTCTTATAGCCACATAAGAACCTACAGAAGATCTTCCTACAACCACACAAGAACCTTCAACAATGACAAATCTTGAAGAAGGGGATTCCACAAGCAAGGAATCTAAAAGAAGAAAGAAGAAATTCATTCTCTAGCCTGACTCCAAGGATCTAAGGAAGAAATTCCACCTTCTCCTAAAAAATCTAAGGTAACATCTACTCCCCATAGATCCCATAGATTAAGAATGAAGATGAAAGGTAAACCAAGAAATAAATCTTCTTCTATTATATAAATTAATGAAGAATCTAGAGAGAAACAAAATGCCAGTAGTAATGAATCACTAAAGGCATTTACTTTTGAGACTAACAAAGAATAATGTTCTCAAGAAGACAATAAAGAGGTCTATTAAGTAAAACACAATCCTATAGAGTTATAAGAAGAACTGATGCAAGAAAAAGTGGAACAAATGGAGCAACCTACCATATAAGTGGAATTTCCTACTCTAGATCAATCCTTATAGGAAATTCAGTGACTAAAGAAGAATCTATAGGATCAATCAGGAGGAAAACTAGATATCTTGCTACAACAACTTTTTAGTTGTAGCCCTCTACCAAAAACCATCCTATAGTAATTATTTCATAACTTTATATAGAAAAAAGGAAATAGGAAAAACCTATAACTACCCAAGCTATTAGGTATAATTCATCATTTGCAGTGTCTTCTAAATTGGTGAATTGGATAGATAGGCAATCTGAAAGTCTTAAGGTGTTAACAAAATAGAAAAAGAAATTGAAAGATGAGATCAAGTTGAAAGAAGAAATAATCTCCAAACTATAACAAAAAATTGAATATATAGCTTGTCTTACTCAAGAGCTCATTGACTGTTGGCCTCTTACAAGGGTATATTCAATTTATTTTGAAGAGCAATGACATAAATTTAAATTCATGAGAATTTACTGTGACATGACTTATGAAGTAATTGATCCCCTCTCTTTCTTTCAAATATATAAAGTGACCCCACAAGAAGAACAAGCAAATTTGTGTGAGTTCTATCTTCAAAACTATGTTGTGCCTTATGACACATAATGAAATCCTAACATGTATGTTGGATACATCTTTCTAAAGGCATTTTCATCATATATTTTGAATGAGCAAAGAAGAGGAAGAGAGATGACTAAATATAGGAAAAAGGAAAAGGAAAGTCAATTGCTTATCAGAAGAGAGTCAATATCACTTGATGTTGTGTTGAAAAAATAGGATAACAACATGCTGAGGAAGGAAGTTAGAATTTGGTTTGCCAAAAATTGTGATGAAGCCCAAGATTTCTACTTGGGATTGAGAACTTTTTTTGGTCCCACAACAAAAAAATCCTACATTAAAAGATGAAATAAGCTCACACCTGAGCTAAGAATTAAATATCCATATTCCCCTTTTAACTTAAAGGAAGCATTTAATCGAATCATAAGATATATTTTGCTTACAAGTGAAATGGGATCTTAATTGTTGAGCATCAAATTCTAGCCCCCTCTATTTTGGTATCCTATTCCAGATTGGTAGGATAAATCTCTATTAGATGAAGCCATGGAGGTCATAAATTGACAACTATTTGAACAATAGTGTGTATTTTATGCTCACCTTATAAGTGGTGAAATAAACTTTATGGATTTTAGATCTATTTATGAAATTAAAATGAATAATTTTGTTGCTCATAGATGAGCAAGGTCTTAAGTTAGAGGGTGTGATGAGCCTCATATATGCCATGTTTTTTTCCTTATCTATCACACTCGTCCTTCTTGTTTACCATGATTTTGAGTTACTTTCCCATAGATTTGTGATCCTCTAATAGTCATAATCTTGTAAATAACATTATCTTATCATACTCTTTGAATAGTTAGAATTGTGTATTGAAATCAAGTATATAATATTTTTTTTGATATAGGATGATTTTTCTATAATATAATTTAAATATGTTTTATATTAATAGGTATATACCATAGAACATCTTGTAGCAAAGGAATCTCATCACGTAGACACATCCTATAGCCACTACATGACCAAAGTTGTGGATGAACATAATTTGATTCCCAATTCAACTGACTCATAGAAATGACTATAACCTATATGGATCACAATATCAATGTGGTTTAAGAATGAAATTAATGTGTTTGTCCTAAGGCAATATTGCAGGGTTCACATGAATGGCAACTTTAGCATAAGGAGCCAATTTTTGTTATCTTAAGTTGAATGTTTCTTAGATTATAATATATATGTTTTTGTATAAAATAATCTCCCCTTTAGTGTGTGTGTGTGTGTGTGTGTGTGTGTGTGTGTGTGTGTGTGTGTGTGTGTGTGTGTGTGTGTGTGTGTGTGTGTGTGTGTGTGTGTGTGTGTGTGTGTGTGTGTGTGTGAGTAACAATAAGGTTGAGAGGAAGTAGATATCAATTAGAGAATTATCAGAAGTACATTTTGTCAAGTAGTTGTTATTGTAATTTTTTTCAACAATTCATTGTTGCATTTTAATTAATATGAACAATCATTTCTGAGTTAATTTCATTGTTGTAAGAGGAAGTATTTAAATTATATTTGGAAGGAGGAAGGTCCCTCATAAAAATTCTTATAACAACAATCTAACCCGTTAAATAGCTAAGCATGTTATTTAGTTTCTTTGTGTTGTGTGTTTTATTTCTAAATTGTGTGATTTACATTCTTGCATAAAATTGTTTAAGGAAGCTTTCAATAGTATAATATTTATTTCATAGTATTATGTTCATGTTTTTTTCTAGCATTATATTTACTGTATGGCTTTAGCATCTTAGATTACAATCAACAGAAGGTTAAATAATAAGATTGAGAGTGAGCATATAGTGATGTTATCCTATCAAGTTTAGATCCTCGTATTGAAATTTAAATGAAGTAGAAGATATAGGTCTATGGTAACTCTCCTTGTTCATTTTGATCAAGAGAAGTATATATGATTGTGAATCAACTACTAGTCAGGATTTTTATCAAAGCTTCCATGTAAGTGCTCTAGGTGTGATTATAAGAATTAAAGAGGTAAGGGAGGATATGATAGTTTACCAAAATGACTTATAGGTTTAATTTTATGCAAAATTAAACTTAGGCTAAAAAATACATTTTTATTATTTTGGGAAGGGCATTCTTGATGTCAAACTGGGTGGTGTGTTTGTCGATCAGACCTGGTGGGAGGCCAAGAACTTGATCCTAGATGTTATCCTTCCCCTTAGATGTGTTGGTAGTGTTAGTTTTCAATCAAGAAGAATAGAAACTAGATTTTTACAACCACAACTTAAACTTTGACAACATTTATTGTTAGTGTTTTCGTGCTCCAGAATGGTAGTGAAAATGCACTTCTAAGCATATTTGAATGTTGTAGAAATGTGATAACATGTAATTTTCGTATCTGGATGTGATTAAATTTATATATTCTCAAGTTGAGGTCTCATAGGTATAAATACCAATTGGAGCTCAAGAAGTTGCTTGTTTAATGTTAAAAAGTTACATTTTTGGACCCCTCACTGTAACTTATCCAATGGATTACTCTTGAATCTTCCACCTAAGTGCTCTATGGTGTGATTAGAGGGATTAATTATGTAAGGAATGTATTTTATGGTTCACATAAATTAAATATGGGTTTAATTTTATGCATGTTTAAAACAAGCTAAAATTTTATTTTTTTCTTGTGTTGGGAAGGGCGTTCTTGAGGCCAAAATAGGTGGTGGGTTTTTCGATCAGCCCCGATGGGAGGCTAAGAATCTATTCCCAAATTTTATCCACCTCTTGTATATGTTGGAAATGCCATTTTTTGGTTAGGAATCATCAAAACTAGAGTTTTACAACCACAACTTAAACTTTGATAATATTTGTTGTCATTATTTTTGCGCTCTAGAATGATAGTGAAAATGCACTTTCAAGTGTATTTCAACATTGTGGTGGTGTGATAAAATTTAATTTACCTATTTTAACATGATCAAAGTGATATATTCTTAGGTGGAGGTTTTGGAGGTAGAAATGGTAGTTAGAGCTCAAGAAGTTGTTTGTTTAATGCCAAAAAGTTACATTTTTGGACCCATCACTATAACTTTTCCAATAGATTGATCTCAAAGGTTTCACATAAGTTATCTAGGGTGATATTATAGGTCTTAAAGGTTTAAATAATAAATCTGATGAGTCATGGAAATGACTTACAAGTTTTATTTTACACGTGTTTGAACTTAGGCTAAAAAATTGCATTTTTCTTGTATTGGGAAGGGCATTCTTGAGGCCAGAATGGGTGGTGGGTTTGTCGATATGGGCCTAATTTGAGGCTAAAAACCTAATCCTAGTCATTATCCACACTCTTAGACATGTTAGTAGTTTCATTTTTTTATCAGGTAGCATCGAAATAATAGTTCTGCTAAACTCTCAGCTTGTAAAACATGTTAAAACTTGGGTAAGATGAGTTTTTTTATTGATTTTAGTTCTATAAAATTGGGTAAGGGTTATAACATGTTAAAATTTCTAAAATATTTCTATAAATATAATTTTTAAGAGATACAAACTTTATTTTGATAAATTGACCTATTAGAGCAATAACTAGGTCTAGAGACGTAGAAACTTAATGAGTAACTGACCTATTGAACTAATGACCTAATGAGTAATTGACTAGTTTAAAATAATATTGTATGAGAGTGGATTTTAATTTTAGTTGAGAACAAGAGTGGATAAGTGAGGTTAGAATTATTCATGTTCTTCGAGCACATGAATAGGACTTTCATAGCCTTCTTAAACATAGAATAACAAACTATGCATTAGGTTGTATTAGGGGATGATAGAAGGCATACAAGAACTAGGCCTAGTTTCAAGAAAATCTAGTCAAAAGGGCATTAGAGCTAGGTGAAGGTGAAAAATTAGGTAACTTATAGGTATAATTATCTGAGTGAAAAATTTTCAAGAATTTATGAATGATTTTGTCTTTACAATATACAAGTTTGAACATGATTTGGAAGGGGTTTTAAGTGTAATAAAATTGTGTTAATAATCAATATAAAAGTTGTAAATGGGTGATGAAAAATTCAAAATAGATAAGAGTGTTATTATTCATTTTCACTACCCACAATGAAATAAAAACTTTAATTTAAAAAAATATGGGAGATCTGAGATTTATAGCATTGAAAAGAATAATTTTTTAATCCTCATTCATGTACAACATTAAATCCAAAATCTAATAGATGATAGTTTGTAAGATCAAAAAACACTATACAATAACACATAATGAAATAAAAAATGGATATAAATTACATAGATTATCATGATAGGCACATGGGTACAATGTCAATAATACATAGATTGTCATGATAGGCATACAAAAAATTACATCTAATAACATAATATCTAATTTTAGTTGAATGTCATATACGCATATATAATGCCAAAATGTGTAAATTTCCACACAATCATACAAAATTTTGCATCTCATATAAGACATCCTATTCATCAAATAGCCTCCCTCTCATTGCCTTCCTCAAAGAAGACTCTCCCTAGGATGCCTTGCTAGTAGATGGAGACTCCTCTAATGCCTTGGATTACTCTAAGGTCTGATTGTGGGTCCTAAGTTCATAGCTCACTTGAAATTGAACTTGTTAAAATACAAGTATTATTACAAAATTAACATAAAATACATTCAACCAATTATTAATAAATTAATTTTAAACTACAATACAAAATCATTTAAACATGCACTTATTGTAAACTTGTGGTCCCACTCAGTCTATTTTTGATGCTCAAATAAGTCAATGATAGGCTTAGATGTTTGAATAGGTGTTTGAAATATGGGAGAAACATGAGAATTTTCCCTACTAATCATCTTATTGGAACTATTAGATGTCATAGGATAACCCTGCATACACAATACATTTACATAAGTTATATTTTCCCCAAGTATGTAGTAAGATTATTAAAACAAGTCTATTTTTACAATTCAAAATTATTAGTTAATAAATACCTCTATCAGTGCCTATGTAGATGACATTAAATTAGCAATGCCTATGTTTGTCTTGGCTCATAGACAGGGAAGAGTGTCTACTTGAGCCATCAACATTCATGTAAACAAGGTCTCACTTACTTTTATATAAAGTATCAAAGATACATATGGAAAGTTTTTCTCAATGTAAACTAAGATATATATGATAATATATTTCAACATGCATATCATAAAAATATAATGTAAACCAAGAATCATGTAAGTGTAACTACCATACAACATGAAATGGCTAAGAATAGTAAGTAGTTTGCATGTTGGAGATAATATAAAAAATTTAATACATTTAGGAAGTGTGAGTGGAAGAATGGGAGGTAGAAAGAATAGTAGCACTTCAACAAAACAAAGTTAGGGAGAGAAAAGGACCAAGAGACATGTCAAGAACTCTATCGTTACTTGTAAATCTTCTTTGGATAGAGTAGAATACCATTATATATTTATTGGGGAAAGATTGGGCTACACATATATGGCCATCATCCTTATATTATATGTGTGATATCAATCATTTGTATCTCTATATATAATACATGGATTGATATCACATTCATTTATAATAAATGGATGACTTCATTTTTGGGAAAGCACCCAACCAATAGAAAGGAGTGAGTCATGGTGAATCCACCTCTTGATGAAGGTGTGTGTAAATAACATTCTACCAATAGTTTGAGGAAGGGAGGTCCTTGTCCAAGATATCAAGTTTTATCCATCTAAATATATAATCTTGTTTTGGCTCAAGATAACAAAATTTTCAAATATTTTGGATGTTTAATTGGAAGAAACTACAAGGTGTAATTGTTGAGGTTGGCACATAGTTTAGTACCAACATAAATGGTGGCTCTCCCTAAAA